>CM060882.1:136889835-137277335 GCA_030762935.1 Hymenopus coronatus
ACGAGCAGAAATTGAAATCATACGCGCCCCTGAGTGAAACCTCTAGAGAGAATATATTACGCTCAAGTTATAGGATATTGAGTTTGAAACCAAACGATTTATTATTTTGATCACATAGTTTTAAACTATTTTAAGCGTAAATAGCAATACTGCTTTATTTATTGTGAAAGGAATACGTGTATAAGATAAAGGAAGGTTATAAACTTGAAGATTAGGCAATTTGCCTAACCACAGTAGGCAGTTGTAATACTTCTTGTTATACAAAGTATGTTTACTAGAAACATGGTTAATACTAACTACTTACTACCCCGCAGGAGGAACGTAACCACCACTGCGCTTATTGTACCAAAACAACCGTGGTCACTCTCCTCTCGTCCCCATGCTTGATTTAAGCATAGCAAACACTCTCACTTTTTTTAAAACGTCTTCCAGATGACTTACAGCTTCAAGTCATCTGTGATAGCCTGCCAGCAGTAATCTGCAAGAATGCTGGGTATATACTTTGTATCACATGTCTATTTCCAGCAAATCCTGTTTCCATGTTCATCACTGATCTCGCCAACGTTGATTGAAAGAAATTCAATGGAAATAAAAAACATAATTTTTAAGGGACACAATGCATCCTACGATCTTTTTAGGTCTCAAAAAATGTTCCATCACATTTTTCTGGAACTTCTGCTCTGTAGTTTCACAGACAATTCAGAGATACTGATTTGAAGATTTTTTCTTTTTCAAACAGAATTAAGAGCCCCCTCTAAAATATAACCAAAAAGCAAATCACGTATTTGTAGGTCCATAAAGATATATTCCTTTACTTTTGTTTCATTAATGGAGTATTTTTTCCAATGGGAGCAAAACTATTTTGTCACCATTGTCAAATAACTGCTGGGTCTCTTGATGGCCAGGTCTTAATTTCATAACTACATTTATCCAAGCTTGCCCATAACAAACAGGATAGCGAAACGTGTGAATCCACTAGAACACCTGTCACGTTTAGATCTGCAACAGCTATCAGAACGTTTTGAATACTCCGCAATCCCTTAAATAAATCTGACTGATACAAAGAGAAAGGTTTCCAGACTGACACGGTGCGATTGTCACATTAATGTAACAATGATGGTATTCTTTATCAGAACTCGATAGAAAACAAAAAGATCCCTGACTCGGTCTTCTCTCCTACATGTCTAAGCTTGACAAGACTACATTATTTATAAATAAATATGATTCATCAATAATATCTAATTCCTTGCATATATCAGCGATTAAAAATATTAAAACAGAGCATTTGCAAAAATGTGCAATTTTTACAATTCAATTTTTCTTTCTTTCTTTATTTATTTGTTGATTTATTTATTGGAAACAATCACTACTGGAAAAACATGTAGCCGACGATTTTTCCTTAACTACATGAAACCTTGGTTGTAAGTTATCTTTAGCGTAGTCTCCCCGCGGAGCAAGGTTTATCATTACTGTCTGGCTTAGCACCAGGCAGCTGATCGTTGAGCGGAAGATAGACCTACATTTTGTATTTTCTGCAGCGAATAGGGGCTATATGAGAGAGAAAGCTGAGACAGGGGTGATTTTGTTTCCGATATATTTTCACCATCAATGTTACACTGATCCCTTGTAACAAACAATAGCACCTTCCGTTCCCCATGAGAGAAAGCAGTTTCGTCACAGGGTGTCATAAAAATATCTCAACACTGTTAGATGATATTCTGGGGACCGGAGCAGAGCAATTTATATATTTTTCTGTATATGAGAGGATGTGATTAGAAGGCGCGTTACTAAGTATAGATAAAATATAGACTTGTGCATAGTGTTTTTGGTAGAGATAGAGTTACTTTAAAATGGCAAAATCTAGTTGTAAACAAGCAAATGTTTTAGCAATGACAGGCTCCTTCCTGAAGCATTAAGCACCCCTTCTGGCATCTGATGCAGAACATGGAAAATATAGCTGAATGGCGATGTACTGCTTTAGTTACAGTGCACCTAATACCAAGTAACTGTGCGATGCAACAAAGTGTACTGCGGTTTGACCGCAATTCCTGTTGTCTACCAGGAGCAAAAAGTATGAAAACCCTGTTAGGATTGTGTTCAATAATTAAACTGGTAATCACATTTCCATCCACAAAAACAACACATCAAACCCTACTACTGTAACGGTGTGGACCATTTGTACCGGTTGATATTGAACGTTGTGTATCATTTTGTCCTTTACCTTGAGGCGTGAACTGGATATACAGTGATTTTGAAATAATGCACTTTCATTGCCTTTTAGTGCTGCAAATTTTGTTTATTTTCTGGGATCCATTAAAACAAAACTTATACAGCCCGCCTGGGTAGCGTGGTGGTAGCGTATCTGCCTCATATTCAACAGGTGGCGAGTTCGAATCTTGCTGAGGGTGAGTTACCTGGATAAGGTTTCTTTCGGGGCTTTCCCTTATCCTGAGAACACGAATGTTGAGTAACTTTAAGCTCCATGGACCCCGACATCATTTTACCGATCTCATCCATCATCCGATATGACCAAACAGGTTAAACGACGTTAAGCTATACAAAAGAAAAAAATCTCATGTGTTCCATTCACATGACTTTCTCTATATCACTGCAACAAATTAATGGAGCATAATTAGCATAAATAGTCTTATTGCTTGCTTCCTTGTTAGTAGAAGCGAAATAACGGGGTACCATAGCTTAAAGTGATAGTCAAAAGATAGTTGCTCTGCGACTGAAGTTCCTTTCTTTGTATGGACACGAGTTCACAAAGTCCTGTATGAGAAAAGTATAAGTTTTTACAGCTGAAACCAAAAACAAGGAATATCTAAAAAAAAACAAAAAAACAATCAACTCCACGAAAAAATATGTATATGACATAAATTGTGTGTTTTAAGGTGCTCTGCATTTGTTGTGTGGTAAGTTTTTGTCCATCTCTTACGGTTTAGCAGTTATGCAAAATTCCGTAAAATTGACCCAGAATAAAGTAGTCTTCAGAGGCTATTTCCAGAAAATTAAAAATATACATTTTATTTGTCAGGCAAATATCTTTAATATACGATATTTTAATCAAAATCGTTAGAGCCATTTTTTAGAAAATCAAAACATTCGTAAAAAGCTCCCTGTAAAGGGTAGTTTGTGGTGGAAGGAGTTTTCTCAAAATCTTCGTGTCGCATCACAGGAAGATACTAAACTTAAGTACCAAGTTTGGAATTTTCCCGACTTTTCGTTTTTGAGTTATAGTGTTCAAAGGCACACGGCCACACACACGGACCCTTTTCTGAAAATATATTTTTTGGATACAGGGGGCCCTAAAACGTATATTTCCGTGAAATCTCGGTATTGAATTTTTTGGTGGAGTGCAATACCTTCTCTATACACTATGTACATAGTATGTATAGAGAAAGTAAAAAAGAAAGAAGAAAAGAACTTCACTGAAATATTCAAGTCATAGGCGTGATTTTAACCACGGTTAAAAACCGGGTTAACCCTATCTGGTTGCTCTGTCCACTGAGCTACCTTAGCGACTTGCCGGCACAGCATTTAATTTCTCAATTGATTCGCATGTTTCCTGGTAAACCATTAATCACAAGTGATCTCAAATTATTTGATATGATATACCCCAATGGAGACTTACAATGTCGGAACTACTTTTAAGTCCCAGGTGTCGCAGTTTAACCAACTATTTGGTTTGTCCTCTAAAGACCGAGAGTTCCGTGGTTCAAACCCGGCTAAGGTATTGCATTTTTTAGTCTGACTCTACTTATCCAAATTGGGTCCTATTACAAACGGCTCATGTGGGAAAAACAGTTGATCAACACTAATTGACCTAATAGTTGGATAACTAGAAATCTGATGTGTTCCATTCACATGACTTTCTCTACAACTCTGCAATAAACTATTGTTAAAAAGCTTATGCTTCTATTTACTTCCTGCTAATCGAGAAAAAATTAACAGAAATAGTCTTATTACTTGCTTTTTTGTAAGTAGAAGCGAAATAAGGAAGTACCATAGATTAAAGTGACAGTAAAAAGCTGGTTGATATGTGACTGAAGTTCCTTTGTTTGTATGGACAAGAGTTCACAAAGTCCTATGTGAGAAAAGTATGTTTTTATAGCTGAAACCAAAAGCAAGGAATATCTAAAAAAAACTATCAATCCCACGGAAAAAATGTATATGTATGTGCTTTAAAGTACACTAAGTGTGGTAAGTTTTTGTCTATCTCTTACGGTTTAGCAGTTATGCGAAATTCCGTAAAATTGACCGAGAATAAAGTAGTCTTCAGAAACTATTCCCAGAAAATCCAATATATACATTTTATTTGTCAGGTAAATATCTTTAGTATATGATATTTTAATCAAAATCGTTAGAGCCACTTTTTAGAAAATCAAAATATTCGAAAAAAGTTCCATGTAAAGGGTAGTTTGGGGTGGGGGGATTTTTCTCAAAATCTTCGTGTCGCATCCCTGGAAAATACTAAACTTAAAATACCAAGCTTGGTATTTTACCGACTTTTCCTTTTTGAGTTATCGTGTTCACAGACACACGGACACATATACGGACCTTTTTCTGAAAATACTTTTTTGGATACAGGGGACCCTAAAACATATATTTCCGGTGAAATCTCGGTATCGAATTTTTTGGTGGAGTGCAATACCTTCTCTATACACTATATACAAAGTAAGTATAGAGAAAGTAAAAATAACTTATATTTGATACAAAAAGTTCAATGTAATATTATTAACAGATATTGCAAGTCACCATCGCGATATGTCATCTCAAAATAATGTCATATCACCTTGTGATTTACCGGGAAATATGTGGGGCAGTTGAGGAATTCAATCCTGTGTAGACATCATAAATTATAATAATAATAATATTAATAATAATAATAATAATAATAATAATAAATGTAAAATAATAATATGATTTAATTTATGGTATTAAGTTTTTGTAATAAAATTTGAAAAAGAAATTAATCTTATATATTTGTTAAGTTTTAGGTAATAGAAGCTGTAGTGATGTTTTATGAACGTGATAGAAGAATTGGGTATATGTGTGTGTCTGTAGATAAATTTTGGTGTTAAAATGTTTGTTTTTGTGGTGTGTTTTTGCGTTTTATGTGGTTTATTTAGTTTTTTTGTTATATTTGTTTGTAATAAATATTTTTACTTTATTGGTGATTTTATTAAATTAGATTATGAAAGTGTAATTTAAATATTAAAAATAATTTTATTTTATTTGATGTATTTGATATATTTTTATTTGTTTTGTTATGTATGCCATTTTATTTTTATAATAATGTATATTTTATTTATTATTTTATAAATAATCTGTAGACAATAAATGTACATATATTGTATGAATGTAAATAAATAAATAAGTAATACAAACCTTGTGTTTGGAAATTAGGTAACAGAGTTTTTAGACAGATTTTTATTTTATTTTATTTTTTGTGCCGGCATGTCACCGTGGGTTCAATGGTCTGAGCAACCGGCTAGAGACCGGAAGATCCGTGTTTCAAATCACGGCTGTGGCATTGAATTCTTAGTCTGACTTTACCTCTCCAACTTTTGTGTGGAAAAACGATTAATTAACGCTAGATTAAATTACGTTTCGCTAAGTTAAAATATTACTGCCTTAAACGAATAAGCACTTTTCTTTTGCAGACGTTACTTTCAAGCAATCAATATCGATTACTGTATACTCCAGGAACACTTACACAGATTTAATCGCCACGAGTCAAGTTAATTAAATAGTCAAGGTCGCGGACTCAATGCTGAATGCGAGTGCTGACTGTTCAATGCTCAAGACAGAAATAAGTGTGCCAAATTGAACTAATATAACATCCATAATCTATCCGAGCTAAAGCCATGCTAAGGCTCAGGTGTTTCGTATTTGGGAGGTCGTGGGTTGGATTTTAACGTGTTATTAAGTGCCCAACAAACCCCATTGTCCAAAAGACCGCTAACTTATCGTATTATTTGCCAATTGTACGTAATTATACAGATGTTTGATTGAGGTAATGGTTTCCTTAAAGACCGTGCTATTTTTTACTTTCTCTACACGTACTATAAACATAGTATATAAAGAAGGTATTGTAATGCACCCAAAAAGTCGATACTAAGATTTCACCGGAAATAAATGTTTTGAAACCTCCTGAATACAAGCAAAAAAATTACTTTCTCTATACGTACTATGTGCAGTGTATAGAGAAGGTATTGCACTCCGCCCAAAAAGTCGATACCGAGATTTCATCGGAAATATATGTTTTAGGGTCCCCTTTATCTAAAAAAAAATCGGAAAAAGGTCCGTGCGTGTGTGTGTCAGGGGTGTCCGTGTGTCTGTGAACATGATAAATCAAAAACGAAAAGTCGGTAAAATACCAAACTTGGTATTTAAGTTTAATATCTTCCAGGGATGCGGCATGAGTTTTACAGAATTTTTCATAACTGCTAAACGTAAGTGATTGACTATAACTTACCACACAGAAAATGTAGCGTACATTAAAACACACAAATTATGTTATATACATTTTTTTATGATTTGATCGTTTTTAAAATATTCCTTGTTGTTAGTTTCAGCTTTGAAAAACTTATACTTTTCTCGTACAGGAATTTGTCAACTCTTGTCCATGCAAATAAAAGAACTTCAGTCACATAGCAACCATCTTTTGACTGTCACTTCAACCTATAGTACTCCCTTATTTCGCTTCTACTTACAAGGAATCAAGGTATTTCTGCTAATTTTTTCTCAGTTAGCATGAAGTAAATAGAAGCTTAAGCTGTTTAACAATAATTTGCTGCAGAGATGTAGAGAAAGTCATGTGAATGGAACACATCAGATGTTTTTATTCTGCTCTCTGCCGACGTTTCGCTTATGTTGAGTTTTTTCTATGGGTCCCTGGAAACTATAATTTCAATGGACTATGGCCACGGAAGTCTACAAATATATCTATCTATACAGAAGCTCCTCTCATACACCTACTAACCCTCCTCATATGGAGGTTTTACGCCGCCAGGGCTCACATTGGAACAGACATTGGAAAATGTCCTTGTGCAGACGGGCTATGGATCAGATAGGGATGGCGAATCAACCAATACTGAAAAACTAGATGACATGAAATATAGGTGAAGTAGATGATAGGAAAGGAGATACATGAAGATGGAGTGAATGGCGGGGAAAACCGGAGAATTCGGAGGAGATCCTCCTAGATGCCGCTTCGTTCACCATAACCCACATGCCGTTGAACCCCGGCCACCCAGGAAGAGGTATGAGGTCTAACCACTCTGCCACGGCACCGCCTATACAGACGTTATCAAGAATAAAAACAAACAAAAATACACTTCACAGAATATTCATATAAACTTGAAGGTATAGTATTACTCAAGCAAATACCTCAAACGTATTTGAGCGTTAGAATTATTTTTGAGAAAATTAAACAAAGAAACACCATAAATGAAAAGTGTAATTTGGGAGTAATGCTGTTTTTATGAAAATGTTTGGTTCCCATGATTGAAAGCTGCCAAATTTCATTAAATTTTGATGCGGACATTTTTTTTCAGTGGAGTTTAAAGCAAGTGTTTTTAGTGAAATTTCTATATAACATATTTGGACGTAGTTCAGTACCAGGTAAGTGGGAAAAGGCAAATTGGCTAATGCTTCAAATGAAAAAACTTCTAAAACTTTCGAAGTTTAACACTCCTTACCACACTGATGCATATTTTGTCAGCAAGTTAATAACTCAGTTACATCTAAAAATATAGCCTAAGAATTTTAGTTATAGAACATAAATGCTCTCAAAAAGTATATACTAAAACTGATAATAGAGGATAGATGTGGTTGCGCTGTCATCTATCAGCAGATAGTGAAATCCGCTAGATTGGTCGACACCCTAATGCCATCTGCTTGTCGCGGAGTAAAGTATTATCGTAAAAGGAATGGGACTTCAAAGGGTAGCTATACTTCGTCTGATTACTTAAGACACAATCTGACTATGGATCGTAAAGTAGTTACATTATATGGAATACTAATGTCATCTGCTTTGAGCGAAGGCGAAATGGTATAACATGGGGATGAGTCCTTAAAGGCTACTGACCATCACATACTGATCATCAACGAGTATTTCAATGGGTATAACAGATCCGCCGTGATGTGAGCAAGTAGTTAAAGTAATTACAAAAAAAAAAAAAAAAAAAAAAAAAAAAAAAAAAAAAAAAAAAAAAAAAAAAAAAAAAAAAAAAGAATAAGGATAATACCATTGTGTGTTTATTTATTTATTTTGCATTTTTATTGTAGAAATTTCAGAATACCCAATTGATTACACTAATTGCACATTTGTGATATTTCAAATAAAATGTTTTATCCTATCCTATAGATTTCATATATACATTTAATGTATCCTAGGAAATAAGAAAAATAGGTCTTTATGAAATAAAGTAAGTACTTTACTTCATTATAATTTATTTTAATTTCCTTAGCAGCTCCCCATTCTTTAAATAATAAAAAATCTTTAGCTTGCCGAGAAGCAAACCAAGTACACCTTTTTTAACATTACATAAAACTTCTTCGGGAATATACATTTTCATTCATTTATTTATTTGGTGCAGTTTAAACAACCAGAATTGATACTGTTTATTCCTGCGAGGTTACGCAGCAACGAACAAACAAAGCACCAAAATTCAATTCCTCGTAATGATGACCTTAATAATATCAAAATTAATAAATGTAGGAATATAACAGTTAATATTAGGGTAGGATAAAACATTGTATATTACACTATTATTTGCTCATGAAATATTAGAAGTCTCGCCCTTACACGGTGGTGTACTAAACATCCCACTCACATATAATAGTTTCTTTAAGCCATTTATAATATAAATAATTATTATGTTGTAAAAGTTTAGGATGTTTTCCGAGGAAATAAACGCTGAGGAACTTCGCGAAAGTCTTCATCTTTTCTTATTTTCTCTATACGTACTATGTACATTGTCAATAGAGGAGGTATTACATTCCACCCAAAAATTCGATACCAAGATTTAATTGGAAATGCATGATTTGGGTCCCCCTGAATCAAAAAAGGGCATTTTTAGAAAAAGGTCCGTGAGGGTGCGTGTGTGCGTGTCTGTGTGGCTGTGGACAGCATAGCTCAAAAACAAAAAGTTTGTTAAATACCAAACTTGATATTTAAGTTCAGTGTCTTCCAAGGATGTGACTCAAAGATTTCCAAGAAGATCTCTTCATCCCGAACTACCCTTTACATGGAAATAATTTTGAAAACTTTGCCTTTCTCAAAAATAGCTCTAACGATTTTGACTGAAATCTCTTATATTTAACATATTGACATGACAAATAAAACGTATATCTTGAATCTTCTGGGAATAGTCTCTGAACATCCATTTATGGTGCTTAGATTTTTCTGAATTTTACATGACTGGTAAACCGTAGGAGAAAGTAAAAGTTTACTTCACAAAAAAGGTAGACCTCGTTAAAACACACAATTTATGCCATATTTTTTTTTTTTTTATTTATTTATTTATTTTTTTTTTTTTTGTGTGGAGTTGACCGTTTTCGATATATTGATTGTTATTGGTTTCAGTTTTGAAATACTTACACTTTTCTCATACGGGAACTTTTCAATTCCTGCCCACGCAAAGAAACGGAGTTCAATCCCACAGCATCCACATTTTAAAACACTTGACTGTCTGTCGGTTTATCCTAGTTATAAGGAACTAAGTAATAATATCGATTCTGCTAACGTTAGTTTCGATTATCATGAAGTAGATAGAAAAATAAGCTTAATAATAATTTGTTACAGAAATGTAGAGAAAGTCATGTGAATGTAACACTTCAGATTTGTATTTCTCTATACTTAATATGTACACAGAGTATAGAGGAAGTATCGTATTCCATCCAAAAATTCTATACCGAGATTTCACCGGAAATACATGTTTTAGGACACCCTGAATCCAAAAAAAAAAAAAAAATTCAGAAAAAAGGTCCATGTGTGTGTGTGTGTGTTTGTGCGACTGTGGACAGCATAGCTCAAATACGAAAAGACCGTTAAATACCAAACTTGGTATTTAAGTTTGGTGTCTTCCAAGGATGCGATACGAAGATTTTGAAGAAAACCCTCCCACCCCCAACTATGCTTTACATGGAACTGTTTTCAAAAATGTTTATTTTCTCAAAAATAGCTCTAAGGATTTTGATTAAAATATCGTATAACAGATATTTACCTGACAAATAATATGTATATCTTGAATGTTCTGGGAATAGCCTCTGAAGATCTCTTTATTCTGGATGCATTTTTTGGGATTTTGCCTAAGTGCTAAACCGTAAGAGGTGGACAAAAACTTAACACACAACAAATTTAGAGAACATTAAAACTCACAATTCATGTCATACATATTTTTTTTTCGTGCAGTTGATCGTTTTTGAGATATTTCATATTTTTGGTTTATGCTTTGAAAAGCTTATGCTTTTCTCATACAGGAATTTGTCAACTCATGTGTATACAAACAAAGGAACTTCAATCACATAGCAATAAGCTTTTGACTATCACTTTAACCTATGGTACTCCCTTATTTCCCTTCTACTTGTATAAGTAGACTATAAGACTATTTCTTGTAATTTTTCATGATTTGCATGAAATAAAAAGAAGCATAAGCTTTTTAAGAATACTTTGTTGCAGAGATGTAGAGAAAGTCATGTGAATGGAACATATCTGATTTTTGTTTGTCTGTTAACTCGAAAGAAAGCGTTATCGAAGTGAATACTAAATTGAGTTTGTAACTTGTTCATGGAAACAGCCTGTATATCTTACTTGTAACAGTGTCTACACCCCTCTCCCAACCACACCGAATACTTGATTAAAAGCATGACGCGAAGCTGAACGTTATGGTTACAGCCATGCGACAAGTGGGACGGTGGTCCAGGAGACAAAGTCAGGTCCCCGATTTAACACGCCTCCATTTCACAGCTCGCTTGACAGCCAGAGGTAAAGGGACTCCTCCTTTGTTCTGTTACCTGCTACTTTCGATTGACAGTTCCAGATGCTACTTTTACACCGTCATTTTGTCTGCTAACATCTAAAGCCGCCGCTCCTTTGTTCTATGTTTGCCACGAGGTTGCTCCTCGATTGCTCTTACAATTAAAAGGGATCCCCGATAACTTCATGAGATTCTGGGGCTGTATTAATAGACGTTAAACTTGAGGTTAAGCGTTGCATATTAAATCATAAACAATAAAAGTTAAGTGTGAATACAACATTTAACCAAATGCGAGATAATAATAGACAGATTTGGTAAATAATATGAGAAATTTTAAAGAAAAAATCTGATGTGTACCATTCACATGACTTTCTCTATATTCCTGCAACAAATTATTCTTAAAAAGCTTATACTTCTATTTACTTTATGCTAATCAGAAAAAAATAGCAGAAATAGTCTTATTACTTGCTTCCTTGTAAGTAGAAGCGAAATAAGGGACTACCATAGGTTAAAGTGATAGTCAAAAGCTGGTTGCTATGCCAATGAAGTTCCTTTGTTTATATGGATATGAGAAAAGTAAAAGTTTTTCATAGCAGAAACCAAAAATAAGGAATGTCTCAAAAACGACGAACTCACAAATAAAAAAATGTATGTAACACACATTGTGTGTTTTAACGTGTAGTAAGTTTTTGTCCATCTCTTACGGTTTAGCAGTTATTCAAAATTCAGTAAAATTCATCCAGAATAAACTACTCTTCAGAGGCTATTCCCAGAAAATTCAAGAAATACATTTTATTTTTCAGGTAAATATCTTTAATATACGCAATTTTAATCAAAATGGTTAGAGCCATTTTTGATAAAATCAAAATTTTCGAAAAAAGTTGCATGTAAAGGGTAGTTGGGGGTGGGGGGATTTTTTTTCTAAAATCTTCGTGTCGCATCCCTGGAAGATAGCAAAATTAAATAACAAGTTCGGTAGTTTACCGACTTTTCGTTTTTGAGTTATCGTGTTCACACACGGACACACGGACACACACACACACACACACCTTTGTGTGAAAATGCTTTTTTTGGATATTTGGGACCCTAAAACATATATTTCCGTTGAAATCTCGGAATCGAATTTTTGGGTGGAGTGCAAAACCTTCTTTATACACTATGTACATAGTGCGTATAGAGAAATTAAAAATCTAATGTCTTCCATTCACATGACTTTCTCTACATCTCGGCAACAAATCATGCATTATTGAGGCAATAAGTGAATTGTATGAAGATACAAATATAAGTAATTATATACACCGGATTTAAAACAACAGAGAAAACAATTTTGGAATGCATGACTGAAAGTTTGAACTTCCAAACTAATACATTTATACCACAGTTACAGTATAATGCAAATAAGCTGCAGTGTAAATTTCATCAATTTTGCTCTGAAGGTTAGGAAGTCATGGTCAAACCTGTCACAATAAGATTCCTTGCGACAAAATAATTAAAATTTTGGATTAATGTTTCAACCCTAGATTCACAATACATCTATTTTTACTTTCTCTATACTCACTATGTATATAGTGAATAGAAAATGTATTGCACTCCAACAAAAAATTCGATACCGAGATTTCACCGGAAATATATGTTTTACGGTCCCCTGTGTCCAAAAAAGTATTTTTAGAAAAAGGTCCGTGTGTGTATGTCCGTGTGTCCGTGTGTCTATGAACACGATAACTCAAAAACGAAAAGTCGGTAAAATACCAAATTTCCAGGGATGCGACACGAAGATTTTGAGAAAAATTCCCCCACCCCAAACTACCCTTTACATGGAACTTTTTTCGAAAATTGTGATTTTCTAAAAAAATGGCTCTAATGATTTTGATTAAAATATCGTATATTAAAGTTATTTACCTGACAAATAAAATGTATATTTTGAATTTTCTGGGAATAGCCTCTGAAGATTACTTTATTCTGGATGAATTTTGCATAACTACTAAACCGTAAGAGATGGATAAAGACTTAACCCACAAAAAATGTAGAGCACGTTAAAACACACAACTTATGTTATATACATTTTTTTCGTAGAGTTGGTCGTTTTTGAGATATTCCTTTTTCTTGGTTTCAGCTTAGAAAAGCTGATACGTTTCTCATACAGGAATTTGTCAACTCCTGTCCATTCCATACAAACAAAGGAGCATCAATCTCATAGCAACCATCTTTTGGCTTTCACTTTAATCTATGGTTCTCCCTTATTTCGCTTCTGCTTACAATAAAGTAAGAAATAAGACCATTTCTGCTAATTTTTCTCGATTAGCGTGAAATAAATAAAAGATAAGTTTATTAACAATAATAGTTTACAGAGGTATAGTGAAAGTCATGTGAATGAAACACATCAGATTTTTCTAGGTTAGCATGAAGTAAATAGAAACATAAGATTTTTAAGAATAATTTGTTGCAGGGATATAGAGAAAGTCATGTGAATGGAACACATCAGATTTTTTTAAATTGCCCTAGGTTTTCCTGTGTCTCGTTTAGTTTAGGTTCCAATTTTTTTAAAGCTATGAATGTGCTCTATATTTTGTCCTAAAAACATAAGTTTCGTGTTTAAAAACTAAAAACATGTGCTTAACTACACCTGACAGTAAAACCTAACAAAATTGTTATCTCTGTGAACACGTTACAGAAAATCTTATTGGTGTAACAGAAAAACTGATCCGCAAGGAACATTTAACAAGAAGGAAAATCTGATGTGTTCCATTCACATGACTACATCTCTGCAATAAATTATTGTTAAAAAAACCTATGCTTCCATTTATTTCATTCTAATCGAGAAAAATTAGCAGAAATAGTCTTATTACTTTGCTTCCTTTTAAGAAAAAACGAAATAAGGAAGTACAATAGGTTAAAGTGATAGTCAAAAGCTGGTTGCCATGTGATTGAAGTTCCATTGTTTGTATGGACAGGAGTTGATCCTGTATCAGAAAAGTATGCTCTTCTAAGCTGAAACCAAAAACAATGAATATCTCCAAAACTATCAATGTTATATAAAAATGTATATAACATAAATTGTGTGTTTTGACTTGTTCTACATTTTTTGTATGTATGTTTTTGTCCTTCTCTTACGGTGCAAAATTCCGTAAAATTCATCCAGAATTCCAGTAGTCTTCAGAGGCTATTCCCAGAAAATTCAAGATATACATTTCAGTTATCATGGAAATATATTTAATATACGATATTTTAATCAAAATCGTTGGACCATTTTTGAGAAAATCAAAATGTTTTAAAATGCTTCCATGTAAAAGTTAGTTGGGGGTGGGGGATTTTCTTGAAAATCTTCGTGTCGCATCCTTGGAAGACAACATAATTAAATACTAAGTTTGGTATTTAGCTTTTCGTGTTTGAGCTATGCTGCTCACAGACACACACATACTCATAGACAGACAGACATACAAACGGATATTTTTCTAAAAATGTTTTTTTTTTTTGTATTCAGGGTGTCCTAAAACATGTACTCTTGGTGAAATCTCTGTATCGAATTTTGGGTGCATTACAATACCTTCTCTATACATATATACATAGTACGTGTAGAGAAAGTAAAAACGTTGAAAAGACAATAGCTAGAGGAATTCATGTGTTACATTAAAATTACATTCCTCTCCTCTGCTGCTTCCGTTTCTGTCCTTTTCTTCTTGCATTGCTGTTTTTCCCCTGCATAACTTGTTCTTTTACTTTCCATGATATTAATTATATCTCTTCAAGCTAATGTTTTTCTTGCAGAATCCAATTTCACCTCTAATGCATTTCTGTAGCTCTAGTGACGTAAGGAATTTAAAAATGACGCCTGGAGGCCAATGATACCTTTTTTATATTCAGGAATGTTAAATTATTTTATGGATTTGAAATAAAAACGTCGATTTTTTGTGATTTTTAATGACTTTTCAGTCCAACAAATCTGTAAGACCAATACTTGGTTAAGATAGGAATGTAGTGTATCATAGATCTTACAGGAATGTTAAGTAATATTACGTTATTTTGTGTGTGTGTGTGTGTGTGTGTGTGTGTGTGTGCGCGCGTTTCAAGTGCTTCTTTAATTGCTATGGTCAATTGGGCACTTGAAACAGCATAATACAGGCTGTCATTAGGTTACTCATTTTGTATCATTAAACACACAGGCATTCATTCTCACATTCATATTTTAAGACTCTATGGCCTTTAGGGAATAATATTTCTGGTTAAAGAAAATTCCCCCGCCCTAGCCGGGAATCGAATACTCGACCTCTGGGTGAAAAGTCAGCTCGCTGATCATTCGACCACGGAGGTATCATACCTATGAACGTTTTTGTTGGCAAAAGGAATGTATTTGTGTTTTCTTTGATGTGTTTATAGAAATTAGGTCCTCATTTTTGTAGATTTTAGTGCTAATTATTATTGTTATTATTATTATCATTATTATTGTTGTTGTTGTTGCTGTTGAACATAATTATAATTATGCGGTTCTCTGATACTTTGTATGCATTATTGTTTATAATTGTCTTCTCTAGCGGTTACTACGTACGCACAAATTTTATAGAGAAGGTGTTCCTTCCCCTCAAAATACGAAATTGTAATTTCACTGGAAATACAAGTTTTGAAGATCGCTAACTCAAAAAAGCATTTTTAGGAAAAGGTTGGTTTGTTTGTCTCCATGCAGCATAACTCAAAACAAAAGGTCGGTTAAATACCAAACTTGGTGTTTAAGTTTAATATCTTTCAATTATTTTACACGAAGATTTTCAGGAAAATTCCCCCTCCCAAAATCATCCTTTAAATGGAAAAATATCAATTTTCTCAGAAGTGGCTCTAATGATTTTGATTAAAATGCTGTATGTAAAACATATTTACATGACAAATAAAACGTATAATTGAATTTTCTGGAAAGATCCCTTGATTCGACTTTCGTATTAGTATAAAACCGTAAGATATAGACAAAAACTTACACACAAAAAATGTAGATCTTATTAAAACACACAATTTGCTTTATATACATTTTTACTTTCTCTATACGTACCATGTACATTCTGTATAGAGAAGGTATTATTGTATTGCACCCAAAAATTCGATACCGAGATTTCACCGGAAAAATATGTTTTCGAGACACCCTGAATCTAAAAAAAAAAAAAAAAAAAAAAAAAAGCATTTTTAGAAAAATGTCCGTGTGTGTCTGTGTGTGTGTGCGTGTGTGTGTCTGTGGGCAGCATAGCTCAAAAACGAAAGGACCGTTAAGTACCAAACTTGGTATTTAAGTTTGGTATCTTCGAAGGATGCGAGACGAAGATTTTCACCCTAAAATACTCTTTAGATGGAAAAACTTTCGAAAATTTTGATTTTCTTAAAAATGGCACAAACGATTTTCATTAAGATCTCATATATTTAAGATATTTTCTGGCTAAATAAAATGTATATGTTGAACTTTCTGGGAATAGCTTCAAAAGACCTCTTTATTCTGGATGATTTTTATTGAATTTTGCATAACTGGTAAACTGTAAGATATAGACAAAAACTTACTAAACAAAAAAGGAAGATCACGATAAAACATACAACTTATGTATATATATTTTTTCGTGGAGTTAATCCTTTTGAAATATTTTTTTTTTTATTGGTTTCGGCTTTAAAAAGACTTAGATTTCTCACACAGGAATTTGTCAACTCCTGTCCATGCAAACAAAGGAACTTCAGTCACAGAGCAACCAGCTTTTGACTATCACTTTTACCTATGGTACTCTATTATTTCGCTTATGGTAATAAGGAAGCAAGTAATAAGACTATTGCTACTAATGTCCATCTCTATAAGCATGATGTAAATAGAGGAATAATTTTTTTAACAATAATTTGTTGCAGAGATGTAGAGAAAATCATGTGAATGGAACACATCAGATTTTTTGTAGACTAACAGTTTCCAAAATATTCCTTGTTATTGTTTTTACTTTCTGCTTCAAAGCTTGAGATATATTTCTTTGCATTTCTGTCAGAGTAGGCGAAAACATTAGAAACCCAACTTAGTTCGTGTTGCATTCCGTCGAGAATCTAAATGATTCAGAGTTATGGGAATAAAATTGAGCTCATTGTGCACAGGATACAATCACATTTTCCTCCAAGGTCAAAAATCGCGGATAGATCTGATAATGGAAACTACCATTATTATGGCTCTGAGATCTGCGAGGCACTCATTGCGACAATAGCGACTTCTGACCTTGTATTTGACCGTGAGGAGCGAGTTAGATTTTAATGCATTTTCGTGGAGATGAAGATCTGTGCTGAAGACGTCACAAGGTCGCCTCTTCCTTCCAGCCATTATTTCTCCTCGCTTCAGCTCAATTTGTCAATGTGACCGAAGCCGCAAGTCCGCTGTCACTTTCAGTCAATTAATGTCTTTGTTGGTAGCCTTGTCCGGATGGTGGCATACGATGCCCTAAACCGGAACAAGACACGCTTCGGGGAATCTTCCTCCATCGCCCTCCTCCTGCGCTACTCTTTTTTTCTGGATAAAGATTAGGAACACGCTGTGGAAATCTTCACCCTCGTCTGCCAAAATTCTGGAGTTTTGTTTTACGTAATCTATACATCCTACACTTAACTGAATTAAACTTTAATCCTAAAATATCAAATATTTTTGAGCACCTTACACCAAAATGTAGGGAAAAAATCTGATGTGTTCCATTCACATGACTTTCTCTTCATCACTGAAACAAATTATTGTTAAAAAGCTAATGCTTTTATTTAGTTAATACTAGTCGAGAAAAATTAACAGAAATAGTATTATTACTGGCTTCCTTGTGTAAGTAGAAGCGAAATAAGGGAGTACTATAGGTTAAAGTGATACTAAAAAACTGATTGCTATGTGACTGAAGTTCCTTTGTTTGTGCAGACAGGAGTTGACAAATTCCTGTATGAGAAAATTATAAGTATTTTAAAGCTGACATCAAAAACAAGGAATAACTCAAAAACGATCAACTCCACGAAGAAAATGTATATAACACAAATTGTGTGTGTTAATGTGCTCTACATTTTTGTCTAGTAAGTTTCTGATATCTCTTACGGTTTAGCAGTTATGCAAAATTTCGTAAAATTCATCCAGTATAAAGTGCTTTCAGAGGCTATTCCCAGAAAATTCAAGATATACACTTTATTTGTCAGGTAAATATCTTTAATATACGATAGTTTAATCAAAATCGTTAGTCATTTTTGAGAAAATCAAAATTTTTGAAAAAACGTTCCGTGTGAAGCGTAGTTCGCGTGGAGGGATTTTCTTGAACATTTTTGTGTCGCATCCTTGCAAAATACCAAAATTAAGTACCAAGTTTGGTATTTAATGGTCTTTTCGTTTTTGAGCTATGCTGTCCACAGACACATACACACAGACAGACAAATACACGGAAATGTTTCTAAAAATGCTTTTTTTGGATTCAGGTGGTCTCAAAACATGTATTTCCCGTGAAATCTCGGTATCGAATTTTTGGGTGCAATATAATGCCTTCTCTATACACTATGCACATAGTACGTATAGAGAAGGTAATAAGCTAAATTTAAACTAATGGGTTCATACCCCATGTATAGAATTAAGCTCTCTTTTCTAATGTCGAATAATTTTACAAAAATCCTCTTTTTAAGAACTTTAATTAGAGGTATATTAATTTCATCATGTGCCAATACATGAATTGGTTTGGAGAGTGGCATGATTTTAAAAATTCATAATATCAGACGTTACGAAACATTTAAGATATTTTTTATGTATTTCTCCATTATAATTACCCACTAGAAGAACGTCTTAGTGCGTTAACCGCTAAGATTCCTCTCTCTTTCTTTCTCTACTTTCCTCTCCCTCTCCCCTCTCAAAACTGTTTCAATCTCTACTATGTCTCCTTTTACCCCTCTAATGGATCTTTCCGTTTATCCCACTCTTTCCGCTCATTTTCCCTCCTTCAGTTTCATTCCTTTTCACTCTATCTGTGCAATGTACATACTATGGTATTTTGAAAATCATAATAAAACTGTTTTTCAGGTATTTTAATAAAAATCAATATTTAATAAGACACAAACACGTGATTCTTATTTATGCTAAGTATCTATGTTCTATATACTATTTCCCTTTATGAGAGATTTGTAAGTAATAAACCTGTCAGAAATCTCATGCTTATAGATTTCTTTTACGAATTATTCTTGCAAAAAAAATAATCAAGACAATTTCGTTTTTATTACTTAATGGCCTATCAGAACTCCCATATTGGGGAAACTATGAGAATTAAGATTAGACATATATAAGCAGCCTATTTAATAAAATTAATCTAAAGAATATCATTTACCAGGGTTTACAACAATCAATTTCAGATTGTTATTTGCAAATTGGCAGTATAATATACATCCCTCAGGAATTCTTTAACATGCAAATAAATCTGCTATCACTTTTAAGCACACTTAAAAATCATCGGTCTGGGCCGGGTTTTAACCCGCGATTTTGAGTTCAGAAGACCAGCAAATGAGATACCCAGATCGACGCAAGTGTACTCAATGGACACTAAAAATGTATTTTTGCTAAAACATTCGATATTGAGTTTGTGTCCTATCTAGTACAGTTAAGAGGGTGTAGTGGTTACAATTTCAGCCTGTAATACCCAAGGTTGCGGATTCAACCCCAGTGGAGGGTGATGGTTTTTTTCGGACGTGAAAATCCTAATCATGGCTTCCTTCGGATTGGAAGTAAAGCCGTTGGTCTTATGTAAAGTTTGCACTAAAAGAAACCCATTCCCTGAAAGATAAGGTGCCTGGGCTAAATTCGCTATATTTCGCGTCCGCAATTCGTGATTTCCTCCTATAGGTCCATATATGGGTGATGAGTGAACGTGAACCTAGTGGCGAACTTGAGAACTAGAAGTTATCAAGGAACCACTGTAAAGGTGGCCCAATATACGTCTACATAGCATGATGGAACATGAATTTAGTTGAATATGTTTACCTCTGTAAGAAATAGGACTTTAAAATACGTAGTTATCGGTTAGCCCAGATAAATTACGGAAATGGAAGAATAGCTTTATACGAATATTTCAATAATTTGTACACTTTTTAGAAACTAATCCTTTTTTTAAAAAAATCAATAAAAACAACAAGTTATATTACTTGATAATGTATTATGACTATTTTATCCTTGCTTTATCTACTCATTCTCTTATTGTGTCACTCAGAACTGAACGACGTATTTCAACCAATTGCAAATTTTCAGAATAGAATTTTTATTTCCTTTATTTAGTAAGGTAGAAAAGGCATTGCATTCCACCCAAAAATTCCATGCCGGAGTTTGCCTAGAAATAAACGTTTTAGTGTCCCTTGTACACCAAAAATTACCATTTTTAGGAAAAGCCCGCTTTTGTGTTCTTTGTGTATGTTGTGTGTATCCGTGTGGCAATGCGTCTGTGAACACGATAAATCGAAAACGAAAAGTTGGCTAAATACCAAATTTGATATTTAAATTCAATATCTTTCAAGGATGTGACAGAATATTTTCAAGAAATTCCCCCCTCCCCGCAAAAATTTTATTTTCAAAAATTCTCTCTAACCATTTTGATTATAATACCATATATTAAAGGTATTTATATGAAAAGTTAAAAGTATATATTAAATTTTCTGGGAATAGTCCGTGAAATCCTCTTCATTCTGGATGACTTTTACACAACTGGTAAAGCGTAAGAGATAGACATAAACTCACTACTTAAGAACTGTAACTATCCTTAAAATACAAAATTGATGCTATCTATGTTTTTTGTGGAGCTAACCATTTCTTGTTATTGGTTTCATTTTGAAATACTAAAACTTTCTCATACGGCAATTTCAGCTTCTAGCCATGTAAATAGAACTGAGTTTCAATCAAATAGCAACCAGTTTTTAAAAGATTTGACTATCGCTTTAGCCTAGGGTATTCTGTTATTTCCTTTACGTACTAAGCAATAAATCCGTTATACTTTCTTAAAAAACAACAACAAAAAACTATCCGTTTAAATTTGGAATCCATGTCAAGGATCTATCGAAATTTATTAAGCCCAAGGCTCACTTATGGTATGTCTATGGTTCAAAACTCGCCAGGACCTCACTGACCTTTTTTCCAGCCTTTCCTCAGCCCTTAAAACTGAAAAATACCAGGTAGATAGTCTAACTTATGCTTGGAACGTTTTCTTCCCACATTTCTTTTCCCAATTATTATTTTATTCAATGTATATCAGTGTTATATATAGGGTGTTAATGAACTATACCGAAATAGTTTGCGAGATTGTGCACGTAAGTGATATAAATAATTTGAGATCGGCGATGCACGATCCCCGGATAAACATAACGTAACTACATAGCGCTAAACGTGTGGGTATAAGGTGCTGATAAGCCGTGTTAAAGCAAAGCAGGTTGAAAAAATGACTTAGAATGTCTTTAAAACTGCTGCCCGAGTATAAAAATATCGATTTCTACCAGCTTCTTACTAGCGTTCTCTAGATTTAATGATGCAAAAATCTGGAAAATCTCGAACTCATCACTTGACAGTGCGACACTGAAAATTCATTAACTACATTAACTACTCTGGAGGTGTTTTTTCAACTGCTCTGGTGGCTTAATGCGTAACGCGGGAAGCTGCTGTCCCAAAGGTAATGAGTTCGATTCCTGTCATAGAGTAAATATTTTTACTTTCTCTATACGCACTACGTACATAGTGTATAGAGAAGATATTGCACTCCACCCAAAAATTCGATACCAAGATTTCACCGGAAATGTATGTTTCAGGGTCCCCTTTATCCAAAAAATGCAGTTTTACAAAAAGTTCTGTGTGTGCCCGTGTGTCCGTGTGTCTGTGAACACGATAAATCAAAAACGAAAAGTCGGTAAATACCAAACTTGGTATTTAAGTTTAATATCTTCCAGGAATGCGACACGAAGATTTTGAAAAAAAAAACCCTCACCCCAAACTACCCTTAACATGGAACTTTTTTCGAAAATGTTGATTTTCTTAAAAATGGTTCAAACAATTTTTATTAAAATGTCGTATATTAAAGATATTTACCTGACAAATAAAATGTATATCTAGAATTTTCTTGGAATAGCCTCTGAAGATTACTTTATTCTGGATGAATTTTACGGAAGTTTGAATAACTGCTAAACCGTAAGAGATGGACAAAAACTTACTACACGAAAAATGTAGAGCACACAATTTATGTTATATACCTTTTTTTTCGTGGAGTCGTCGTTTTTGAGTCATTCCTTGTTTTTGGTTTCTGCTATGAAAACTTATACTTTTCTCACATAGGAATTTGTCAACTGCTTCTATACAAACAAAGGAACTTCAGTGACATAGCAACCAGCAAGGAAAAAAGCAAACATAGCAACAAGGAAGCAAGTAATAAGACTATTTCTGCTATTTTAGTCTGATTAACATGAAGTAAATAGAAGTATAAGCTTATTAAGAATACTTCGTTGCAGAGATATAGAGAAAGTCATGTGATTGGTGCACATCAGATTTTTTATTATTATATTTTTCATTCAAGACGAAGTGCCGCGATACGTGGCGTACTGGCACTTCAGAACCTTATGGCTGTTACTTCGAAATGTCAATAAACAGGCCATAAGTTTTCTATCTGAAATTACTTATTTAAGTAATCTACATATTCTGTGAAAATATTTCGGTATAGTTCATTAACAGATTGTATATACCTGTGATGTCACTGGTATGAAGTAAGAGCAGCCGTTAAAAACTCTTAAGGATGGATACTCAAGGATCTTACCTGATTAGCGTCAGTAAGTTATTTAGGAAGTACGCGGAGAGTTGCCATGTTTGCGGCGCAGTGACTTTGAAATATTGTAGGGCAATGCGACCAGCTTGTATTGACAAATGGCAGACCATCTTCAGCAGCGGAAACTCCTACAAAAAGTGACAGCAACAACAACGTCAGATAAAAAGAAAAATGTAGTAATCATCTTCAGTGTGCTGCTGATTGGATTGCTGCAGGACAAATGAGTTAGCATTTATACGGTCAGAGTTCAGAGGAGACTCCGCACAAAGAGCCACGCTGTTACTTCTGCTCTAAAAGGCACGACATTGTCTCAACTCTTCATATTGACTGACAGCGTTTTTATTTCCACCCATACATATGTGCCGCGCCTTTTTCACAATCTGCCAATTCAAATTGATAAAGTGATGCAAGAAACAAACCCTAATCCTATGTTTATAAATGACAATTATCAAAATAGTTGCAAGGCTCTACATTCATGTAGAATATTCATGTTCTTAGGAATAAGAAACATAATATAAGAAAAAAAAAAAACCAGTAAGCTGTTACAAATGCGTTTGTAAGGGCCTCGACTGTGCTAATGCATTACAGGTAATGCAATACTTCTAAATGATACACTGGTTTCACTGGTAAGATTATCTTATATATTCTTCAACATCACTGGATACAATAATAATTAACGCTGTATGAATTATGATAGCATTCCACTAGCACGCGTTCCCGCCAAATGTATATGACGCTACCCTTGTGATGATCACATGTTTATCCTTATTAAACATTCTTTAAGGAAGTATATAATCAGACTTCCTTTTATTCATAAATAAATTATTACTTTTGGTACATATAATAAGCTATTTGCGCTTAGTGAATATTTAAATATGGTTATCCAATGCTTGGGGATCCGGTATACAAGAATGAACACGTTCCTTTTTCATGCACGTAGTAATGTAATTGTCATTGTTGAATTGTTTTAAATAACTGGTTCTGATCATAAATGAAATGATATTTGAAATACACATTAAATTAAATATTCTGATATTCACAGAGCACCTAACAAGCTAACTACTTTCAGTAATTAATTTTTCATTTACCACATAATCAATAAATCAATATGGCATCAATTTCCTTCCATTATCAAAAAATAAACACTTGATATGAAAACGAATATAAAAGAATAGGGGCAAAGAGATTACAATAACTAAGTGATTAAAGATATTAAAAAGGAAATATATTAAAATAAGAAATATTAATAAAATTTGTAAAAATATTTATGCTGTACATGAAAATAAATTATTGCTGAAAGGAAAAACCAGAGATTTAAGAACATCAGCTGCAAGATTTGTTTGGTAACCTCAGAAAGCCATTAGCAGAAAATAAATACAATCAATTGTGGAAATTTTGTGTTCAGAGTTTGGCAAAGGATAAATATTAAACACTAATGACCAAGAGCACTTAAACCTGATGGTAGCACACTTGAGCCTAATGCTTTAGCTGCAGTGCCAAACTTATTTTGTGAGCTGAGACCGATTTGGAGAATCCTTTGCCAGGAAATTCTAACCAATAGAAATTAAGAAATATTTAGCTTCGGCCCCATTCGTGTCAGATCAAAGAAAATAAGAGGAGCTATAAAATATTTGTCTAGGCACGAAGGGAGGTTACGGTCACGAATGGAGAATACCAGTGGTGCTGAGTAGACATGTTGCATATTGTAAAATAATTTTTAATTTCAGTGCTGCGATACAAAGTAGGAAACCGAGTGGTAGACAAAGAGTTCTTTCTCCGAGTTCACATGGTAATTAGAGTAGGGGATGGTTGGAAAATAGGGTAAATCTGGGTAAACTCACAAAAGTTTATTGTTAGAAACTTATTCAGTGTGGGGAAAATAAGGAAACGGAAGTCAGAGGGGACAAATATTTGACTATGTGTGAAAATCGATAAACTAGGGCAATCCGAAAACAAAAATACAGTATTCTTTTTCTTCACACGTAGCCTGAGATAATCGCTAAAAGAGATCCTGCTCTTAACAACCCTTGTTATCCTTCCAAATCCTGCCATAAAACGGCATACCAAGTATAAAATTCACGCCACAACTTAATTTGCATTCATAAAATTTAACAAAACATCTTATGTGTTCCATTCACTTGACTTTCTCTGCTTATTCTGAAAACAAGCTTCTTATAAAAGATCAATCCGCTCTACTTCATGCTAATCGGGATAAACATTAGCACTAACGATTTTATTACTTAGTTTCTAATACTCAGAAAGGAACTAAGAAAACACACTATATTCTATGAGATGTAACTTGTCCGATTTGGTTCTGTCACTGTCTTTAGGACACTCTAGCCGCTCTGTCAAAATTCTTGGAAAGCACGCATCCCCTCCCAACCCTCTATTGTCTGTTAAATGGCTACATGCTCTTTACAAATGCATCCGTCACCGTAAAAAGAGAGACAACAAGAGGGCAAATGTTTCTGTCTCTTTTTATTCTAGACCTCACAAGTTAAATCTCACAGACTTGAGGTTAAAGCGATATTCAAATGTTTTAAAAGCTGTTGCTATACGATTATCATTGGAATTTGGTTCTCTTAACAAATTATTATTATTATTATTATTATTATTATTAAAAAGCTTACTCTTCCATCTGTTTAATGCTTATTGAATTAAATAATAACAGAATTGATCTTATTACTTGCTTCCTTTAAACTAGAAGGGAAATAAAGAAATACAATAGCATAAAGCTACAGCCAAATAATACTACGAGTGCCAAATAAGTGCTGAACATTTTTCATGAATGTTTAAAATGAATTCTATAATTTCCGTGCCGTAATAATACAAAATAAAATCTTATGTGTTCCATTCACACGATCAAATCCACGAAAACAATGTATATGACATAAATTGTGTGTTTTATTGTGATCTAAATTTTATGTTTTGTATGCTTTGTCTATTTGTTACGGTTCACCAGTTATGCAAAATTCAATAAAAATCATTCAGAATAAACGGGTCTTCAGAGGCTTTTCCCAAAAAATGCAAGATATTCATTTTATTTGGCATAAATATCTTAAACGTAATAAATGTTAGTTAAAATTGTTAGAGTCATTTTTGAGAAAATCAAAATTTTCGTAATTTTTTACATGTAAAGGGTAGTTTGGGGTGGCGGGATTTTCTTGAAAAGCTTCGTGTCGCATCTTTGGAAGATACCAAACTTAAATACCAAGTTTGGTATTTAACGGTCTTTTCGTTTTTGAGCTAAGCTGTCCGCAGACACAGACACACACACACACACACACACACACACACACACACACACATGGACCTTTTCTTTTAGATTCAGGGTGACCCATAGCATGTATTTCCGGTGAAATCTCGGTATCGAATTTTTTGATGCACTATGTACATAGTATGTGTAGAGAAAGTAAAAATATCATATAATTGGTGGATTTTAATTTCGGGTAAAGGTCCGTGATTGTGCCATGGCTGTGTGCTATATGGATTTACGGTGTTCGGTGGCAGAGGGTGGCAAGACAGGGATCGATCTGCGAAAAGACATCAAGGGCAACAGCTCTGGACCTCAACCCCCACTAGGCCAGGCTCGCTAACAACTAATGACTTTCCCATCAACACCAACCACGATGCTCTCTTTCGTTTTCCCTTTTCTTTCCTTCCAGTCCTTCATTCGTTTGTTCTCTTCACCTTTATTGTAGTGGTGCGGACAAGCCGTTGTTCCTACAGTGGCGGGCACTTGTTTCTATTTTCAAAGTAGCATCTGAACAACGCATCAATTCATGAGCAATTGACCGCTTTATCCTCCAATCTGTGTGATAACATGTAAAAAAAAAAAATATATATATATATAGTTTAAAAAAATACAGTTCCAAGGGATTGTCGGGAATCCAGCGATATATTTATTTTTCTTCTATTTTCCCTTTTTTCCATTTTTCCAACATTTCTTTAGTTTTTATATTTGATTACCGTTTTTGCTTCTAATACACATACATATATTACACACTCACAAATATACATGTGGTCCCCATAGCCGCGCTCGCTAAAGTGCCTCGCTTTGGTGATTCGTGGCGTAGGGGATCATGGGTTCCCCCTTGGGCATGGTTGTTTGTATGTTTGTAAAATGTATGTGTGTATTGGAAGAAAACAGCAAAGCGGTAATCAAAAAGTAAACAAAATAAATGTTAGGAAATGCAAAAAGAGGAAAAGGGTATACAGCGCTGGAGTCCCGAGCAGCCTTCGGAATTGTATTTTAGAAAAAATAAATAAAAGAGAGAGAAAAGGCGGCAGTCGAACCCGCCGAGACTCCAGCGCAGTATTTTAGAAAACATTAAAAAAAAATATGATGTATACCATTCACATGACTTTCTATACATCTGTGCAACAAATGATTGTTAAAAAGCTTACACTTCTATTTACTTCATGATAATCAGTAAAAAAATTAGCAGAAATAGCCATATTACCTGCTTCCTTGTAAGCAAGGGAGTACCATAGGTTAAAGTGATAATCAAAAGCTATATCACAGAAGTCCCTTTGTTTGTATGGACAGCAGTTGACAAATTCCTGTATGAGAAAAGTATAAGCTTTTCATAGCAGAAACAAAAATAAGGAATGTCTAAAAAAACGACGAACTCCACGAAAAAATGTATATAACATAAATTGTGTGTTTTAACGTGCTCTACATTGTTTGTGGAGTAAGTTTTTGTCCATCTCTTACGGTTTAGCAGTTATGCAAAATTCATCCAAAATAAAGTCTTCAGAGGCTATTCCCAGAAAATTCAAGATATACATTTTAATTGTCAGGTAAATATCTTTAATGTACGATAATTTAATGAAAAATGTTAGAACCATTTTTGAGAAAATCATAATTTTCGAAAAAAGTTTCATGTAAAGGGTAGTTGAGGGTGGGGGGATTTTCTTGGGAATCTTCGTGTCGCATCCTTGGAAGATAACAAACTTAAATACCAAGTTTGGAATTTTACCCACTTTTTGGTTTTGAGTTATCGTGTTCACAGACACACGGACATACACACACACACACACACGGACCTTTTTTCGAAAATGCCTTTTCTTTTTTTAGATAAAGGGGACCCTAAAACATACATTTCCGGTGAAATCTCGGTATCGAATTGTTGTGTGGAGTGCAATGCTTTCTCTGTACACTATGTACATAGTGCGTATAGGAGAAAACAAAAGGCGACTCGCATCCGTGATCCCCTGCGCCCCGAAGCATCAAAGCGAGGCACTTTAGCGACATGGACTGCAGCAAGTCACGCTTAAAATGCCAAAACCTCTATATCACTAACTGGAAACCCTACACTTCACGGTTAGCTTTTTAAACTCGAACAACGATTTCATTAATTTCATTTGCATTCCACAGTATTTTATGAAATTGTTCTACAATGACCCAAAACATTTTATAGTACCTCCCATTGCCCCATATATTTGTATTTCCGTGCAGTCCAGCTATTCCTAACAACAGATGAAAAATCCACTAATATTTTCAATTTATTGTTTTTTCTATACTAGTCGTGTGTAGGACACGATTTGGAAAGGTAAAGTCATACTGAAAAATGCAATGCCATAGTCGTGATCTGAACCACAGATCTTCTAGTCTCCATATAGTTGCTGTAACCTCTGAACTACCATGGCAACATGCTGACATATTATATTCCCCAACTCATGCGAGAATTTTCTGGTTTACACAAGTACTCGAAAATGGATTAGGTCATGATATATATTGGCATTGCATTTCTTGAGAAATTGAGCCTGTAGGATTATATACCTATATTTAGGTATATTGCGTATATATATTTACAAATCCACCAAAAATCCCTAACATTATGACTTCCTTTACAAACACAAGAAAGAAAAAGGAAAGAAAGTGAGAACGAAAGAAATCCAAAAAGTTATGAAATGCTTTGGCATCCTTTTACAAATACAAATCCAGAGTGCTTGAGACATATGACTTCCTTTATGCTCGCAAGAAAGAAAGAAATAAGTAAAGAAATCTAAAATTCATTATATTTCTCGTGTTGCAATCTACTTGAAGATGCCTTCAGGGTTAGCATAAGGTCGAGTGAGAATACCAAAGGTGAACTTAGCAGAAGTGATGACTTTCAGCATTAACTTTCTTTGCTAGTATTTGGATGTCGCATTTAATAATTTAACAGTGACGAGACTTTCGAAATTACGTAGAAGCTTTTCAAAATTAATTTTATTTTTAAAGTGATCTATGTGCCAACACCAACGCTACAGCGAGAGATTTGGACCGAAAGTTGTCTATACCCATAAGCATACTGCTGTTTATATTTTCAATACATCCAGGAGATCTACGTATCATTTAAGCAGATTTGTTGTTCTTTGATGTGTCATCGGAATTCATTCCAGTTTTGCGCAGTAAATTGTAAAGGATTGGTATGAATTAGAAAGCTTCTAAAATGAATGAAAATATTAAGGAACTAGAGGAAAATGACTTTAGATTCGAAATGAATATTAGGCAACTCTAATTCAAACTACAAAATATGGAAGACATTACGAATGTTATATAAATTCTCCTACATGTTCAAAATAAATAAATAAAATACATATTACATTTACTTAACTCAACTCCTGGCTCAACAGCTCAAAGAAAGCCAAGGCTTACCGCCCGACCGCTGTTTCCCCCATCTCTGCCCATTACAGAAGTCATGGGTGGTGTACAGCACTGGTGGATGGGACGTGGTTAGCGCCCCAAGTCCCTTCCGGCCGGCTAATGCAGTCTACGGAATCTGGAGCCGCTACTTTTTCACGTAGCTCCTCAATAACCCCCTGCCCCGGGACCTAACGAGGCCTGGTGCACCCCAAAAAAGTTTAATATTTTATAATTAAATTATGAAAATAATTTATATTCCCTGAGTTGGTGTCTCCCGGGAATCGAACCCGGGTCTCCCGATTGGTAAGACACTGAACTAATTACATCCTTAGATATACTAGGTCACATATATATCCAGAGAAGTCATCCTACAATTACAAAAGTCCACATTTGTTTATTTCAGCAGACGCACACGTGTTTCTCCAGTGCTAGAAATGTTTGCGAACGATAAAATAATTCCTTTACTTACTATACAAAATGATATAAAAGAATTTCATATGAGGTTTTGAATATGGAAAAAGAAAGAAAAAAATAATAGAAAGGCTTCCAAATTCGCCTATTAAAAATACTTCTACGCTTACTAAGTTTGAATAAGTAGGCTTCACGTTTGCAAGTCACTAAAGAAACCGCTATTATGATTTTTAGATAATAAATATTATCTAGTATTACTAATTCCTCCAGTTGAAAAGCAGAACCCTAAAAAGTATAACTTTCAAATGAATGTAAGTTTTACTGCCGTCTGCGTTCAAAAAAGAGCTGACCTGTTGTTAAGGTGATATATTTGAGTAATCATAAAAGCAATTTGATGTAATATAAGATAATACTATACCCTCTAGAAATAAATAACACGATTGATTGAAGCATATTTTAAACAGTGAATCATGGTTATTTCATGGTCAGAAGGCAAATTCATGCATGGTTTTTTCTTATAATTTTCAGCTCTAAATTCGGCACATATAAAACTGCCAAAAAATCACCATGGATTAGGCAGTCATACACTCCAAGAGAGATGCCGGTTGGTAGCGAAGGTGTCAGTCGCGTGGTGTAGAGGTGTTTTGATAGACACGCCGGCGCGGCACAATTCACTTTAGTAATGGAAAACGTACCCTGTGGGTTTTGTTATGTGTTTCGTATAACACATTCTGAGGTTGTCTACGTGGCGTATGATAACCATTGTTTTGTCACTGCCTAATCCCAAATATGTGCGATTTTTAAACACACATAAAAATTTCGATAGAAGAGTTTGAAACTTACGACATCAAGTTTCGGATAAGTAAAATGGTTTAAGGACTAGGCAAAGGCATTCGCAGTGTTGGCTATGGGCAGCAAATTGTTCTGTTTCGAAACGTTATTCCAGCACTTGGCTGATCGCTGAGGGTCTCATTTTTGGGGTGGCTCTCTCTGGTTCTTGGAACTCCCCAGTCGGAACTAAGTCACCAGATAACTAGCCGGTATCAGAATGAACCGCCCTCACTAGTGCACATCGTTGTCCAGATCTAGTCACCCTTTAGTTTTCCCCTCATTCCTCTCCCCAAAAAGGGCGTTGCGGACTCCTACTTACGTTGCTTCTCTACTCTAGTTTTCTACATATGTGAACACTTGCTCCTTCTCCTACATCGGAGAAATTATGACGTCAAATGTTTGGGTAGAATGTAATATTTCCGCTACTTACTGCAGATACATAGTGGAGAAGTAATATACAGGTTGTTTCAAAACGACAACAAGCGAACATAGCAGTCGATTAGTTTACACTTTGACTTGTCCGAAACTTAAGTTTCAAACTCTTCTATCGAAATTTTTATGTGTGTTTAAAAATCGCACATATTTGGGATTAGGCAGTGTCAAAACAATGGTTATCATACGCCACGTAGACAACCTCAGAATGTGTTATACGAAACACATAACAAAACCCACATGCTACGTTTTCCATTACTAAAGTGACTTGTGCCGCGCCGGCGTGTCTATCAAAACACCTCTACACCACGCTACTGGGACCTTCGCTACCAACCGGCATCTCTCTTGGAGTGTACGACTGCCTAATCCATGGTGATTTTTTGGCAATTTTGTATGTGCTGAATTTAGAGCTGAAAATTATATATATATATATATATATATATATATATATATACATATATTTTAGAATATAAAGTTGATATACAATTTGTTGCATCGCTCTCTCCCCTCTATTGATACGTATCTTCTTTTTTAGTTAGCAATGCTTCGATCGCTTTCTGATCTTCTCTCTGCCTTTCAGTTTACTTTCTCTACTTCATTCATAGGTACAGAACGTATAGCTTTCCATTCAAAAATTTGATATCGTGATTAAATGGGAATACACGTTTTAGAGTCCTTGTATACAAATGTTACATAAAGTTTCGTATGTGTGTGTCTGATGTCTGTGAACACAACTCATAAAGCGAAAAATTGGTTAAATACCAAACGTTCAACATTTTTCAAGGTTGCGTCATGGAGATTTTCAATAAAAGCCCCCCATTTCAAACTACCTTTTATTGGTAAGAATTTCTCAAAAATTATTCTTATGATGTGCAGTATGTTAAGGATAGAACAAAGTAAATAAAAATGTATATCCTGACTTTTTTGGTAATAGGCTCTGAAAATCTCTTCATTCTGAATGAGTTTTCCATAGCTGGTAAACCGTATAGAATAAAGTTACTTCACAGATACTGTAGAGCTCGTTAAAACACATAATTTTTGTCACATGCACTTTTTTTTCGATAGGTAGGTATCAATTCTGCATCTATTTGCCGTGTCTGTTTAATTTTTTTCGCGCTTTAAATAGTAAAAGGTCACATATTAAGAGTTTAGTACCAATGTTTATTTCAAAATTTGACCGCTGCTTTAGCCTCCTCTACAAAGTATTTCTAGCCCTCCTGGGTAGTATGGTGGTAGCATGTCTGCTTCCCATTCAAAAGGGAATGTCGAGGAGTTCGAATGTCGCTTAGGGTGAGTTGTCCGGTTAAGGTTTTTTTTCGGGGTTTTCCCTTGCCTGAGAAAACGAATGTCGAGTAACTTTAAGCTCTATATACCCCGAGATCATTTGAGCATCATTTCACCAATTACACTCATCGTCTGATTTGACCAACAGGGTTAGCGGACGTTAAGCTATATATATCGTCAGTTAGAATTAGCAAACTGAGGTTTCTTTCTCATGAGAGTTTATAAAAACTAATAGAAAGAAAATATATAATAATATTTGCTATGTAATATGTTTATGAGTAACTGTTGTACCGTTACTAACATAAACAACTAATTAAGAAGCATTTTGAATGTTTCCGGTATACATTTTTAAATACTCAAGATGTTGGAAGTGTCGCTTCTCTTCAAACCAATGAACCACGTAATTTTCTAGAAAAATCTGATGTGTACCATTCACATGACTTTCTCTATATCCCTGCAACAAATTATTCTTAAAAAGCTTTTACTTCTATTTACTTTATGCTAATCAGAAAAAATTAGCAGAAATAGTTTTACTACTTGCTTCCTTGTAAGTAGAAGCGAAGTAAGGGACTACCATAGGTTAAAGTGATAGGCAAAAGCTGATTGCTATGTCAATGAAGTTCCTTTGTTTATATGGATAGGAGTTGACAAGTTCCTGTATGAGAAAAGTATAAGTTTTTCATAGCAGAAACGAAAAATAAGGAATGCCTCAAAAACGACGAACTCCACGAAAAAAATGTGTATAACATAAATTGTGTGTTTTAACGTGCTCCACATTTTTGTGTAGTAAGTGTTTGTCCATCTCTTACGGTTTAGCAGTTATTGAAAATTCAGTAAAATTCATCTAGAATAAAGTACTCTTCAGAGGCTGTTCCCACAAAATTCAAGATATACATTTTATTTTTCAGGTAAATGTCTTTAATATATGATATTTTAATCAAAATTGTTAGAGCCATTTTTGAGAAAATCGAAATTTTCGCAAAAAGTTCCATGTAAAGGGTACTTTAGGTTGGGGGAATTTTTCTTAAAACCTTCGTGTCGCATCCCTGGAAGATACTAAACTTAAATACGAAGTTTGGTATTTTAGCCTCTTTTCGTTTTTGAGTTATCGTGTTCACAGACACACGGACACACGGACCTTTTTCTGAAAATGCTTTTTATGGATCCAGGGGGTCAAAAAACATGTATTTCCGGTGAAATCTCCGTACCGAATTTTTTGGTGGAGTGCAATACATTCTCTAAACACTATGTACATAGTGCCTATACAGAAAGTAAAAATCTGATGTGTACCATTCACATGACTTTCTCCATATTCCTACAACAAATAATTCTTAAAAAGCTTATACTTCTATTTACTTTATGCTAATATGAAAAAAAAAAAAAAATTAGCAGAAATAGTCTTATTACTCGCTTCCTTGTAAGTAGAAGCGAAATAAGGGACTACTATAGGTTAAAGTGATAATCAAAAGCTGGTTGCTATGCCAATGAAGTTCGTTTATTTATATGGATATTAGTTGACAAGACCCTGTATGAGAAAAGTAAAAGTTTTTCATAGCAGAAACCAAAAATAAGAAATGTCTCAAAAACGACGAACTCCACGAAAAAAATGTGTATAACATAAATTGTGTGTTTTAACGTGCTCTACATTTTTGTGTAGTAAGTTTTTGTCCATCTCTTACGGTTTAGCAGTTATTCAAAATTTAGTAAAATTCATCCAGAATAAACTACTCTTCAGAGGCTATTCCCAGAAAATTCAAGATATACATTTTATTTGTCAGGTACATATGCTTAATATCCGAAATTTTAATGGAAATCGTTAGAGCCATTTTTGAGAAAATCAAAATTTTCGAAAAATGTTCCATGTTCCAGGGTAGTTGGGGGTGGGGGGATTTTTCTCAAAATCTTCGTGTCGCATCCCTGGAAGATACTAAACTTAAATACGAAGTTTGGTATTTTAGCTTCTTTTCGTTTTTGAGTTATCGTGTTCACAGGCATACGGACACACGGACACACGGACACACGGACACACGCACACACACACACGGACCTTTTTATGAAAATGCTTTTTTTGGATATTGGGGACCCTAAAACATATATTTCCGGTGAAATCTCGGTATCAAATTTTGAGTGGAGTGCAATACATAGAGTATGGAGAAAGTAAAAATGACTATTAGCATTGAATGCTAATGTGGTGTCTTTTGTTGGGAAAGCAATTTTACGATGCTGCACGCCACTGCTTGGAGGTCCATCAGTCGCCCCACAGCAAAACATCAGAGCCAGGCCAAGGCAAGCGGGAGGGTGAGCCAAGTGTCACTAAAGCATTTCCCATTTAAGCACCGAAACAAAACATAACAAACCTACTTCAGTATTTCACAAGAACTGTTTCACTGCAACGCAAGAAAACAGACATGCCATCGTTCAAGGGTTCACATAAATAGCTGCATGCGTCCTGCAGACGTACAGCCTTCGAGAGGGCAACACAATTCTTGTGTTTGTTTGCAAAACTACACACATTTGTGGTCTTCCTGCATATGGAATTCATATGGTATACCATATATCCGAAAGTTTTTTTTTACTTTCTCAATACCTACTATGTACATAGTGTATAGAGAAGGTATTGCATTGTACCCAAAAATTCGATACCGAGATTTCACCTGAAATACATGTTTTGAGACTCCCTGAATCCAAAAAAAAAAACTTTTTAGAAAAATGTCCGTGTGTGTCTGTCTGTCTGTCTGTCTGTGAGCATGTGTGTGTGTGTCTGTGTGTCTGTGGGCAGCATAGCTCAAAAACGAAAGCTCAGTATCTTCCAAGGATGCGACACGAAGATTTTCAAGAAAATCCCTCCACCCCCAACTACCCTTCCAATGGAAAAATTTTCGAAAATGGAACACACCAGATTTTTACTTTTTCTAGCACGTATTTACAGTGTAGATAGAGAAGGTATTGTATTCCACCTAAAAATTCGATATCAAGATTTTAAAAGTTGAGACCTCCTGAAGAAAAAACAAAAGAACATTTTTAGGAAAATGTCCATGTGTATGTATGTCTGTCAAGTTAACCGTTTCCGAGATATTTGTGGTTATTAGTTTAAATTTTAAACCACTTAAACCTTGCTCTATCAGGAAGTGAATGTTCGTGTTATATCTTTTGTTTTACTTCCGGGAATGCAAATGAGACCCGAATTTCAATTGTTTCATATTGGGGCAGTTTTTTGAAGACTTAACTTCACGTTAGCTTAGTCTATTCCCTTATTAACCTCATATTTACAAGGAGGAAATAATAAGAACCGTTTATATTTATCTTGATTATCATCACGTAAATAAATCAATTATATTTTGTAAGGAAAGTTTGTTTGCAGAATATGTAGAGAAACTCATGAGAATGAATAATACGTTTTTTCCCATTATTTTGTCCACTCCTGCGCACCGCTCCTGGCACCGCACTGTATTTTTTAACCTGCGTTATTCCTTAATGTTATCGGATAATTCAACAGTGTCTTCCAAAATATTGTGAACATTAATTTTCAACCACTTTTAGAAATGTTGCACCCCTGTAAATATCTTGTGAACGCAATACAAAGAAAGAGAAATGTCTTCTCATGCATTGCCTTTATGATATACAGCCAATAGATTTCAATTCTGTACAAATGGTCTATGCAGTTAAAATTGTGTGATAATATTAAGATATGATTAGTATACATAAGAATAGAATATGCTGTTCAAAAAATTAAATTGAGTTTTATGGACGCTCTTTAACTGTTGTACTCATGGTCCACAACCATATTGGGCGTGAAAGATCGCTTAATTTTGCTTGAGTCCTCAGGCTTGAGATTCTTTTACGTTCTGTAAATCTGCGGTTTTACTTCCCTTCAGAAGAAGCCATGCTATGGATTTTTACGCCTCCGAAAAAATAAATAACTAGAGTGTAGCATTTTACCTCCCAGACAACGTTCAGACTGTAATGCCGCCTTATAATAGCATTTGCACTGTAATGAGTAAAAATCTGATGTATTCCATTCACAGGACTTTCTCTGCATCTCTGTTACAAATTAATGTTAAAAAACATATTATTTTATCTACGTTATGATAATCGAGATAAACATTAGCAGGAAATTTCTTGATTACCTACTTCCTTGTAAGTAGAAGGAAAATAAGGGAGTACACTGGGCTGAAACGATAGTCAAAGCCTTTAAAAGCTGGTTGCTAACTGGTTCTAATCTATGCAGGGCAAGGAGTTTACAACTTTCGGAGTGAGAAAAGTTTAAGTATTTTGAATCTGAAACAAATAACAAAGAATATCTCAGAAATAGTCAACTCCACAAAAAAAAAAAGAAAAAAAAACCGTATATGACATAAATTGTTTTAACGTGATCTATATTTTTTGTGTAATGAGTTTTTGTCTATCTCTTACGATTTACCGATTACGCAAAATTCAGCAAAATTCATTCAGAATAAAGAGTTCTTCAGAGACTATTCCTAGTAAATTCAAGATATACATTTTATTTTCCATATAAATATATTTAATATACGGTATTTTAATCAAAATCGTTATAGTAATTTTTGAGAAAATCAAACATTTTGAAATTGTTTCCATGTAAAGGGTAGTTTGGTGTGGTGCGATTTTTCTAAAAGTCTTCTTGGCACATCCCTGGAAGATACTAAACTTAAATACCAAGTGTTTATTTTACTGACTTTTCGTTTTTGAGTTATCGTGTTCACAAAAACACGTACACACACACACACACAAGGACCCTTTTTAAGAATGTTTTTACTTTTTGGATACAGGGAACCCTAAAACTCGAATTTCCGGTGAAATCTCGGTATCGAATTTTTGGGTGGAATGCAATACCTTCTCTATACACAATGGACATAGTACGTGTAGAGAAAGTAACAAAGCGATTATGAACATTTTTTTTAATGTAGCTTAACGTCCTTTAACATGATTGGTCATATCGGACGATGAATGAAATTGGTGAAACGCTGCACAAATGATCTCGGGGTCCATGGAGCTTAAAGTTACTTGACATTTGTCATCTCAGGATAAGGAGAAACTCTAAAAAAAACCTTATCCGGGTAACTCACCCTAAGCGAGATTCAAACTCACGACCTCTTGAACGTGAGGCAGACACGCTACCACCACACTACCCAGGCGGGCTAAACAAAAAATGTTAAATCTGTCAGTGAGTATATTTTCGTTATTATATTTACCTATCCTTTAATGTACTAATGAATGTGCCGAGTTCGAATCTCCGAGAAGGATTTTCTTTCGTTTTCTCTTATCCTGAAAAGGCGAATGTAACTCTATGTACCCGGGCTCATTTGATCATTTCACCAATTTCATTCAAGGTTCGTTATGAACTAATCGATTTACAATAGCGCTTGTGTGTGTGTTTATTTGCGTGTGCCTGTGAGTGTATGTTGTGTGTAAATTGTATAACTCAAAAACTAAAAGTGGAAAATACCAAACTTGGTATTTAAGTTTCATGCTCTTCAAAGGATACAAGAAAATGCCACCATTTAACACTTTGCACGGAAAAAATGTCTATTTTCTTAAAAATGACTCTCCCATTTTCTATTAAAAAGCATACATTTAATATATTTGCATACATGTGAAATAAACGCACAGATTTTTTAACAGCCTAGAAGCAAGGGTATACTGGATATTAGCGAATGAATTTCCTCTGGTGATCCTTTATCTACCGTTATGGTAATTTGGATATAGATATGCTTTATATATTATTGTATGCTTTATTATATTTTTAAATCCAATCAGGTTTTCATTTGGTGCCTTTTTGCTTTGAGATGAAATGTTATGTTTACCTTACCAAATTAGTGTACCTATTAATTTTATATAGTATGTAGTGAATGTAGCAACGTTAGGTTCAACATTTTTAATGACATATTAATTGTGATTTATCTGTTCCATATACACTCACTTTGTGTATTTCTGTACAAAGCAAATATAGACAATATGATGAAATGCTTTCTAGCCTTCTGTTCCAGAAGGGTAATTAAATGGAAGTAGAATTATTAAACAATATTCGCCTTTATTAAAATTTTTTATCTTAAAACCAAATAAAATCACACAGATTTTTTCTCAGTCACTGAAATTACATTATGATATGAATTCCAAAATTCTGTACGCAATATTACACAGATATTCATATGCTAAACTTTACTTCAGAATATGACGTCATGAAAGCTATGGCTACTTGTTTGGATTATGAACACGCCGGTCCCCATGGCCGCGTTCACTAAAGTGTCTCGCGTTGTTGCTTCGTGGCACAGGGGATCTCGGGCTCGAGTCCCGCTTTGGGCGTGGTTGTTAATATGTTTGTGAAATGTATATATGTGAGTGTTGGAAGAAAACAACAAAAACCGGTAATCAAACAGCAAACATAGTAAAAAGGTTAGGAAATTGAAACGAACAAACAAAAAAAAAAAAAAACAAGGTGAGTATTTTCAATAACACCGAGCAAAGAAGCTTCGCTGTAACATCTGAGGCAAACGAATCGATTTCCGTCAAGCCATCCAGTCTGACCAAGTTTTTTCGTTGTTTCTTAGTGCAATAGGTGAATGCATGAATGGTTGTTTTATTCTGCCACGAATTTTCTATACGTAATTGTCCTTCGTCTGCATATGTTTCAGGCTTGTAGGAGTTTCGTTGCGACGGGATGGTGGATTTCCTGTGTGTAAATATTTGTTCCTGGTGTTTGTCTGGCCACCAGGGGCCCCTTTTTGGCTATTTCATTCCGGAAGCTTAGGTTTAAGATGGCTAAGACATGACCGCCGGCGTCAGGCCGAGTGTTATTCTTGAATTGTTACGAACGTAAATTTCTTCACAAAGGTCTCGTCTGTTGAAGCTTCAATGTGCACTACAATGATTGGCTAATTGCATTATCCTATGGGACAACTAGGGAAGCACAATCAGTACCAATAATATGTATCCATGGTAACAGATTCACCTGTGAGGAGAAATGCATGCAAATTGACAGATTCACTAAAATAAAGCATTTTACTTAAGTCTTCAGCTGCACTGTTACTGAAAATTTGATGCACTGTTTCATTCTCTTTGCCGCAGAATTGACAGTTCAAAAGAACTTTGATACTTCATCTATTACTTAACAATTCCTTAATGGTATATGCCCTGTATAGAAAGCCATTATTCCTTTGAGCTACTATCTGAGCTAAAAAATGTTTATTGATGTATAGTTTACCATGTTTCAGATCTGGTGCCGCTTTCCAGGCTGTTTCATGTTCTAGTTTGGTCCAGTTTTCAACTCTCTCACTCTGTTTCTCTCGCCTGGCACTTGCTACTTCGAGTTCTTGGTACCACCTGTTCTGCTTTGCAAGCTCGTTGGATTTTTCATTGTCTTGAATTCCATAGTGCCCCGGCACCCAGAAGAGGTGTATCTCATTTGACACAGATGAGAACCCTCAGGACACTTTGGCAGAGCACAGAAGTGTCTTGTGGCTCTTTACCTCCTGCGTGAACTAAGGGAGGGAGAGACACCAGCTTTCAATTAAAAGGCTAATACTTATGCTACTACCTTCGCACAGTCAAAGTACTGCGGATGAAAGAAAGACCCGAACAGTGACCAGATCCAGATGAGACAAAGTTCCTAACGACTACAGTTTGAGACGGATTATTGCCCAGGTGAATAAGCGCATAACCAATATTTGTAATTGATTAAATTGTTTAGGCAAAAGAAAGCGAAGGGGACATAAACCGGGGAACCACGAGGAAATATAGGCCAAGAATCATGTGAAAGACGCATTGACCAATTACAATTAATCACGTCACGGCAGAAGCGCACCCCAAGTCAGTTTCGGTGCCAAAAGTGGGCCAATAATGTTACGCGTTTTAGGTTTTGCGCGTGGGTAGAATTTGTTATAAAAGTAGAGTATTCGCCAAATTTTCACGCAGTTGAGATGTAACTCCAAGGGGAAACCTGTGACGCCAGGTATGCGCGAATTAGTCAAGTTATTATAGTGATAGGCAGTTGGAATGTAACTACACGTAGACTCTGTGATGCCCGAATCAAGTAACATAGTAACATTATTACAGTGATTCACACAGTTGAAATAAATGTCATGCGTAAGGAAGCTACGGCGGAAATTTAAAGTGCCTACAATTATTCTGCACGTAACCGTTGCACTCGTCGCCGCGTAAAGTTTAGTTACCTCTATGCGAGTTAAGCTCTTGTTCGAGAGAAATCATCGAAACTCAACCGCGCCAGGAACATTCTCGGGAAAGCTTGAAAAAGAGAAATAAACCTTGATTGAACGAAAAGTACCGACGTTATTTAAGTTAATTCCCGTACCACACCCTGAAGATCACCGTAGCTAAATAAATACCAAAGCTAGATATAAATAGGTCTCAATTGCTCGTCGCTGAGCCCACCAATAGCCGAGGAGCATCGAGAAACGACTTAGCAGCTGCAACGCCGGAGAGAGGACCAGTTGTCGCTGCGCAGCCCAGCCTCACCAGGTACGTCCACCAGCCTCATACGCCCACAAGTTTTGAACACCATCGACGCCTCCCTAGGCTTTACTCACGGACCCCGCTCCTCCCATCAAAACCCCAGAGGCAGCCAAAAACCCGTTGGCATGTCCGGGTGATTTCAACAACGACACCAGGATAATCTATACAATGCCCATCCAGCCGCAACCCGCAGAACACAGTCATCTGGTTCTACAGCTCTGAAAGAGAGATGATTAAGAAATGAGGGAACAGAAAATTCTTTGTCAGAAAATTCGAGGAATGTAATGAACCTACATTGGCCAGGCGACCCGGGAAAATTCCAGAAAAAATGGGTCTGATAGTCTGGCCATGGAGATCGAATCCGTGACCTCCCAAAGCGTGCTGGAGATAAAACCAACTTAACTATCCCCCCGGTGTAAGCAGACATAGCATCTTAGTGTGCTCTAATACCAATACGGATGTTACTATAGGATCACACAAAACTCTAAATGCAGCCTGACTGACCCAAAAAATAACAATTTGCTTATTACTACCGGCCTTTGTTAACTGACTCCGACGTTCTAGCGCCCATCGTCGTCCGGATCTGGTCACTCTTCACTTGGAACTACATTTGCGGTGATGTGCTCTAGATACCCCTCTGACTAATACTGTCAATAACCGACTGCGCTTATTGACTTGGTAATTCCGCCTCAATCGCGTTCAATGTACCTTCAGGGTACCCATTCAAGAAAATTACCCAAACTTCATTAACAAAACGACTTTTCTATTTTGTGCCTATAATTGTCTCAGAAGCTTTCAGCTTCAATATCTGTGTTGGTTATTGATCAGTGATGCTAGATGAGATGTTTTAAAAGGCACCTGGGACCATGGACAAGCAGCCGTTTTATCTGATTTTCTTGATTTTTGTTTTCTCCATGTTTTGGGGGATCTAAAATGCTCCTCATGATGCATTTATGTGTATTTACTTCAACGCAAAATATAAAAAGAGGCTCAAATAAGATTGGAAATTAGTATTCTATAAAATTTAAATTGTCATTTCATTAGCAAAATTAATGTTTTCTGCCAAACTAAAAACAGAAACAAAAAATCTGTTTCCTACATTTTTTGTTCTATAAATTGTAAAATGAAACAAAATATTAATTTTTATCCTATGCATTTAACGTCGCTTTAGTACTATGTCATATCATGACGGTTCTTTTAATTCTACTTGTTGATCTGTATGTGGTGGACATTAACCTTCATGGTCTTTTCTCCGTACCTATACCACTTTCGCCTCCTATCAAGCAGATGGTGATCATTTTAAGAGCAATACTTCTAGTAATATTTTATATTACGCAATTCCATTTTTCCCCTATTAAATGATGGCTTCTTCACATCTGTACTCAGATGGCGCTACCTGCACTCAGTCGGTTACAGCCAGCCTTCAAGGTGGCATGTCTTAAAAAGCAAACTAATTTTCTCCTTGACAAGCAGTTGACGACCGACGTCTAGCTGCTTTCACTGTCTGTAGATTAGTTAAAAGCGAATTCCATTTATCATCTATAACCTTCTCTAGCCCGTATTTACAATGTGGATAGAGAAGGTATTCTATGTCGCTCAAAAATTCTATACCGAGATTTCACCGGAAATATACGTTTTGAGATCCCTGAGTAAAAAAAATCGTTTCAGAAAAAGGTTAGTGTGTGGCTGTGGACAGTATAGTTCCAAAACGATTGGTTGTTAAACACCAAAGTTGGTATTTAAGTTAAGTATTTCCCAAGGTTGCAACACGAAGATTTTCAAGAAAATTCCGCAACCGAAACTACCCTTTACATGGAAACATTTTCGAAAATTTTGAATTTCTCAAAAATGACTCTATTTGAATTAAACTATTGCATATTAAAGTTATTTACTTGATAAACCATATGTATATCATGAATTTTCTAAAAAAAGCTTCCGAATACCACTTTATTCAGAATGAATTTTGCTGAAGTTTGCTTAACTGGTAAACGGTAAGAGATTGACGAAAGCTTACTATACAAATAATGTGGATCACGTTAAAACACATATTTTATGTCATAATTAACGTTTCTGAGATATTCCTTGTTATTTGTTTCAGCTTTAAAATACATTTATCCTACAGTTATTTGTCAACTTTTGGCCATACAAATAAAGGAATTTCAATCATATAGCAACCAGTTTTAAAAGATTTGATTACTGTTTTAGCCTATTGTACTGCCTTATTCACATTCTACTTACAAGCAAGCAAGTAATAAGGTACTTTCTGCTAATTGTATCTCGATTAATATGAAGTAGAGAGAAGAATAATCCTTTAAGTAATAATAATAATAATAATAATAATAATAATAATAATAATAAAAATAATAATAATTTGTTGCAGAGACATGAATGGAACATATAAGATTTTTTTAGGTAATTAAAATCAAATTAACACAATCTCTTAATAAAATAAATAAATTAAAAGATAACAAAGTAGCATTGTAGTTTAAAATAAAATATTACTTTAGGGAATTAAGGATAAGAATTTCTTTCCTTGGAAGTTTTAGAAGTAAGACTTAATTTTGATTTACAAGACCAATGCTTATTATAAAACTATTAAACAATGTAATGTTAATAATATTTTATTTTACATTTTTTGTTGTTTATGAGTATTTTCTTCTAAACGTAAACATTTGTGGATGTTTCTATTAAATCCTAAAGGGTTATTAGATCCAGTTTGGGTGGAGAAATAATAAGTGAACTATAACTGTAGCAGCTACAATAAATGGCAGTACAAAATGAAATGTAAAAAATCTTATGTGTTTCATTCACATGACTTTCTCTACGTCTCTGCATTAAATTATTGCTGAAAAATTTATTACTCTATTTACTTAATTCTAATCCAGAAAAAATTAGCAGAAATTGTCTTATTACTTCTTTCCCTATAAGTAGAAGCCAAAAACTGGTTGCTGTGTGGAGTTAACAAATTTCCATATGAGAAAAGTATACGTTTTTAAAGCTGAAACCAAAAACACGGAATATCTTATAAACGAAAAACTCCACGAAAAAATGTGTATAACATAAATTGCTTGCTTTAATCAGCTCTGCATTTTCTGTTAAGTTAGCTGTTGTCTATCTGTTACCGTTTAACAGTTATAGGAAATTCCGTAAAATTCGTCCAGAATAAAGTAGTTTTCAAGGCTATTCTCAGAAAGTTCAAGATCTACATTTTATTTGTCAGATAAGTATCTTTAATATACGATATTTTAATCAAAATCGTTATAGATATGTTTGAGAAAAGCAAAATTTTAAAAAAAAGTTCCATGTAAAGGGTAGTTGGGGGTGAGGGGATTTTCTTGAAATTCTTCGCGTTGTATCCTTGGAAGATACTGAACTTAAATACCAAGTTTAGTATTTAATGTACTTTTCGTTAATGAGTTATACTGTCCATAGACAACACACACACAAACACATACACACACAGACACACAAACGGACAGTTTTCTAAAAAAATTTTTTTTGGATTCATGGGGTCTCAAAACATATATTTCCGGTGAAATCTCGGTAATAAATTTTTGGGTACATTACAATACTATTTATTATATTATATTTGTCCTATTTTTTCTTTATTTTTATCTTTAATTTTATGAAGATTGATACCTTAAGATTTGAATTATTTATTCTAATTGTTATAGACTTTTTGATTGGAAATCAAAAGTACTTGATTATTTATGAGAGTTAAAAAAATGGAATCTATGAGTATAAAAATAACTGAAATTATATAAAATAAAACCAATGTTTTTCTTCATTCTTAAAAGTTGAATTTTGGGCAAAATTATTATTTTTAGGGACCTTCTCTATACACTAAGCACATACTACGTGTAGAGAAAGTAAAAGCCGATTTAAAGTTGCATTATCTACAGCAAAACCACCTGGCTTTATAATTATTATTTGCATGCATAATGAAAAGGTTAAATCTGAAGCAAATATACGTAATTATGGAAGTTAGCACATTCACCTGTGGATACCTCTAAGGTTTAAGCATATTAGAGGGGTGGGGGAATGGGCAAGAAGTAGTCAGTACCTCTGTAGTAGCTGAAGACTTCCAGTTTGTTGAGTGGGTGTAAGGCATATGATAAACACGTTTTGATGGAGGAAGAGGAATAACCTTGAAGGTCGGTACAAGTTGTGCCCCCCGCGGAGGATTCTCATGGACTGTCCCACTCAGCAGGGTGCATGTGGCTTGCTTCTTAGACGACCAAGCGATCGGCTGATGGATGGTTCATTCCGAGAAATAAAATACATAATCACAACAAAAACGAATCTAAAACGAAAGAATCAAACGGTGGCATGGGGCAATAAGGTAGATAAAAGCTTGACAAAGAAGAATGACACCCTCTTTTATGAACATTTCAGTAGTTCATAGAAGGAGCAACGAACAAGACATTATGATATCTTCTCTTTTCGTTCAGTCTACACTGGGCGCGTTGAGATATGCAGTTGTTTCCAGTCTCTTCAATTGCCTTTTTAGAATCTTAAATTCTATAGATATCGTTCTCTTCTTTCTTTATATTAATTAGGGAATCAGGATTAAAATTATATGTTGAATTTATATTATTGGTGACATTTCTACGAAGTTTCATTTCGTAATCGGCTTACTCTCCCCGTAAATGTAGGTCCGACATTCCCTAGTGGTCAGAAGCCTGTTGGGGAGCCTACGGAACGAAACCACAGAATGGAGAACCTGTTACGAGGGGTCAGCCCGTAGCCAGAAGTGGATGATATGAAATGTAAGCGAAATTGAAGATGGGAAAGGTGATGATGGAGGTATTTGAGGAATGAGGGCCCGGAGAAAACCCGCCCAGACGCCGCTTCATCCCCACGAATTCCATATGGTGGCGCTTGGGATCGAACCCGGCCGCCTAGATGAGAGACGAGCACTCGAACCACTCACTCACGGCGCCGCCTTTCTACAAAGTATTACTACAAAATTATATTATTCTATCTATTTTAATTAATACAGATAACAATTTCAAAACATTTTTATACATTTAGTTTTAGGATACCTAAAAAAATTGATCTCTTTGGATGATCACAGGAAGAAAAACGACAGCAAATTATCAGCAGCTGAAAATGAAAACCAATTTCGAGATATATACACATATATACACATATATATTTTGTGAATTAACATTCTATCTCTCTCTCTCACTCTCTCTCTCCCTCTCTCTCTCTCCCTCTCTCTCTCTATCACTCCCTCTCTCACGGTTTGCCAAAAATACATAATAGGCATTCAGAGTAGGAAGGATTTCACAGCTATCAGAAAATTCAGTGTATTAAACAATGCATTTATCATGCAGATATCTTATATATGGAATTTTAATAAAAAAATCGCTAGAACTATTTTGAGGAAATAAAAATTAGCTAAACAAAATATTTCCTGTAAGGTTAGTTTGTGTTTGGGGATATTATTGAAAATCTTCGTGGCACATCCTCAAAAACTACTGAACTTAAATACCAAATTCGACTTTTGGTTTCTGAGTGATGCTGTTCGCACACATGCTCACACATGTTTTTGTTTGGTTTGTTTCTTTGTTTGTTTTTTATTCAAGAATCTCATCTTGAATCAATGTTTAGTGAACTATACTGTTTGTTTGTTGTGTTTAACGCCCGCTTTAAATACTTATGGCACCGCAGGCGGATCTATTTTCTCTATGTACTACATGAAAGCAGTAAAATTCCCTGATATGAGGTATACATATTTTATCTATTTGAGTTATTACTCCACTGAAGTCAATACTCTTTTTTCATTTTGCAGGTCTCGCTTTCATGTGTCGTAGTTTCATTCTGGTATTTTCTTGGATTTATTTCTTAACATGTTTTAATCGTTCATTAATATAATTATAACTTATTCATCTATTATAATCGAGTGAAACACTAAGTGCTGAATAATAATAATTTGATACATACTAGTTCGATTATTATTTATATCAAATTTAGATATTTCAGGCTTCTTGCCTACTTGCGTTTTGTAAATAGAATTCTAGATTATATACTTTAACTGTCTATTTAAATGGACACTAAATGTTCTCTCTAGCCAATATTAAACTTTCGTGCTTCATGCCCCATCAGTTTGAAAACTATTTAAGGATACTTCTAATGAATTTTGTTGAACGTGCCTATCAATTTGCTAAATTGATTAAAATGTGTTAAATTTAGTATTTAAACATCAACTATCTTGAGGTAGGCCTAAATGTTTACACTGTATAGATAATTTTACTTGTTCTAGCCCCATATGTACAATGTACATAGGGATAGAAAGGTATTGTATTGCACCCAAAAATTTGATACCGAGATTTCCCCGGAAATGTATGTTTTGGTGTCCCCTGAGTTTGAAAAAAGCTTTTTTAAAAAAAGGTCCGTGTGTGTGTGTGTGTGTCTGTGGACAGTCGAGCTCAAAAACGAAAAGACCGTTAAATACCAAACTTGGTATTTAGGTTTAGTATTTTCCAAGGATCCGACACGAAGGTTATAAAAAAAATTCTCCCATCACAAACTACGCTTTACATGGAAAAAATTTCGAAAATTTTGATTTTCTTAAAAATGGCTCTAACGATTTTGATTAAAATTCCGTATGTTAAAGCTATTTATGTCCGTATATCTCGAATTTTTTGGGAATAGCCTCTTAAGACCTCTTTATTCTGGGTAAATTTTGCCGAATTTTGCTTAACTGCTAAACCGTAAGAGATAGAAAAAAAAACTTACTACACAAAAAAGTACATCACGACAAAACACAATTTATGTCCTTTACGTTTTTGTTTTGGATGTAATCTTTTCCGAGATATTCCTTCTTATTAGTTTTAATTGTGAAGTACTTAAACCTTTCTCAGACAGGAGGTAACCTTTTTTGTTTTGCTCTACTCCTGGCCAAGCAAAGAAGTGATTTGCAATGACAATCGCATAACGATAGCTTTTAAAAAATTTGACAATCACTTTAGCATAGTGCATTCCCTTATTCCCTTCTACTTATAAGGAACTAAGTAATAAGAACATTCTGCTAATATTTATCTCGATTAGCATTGTGGATAAAGAAGAATAATCATTTGTAGGATGTTTGTAGAGCAGCTAGAGAAAGTTAAGTGAGTGTAGCTCATCAGATTTTTTTAATTGTTTCAAAGTTATACAATAATGCTGTCTTTTAAGGAACAAACATTTCGGTCTAGGGATATATTGAAGTTTTCAAGTTTTCCTCTGTATGTTAGAAACCAGGATATTATTTAGCATATTGAAATCAAAATTAAGCGGCGCACCTATTAGATGCCGATTTCAAGGTTCTTCTCCTTCTTTCACGGCTTATCCTCCTTGTATATAGGTTTTATAAGTCAGTGCCTGGGGTCAACGACTGTGGGAAAGCAGACAGACTCTGGATCACAGAGAAGCCAGAATGGGTGATCAGCACGATGTCTGTATGTAACTGAGGAACTGAATGATAACAAATTCCGTTGAATTGGATGAAAGAGGAGATGATCATGGAGCAGTTGGTGGAATGAATGGAGGGGCAAACCGGAGAATACCCGCCCAAACGCCGCTTCGTCCATCACAAATCCCATATGCTGTTCCTGGGATCGAATCCAAGGGAGAGGCGAGCGGTCTAATTGCTTGGCCATGGCGCCACCTTTATGAGTTCTTAAACAACAGAAATAACGACATGTCTATGCAAGCCGGGAAAACTGAAAGCCAATTACGGCAAAAGCTGGAACATTTCCATGTTGGATAACGGTTTTATTTAATCCAGCAGAGTACCGATGGCTCAGGCGCTAAAGTACGTGCCTCGCGTTCGGGAGGTTCCGCGTTCTATCCCTGGTAACCACCCACTCTCACACATGGGTTTTTCGTGGTTTCCCCGGGTCGGCAGGCAAATACAGAGGTGGTTCATCTTCTACAATGGCTTTCCTTCATCAATTTTCTACCCGTCGCTTAATTGTCACTTGTTTCGGATTGTAGGATCAGCTGACAATGTTCGGCGGTTTGCGACTGGACGGTTACTTGCGCTCGGTAAATATTTCTTCGGTTAGGACCACCTGAGGTTTGATGTTTGAGCGCCGAGCGGTGTCGGATGCGTTTTACCTGGAAACATTAGCCCATGCTACCTCCCGTCATCCTATCAGGCTGGTCATCTTTTGGGTGTCTCACCTCATCCCTTCCTCCCAGGGAAGTAAGTTACCTACGTGCAGTGCTGTGCCCCAGTGGTGATCTGCGGAATCATAAACCTATTCCTTATATACCAATCTTTATAAACATTTCCAGCCGTATTACTTTCCTTGAACTGTCTTACTGGAAAATCTCTACAGAACTGAAATTACTTCAGTTACTTTAGACGCTTTTATAACTTCATGTAAACGTGGACCAAGAAGTTGTTACTCAAATCATAAGCAAAATATCAAACTGAATACCATTATTATTGTTTCATTTATATAGGCCCCTTTAACATCTAAATTCATACAGGGAGCTTTGCAGTAGGCTATATAGGCTTTTTGTGTTGGATTAAATCGTTTTATTTTCCTCAAACACATACACACTCTCACATACATACTTCTAGACTCTGTGGGGGATAGGGAATAATTCTGGTTAAAGAAAAATTCCGCACCCCAGCCGGGAGTCGAACCCGGGACCTCCGAGTGAGAAGTCAGTTTGCTGACCACTCATCTCTGAATGTTGTATCTTATTTATAACATGACAATTTAATTAAAGTATAAAATGATAATTACATATAATTCCTTCTGACTTCCGTAGGATGCAATAATAGGAAGTTTAAACCTATAACATTGCGTGTTAACATTTTCTTCGCATCGTCGTTATAATATCCATAAAAAAATTAATGATCTTGTACTGAATCTCTCGATAAAATTAATGCCTGTCCTTATGAATAGCTATGTGTGGCTGGCTAACTTTGTGGGGAGGATTCTATACCATAGCAAATTAATAATTGAAAAGTTTTCACTTCACTCTGAACCTTCGGTTTTGTTTTCGTTGTATTTTAGTTCTGGAAAAGAAAGGAGCATAAGGAATACCTACTGCAGACAGGTAATAACAGGACCCAGGTTCATTACTACACTGAACACAGAGTGAGTGACCAAACTTAATATGGAAACGTGCGTCATCACTGGCAATAAAAAAGTTTAGGTCGCAACCTTCTGTACAGAAGATGCTGAAGACTATATTTTGAGGCGTTCAAGAAGCAATTTCGCTTCACTTTACACCTTAAGGTGAATGTTCTTACTGGAATTGAATGCTCAGCTGAAGTAAAAGAAGTGGTTACATTTTAAAGGTGTTAGATTGCATCATGTTAATGCTGTTGCTACTAAATATAAAAGTGGTAATTTAAAATCCCATGTGTTTCTTTCAAATGAATTTCTCTCCCATTCTTCAACATAACATTCCTAAAAACATACTCTTCTATCTACTTTCTATTAGTCAATTATGCTTCTTTGTGGACACAACGGGAATATGTGAACAAGGTAGGCTTTACAAAACATTTACTATGTGAAGGGTTTGAAACCCCGTTTTTCACTTTCTCTAGCCCCGTATGTACAATGTATATTGTATTCCACCCAAAAATTCAATGTCGAGATTTCACCGGAAATACATGTTTTAGGACCCCCTGAATCCCAAAAAAAAAATTCCGGAAAAAGGTCCGTGCGTGTGTGTGTGTCCGTGTGTCTGTGTGTCTGTGAACACGATAACTCAAAAACGAAACGTTGGTAGAATACCAAACTTAGTATTTAAGTTTAGCATCTTCCAGGGATGCGACACGAAGATTTTGAGAAAAATCCCTCCACCCCAACTACTCTTTACATGGAACTTATTTCGAACATTTTGATTTTCTAAAAAATGGCTCTTACAATTTTGATTAAAATATCGTATATTAAAGATATTAACCCGACAAATAAAATGTATATTTTGAATTTTCTGGGAATAGCCTCTGAAGATTACTTTATTCTGGGTAAATTTTACGGAATTTTGCATAACTGCTAAACCGTAAGAGATGGAAAAAAACTTACCATATAACAAATGTAGATCACTTTAAAACACACAATTTATTTTATATACATATTTTTCGTGGAGTTGATTGTTTTTGAGATATTCCTTGTTTTTGGTTTCAGCTATAAAACACGTACTTTTCTCATACAGGACTTTGTGAACTCGTGTGCATACAAACAAAGGAACTTCAGCCACATAGCAGCCAGCTTTTGACTGTCACTTTAACCTATGGTACCCCCTTATTTCGCTTCTACTTACAAGGAAGCAAGAAATAAAACTATTTCTGCTAATTGATTATCGATTAGCAGGAAGTAAATAAAAGCATAAGCTTTTTAAAAATAATTTATTGCAGAGATATAGAGAAAATCATGTGAATGGAACACATCAGATTTTTCTTCATGAAGTTTATTAATAATACAATTTCATATGATTCTTTTTTAAGGTGTCATTATCTATGTATATGTTGGGGTTAATAAAAGCCAAATAAAAGTTCTTAATCAATTAATTGATGAATAATAATGCTTATAAGGGATAAAAACTAAAATACATTATTTTTAAGTTAAGGAATAGATAATAAAATATTAATTACTATAACAGCATTTATTAAATATTCAAATCCCTTTAACTTCGAATCAATGATGGTTGAATGCAGTACGAGAAAATATCTGCCAAGGAAATTATACAAAAGAATTAATAAAAGCTTACAATGAAAAATAATATGTATGAACGAAATACAAGAACATATCTAGAAAATGGTTAGCGTCACAAAAATTATCATTTGACATACATTGTGTGCTTTAGTGAGACCAAAAACTCGTATAATAAGATTCTATTCATCTACGGTTTATTCATAATACAAAAATCACGAGGAATGAAGAAGGCTTCATAGATATTGCCAGAAAATTCAACACACAATTTTTTGTTTATGAAAATATTATAAACTGAACATTTTAGACAGGCAGAGACAGACTTAAAATTTAATGCCATAGCCGAGATGTGAACCACAAGTCTCCCTCGCCAACTGAACTACCTTGGCAACATGGCAACATTACATTAAATTCCCCAGCTGACTCATATGTACATATGGATCCTCTTTATATTATCCATTATTTTCGCCTGTTCCACACTTCATGTCTTATGTTTTCCAATGTTTAGGAAATGTGCGTTACATCGTTATTCATTTTCACAATTTAAATTTGTGGTTAATGAAAATATTCTTCAGTTACAGTTTCTTGTCATTCTTCTTATCCTCCACACAATGACCTTTCAAATTCCAAATTTTATTGTCTATGTATCTCCTCTCTTTTCTCATTTACTTTATCTATGTGAATTTTTCTTTCCTACGAACATTTTAACCAAACATAAAATAGTACTAAATAATTTTAATCTTTATATTCTTAAAATATTCACTTTCATCTTTACAAAACCCTGAAATATGTGTTTATCTTTTCCTTCAAGCATCCCCTAAACTGCAAATTATTTCTTAAACGACTTGACAACGCTTTATATGAGTACAAGAACATTTATTGAAAATTTGTGCATTCCTGATATTTTCTGAAAAATATTCATTTGCTTAAATCATTATTTTGGTGGTGAACACATAACAATGAAGATCCTCTCATCGTGTAGTTTAATTATTGGTAAACTTCACAACATACAGGGAAGAAATAATACTCTAACCTATCTTAAACTTACCTAAGGGGACACTCAACACTTAAAACTAAGATATATATAACATATAACATATAACACATAACATCGCCCGTTATCTCTTAACGTGAATGTCACCTCCCATTGGGTTCTGTGGTGGAAAAGACGGCTGTGTGGTACAAAGTATTTCTTTATTTAACATCAAATTTACATTTTCATAGCTGCATGAATAAAATATACTATGTAAGAGTTAATAAACTAAAAAGCATATACATTTTTATCAACGAATACGCGTGAGTTCCTTGTTTTTTACCTACCTGGATGACAAAAAGCATTTACATCTTGAGAGAGTGTTTGTCACTTTTTCCTCACCCAACCTTGTGCTGGATAGTCTTTATATCGCCGTTCAAATGTTTATTTAACCAACAGGGGAAACGCGTAGAAAATTTTTCGCGGAAGCTTATATATCAGCGGGACAAGCTTATAAGAAACATGTATAAGTTCTTACCTACAGGGAGTAGAGAACGTACTGAATTCCACCGAACAATTCAATGTCGAGATTTCAGTGGCTCACTGTACCAAACCAAATTCATTAAAACTTGTGTGTGTTGTCTTTTTGTCTCTATCTTTGTTGTTTTTTTTCTGTTTGTTTATTTGTATGTGTGTGTTTATTCGAACTCGGGACTTAAGTTCAGCATCTTCAAAGGCTTAATACGACGATTTTCAGGAAAATAAACCCTTCAAATTCCGTTTGTATGGAAAAACTTTGCTTTATTACTTTCTCTATACGAACTATGTACATAGTGTATAGAGAAGGTATTGCACTCCACCCAAAAATTCAATACCGAGATTTCACCGGAAATATATGTTTTAGGGTCCCCTTTATCTAAAAAAAGCATTTTCGGAAAAAGGTCCGTGTGTGTCCGTGTGTCTGTGAACACGATCACTCAAAAACGAAAAATCGGTAAAATACCAAAGTTGGTATTTAAGTTTAATATCTTATAGGAAAATTTTTTATTTTGTAAAAAATGGCTCTAACGATTTTGATTAATATATTGCACATTAAAGCTATTTAGTTGATAAATAAAATGTATATCTTGAATTTTCTAGCAATAGCCTCTGAAGAGTACTTTATTCTGGATGAATTTTACGGAATTTTGAATAACTGCTAAACCGTAAGAGATGAACAAGATCGTAATATACAAAAAATGTAGAGCACGTTAAAACACACAATTTAGGTTATATACATTTATGTCGTGGAGTTCATGTTTTTGAGACATTCCTTGTTTTTGGTTTCTGCTATGAAAAACTTATACTTTTCTCATACAGGAAATGTTCGACTGCTGCCCATACAAACAAAGGAACTTCAGTGACATATCAACCAGCTTTTGACTATCCTTTAACCTATGGTACTCCCTTACTTTTCTTTTACTTACAAGGAAGCAAGTAATTCGACTATTTCTGCTAATTTTTTAAGTTTAGCATGAAGTAAATAGAAGTGTAAACTGTTTCAGAATAATTTGTTGCAGAGATATAGAGAAAGTCGTGTGAATGGAACACATCAGATTTTTTTTATGATCTCAAAAACAGCTCAAATAACATAGCGTTTAGATTTTTTTTAATTTTCATTTATTTGATTCACTATCATCAGCGCCAATTAGTGCTTGAGATAAAATTTATGTATAAAACCAAAGTGTATGTTAAACTCGACGTAAAAGTACTCATTTACAAGACAGTAAAAATACATCTCAAATTAGTTGTGAAGTCCTTTTGATTAGGAATGAACTTTGTAAATATTTAATAATTGGTGAACTTTCACATAAACACAATTTTAACACACACACACAAAAGTTAGTTAAACCGTACAAAAGCTTTAATGGAGCGTCTTATTATTACAAGTTTTGAAAACTGCTGCACAATACATATTTGTTAGCGTAAAGCTTCTAACATATTCTTTTTCATCACAATTTTCGTAGAACAACTATATAAGGAGCCATAACAATATTTCATTTAGCATTCGCATACGTAACCCAGACTACGAGAAAGATTATACTTCCAATTGCATGCATAATGAACAGAAACATATTTATGTACTCCAATATCTTTCATTTGTAGTTTAATTCACACTAATGCCCACATTATCGCTTTTCAAACCGTAGCATACATGTAAGTTCTCCAAGTAAACAATGGCGTTGAATTTTCTGAAATGATATGTGTAGGTTTAAATAGGGCAGTGTCAAAAAAGTTCTAGACCTGAAATAGGATCCAGAGTAAATTGAATATGAAATACTTCCTACAAAAACGGAAGTTTTATCTTTATGATAAGAATTCAGTACTAGTCTCCTTTAAGCCCCCTTTGAGTTTTAATTTTCTTTGTCAAAAACTGACTCATAATTTCCTCTCTTATGTCTAGGCATACAAACATTATAATGAGCAGGCATAGAACTTCTTAAATAATTGATTCAAGTTATGTACACAAACACTATATATCAATACAAATAATGTGAACAGCAGCGACCGAGGTCACTGACGTCAGGTAAACACGGTTTGGTGAATGTTGTCTGTAAGTTCCAACAGACTGTTTGAGGCATGATGGGAGTGGTTTGCTACGTCCTTGCCTCTAACTCAATAACAATTTTTCCTCTATTACTTTTCCTGGTTTTAAAGATGTACCAATTTCGTTTCTTACTGGAAATTTAAATTTTATATTTCCACTCACTTAGAGAAAATTTCTCCTCTGACCTGAGCAACCCATCGTCATAACTTTAAGTGGGTTCCAGTCATGTTTTGAGGCTGTGTGGCTCAACTGACCCGTATTTGACTTCGCTTTACCACTCCCAATGAACGCGACACGCTGCTAAGCAAGACGGGAAAGCGAAGGTTGTTGACCAGCCTTACGATTTGACATTTTCGTCGCCCTCCATGATGTAGTGGGTACCGTGGCTATAAGGTCGCGGGAACAAACCCGGCGGAGGGCGATGGATATTTTCGGAGTAAAAATCCTTAGCACTGCTTCCTTCGGAAGGAAACTAAACCCGTTGGTCCCCTGTTGAAGATTTAGGACAGGCAAAACCACCTCAAGCTGTTAAAGAGGCCTCTGAGCAAAATTAAGCGATTTTTCACGTCCAATATAGAATGGGACACTGAGGACCACAGAAGTTAAAAAGCGTCTATAAATAAAAATACATTTCATTTCGTTTGGCATTTTGTTATTGCTTAGTTTATCTTTTGGGTTTGTCAACACAGTTATTGCCCATTGAAGGTCGTTAAAGTGATGTCATTTTAAACTGTAAACTCACTTTACATTTGGCATAACGGCAGAGCTATCTACATACATTTAGCTCTTTGCATTCCTGACACCTGCCTCGTGAAATATGTGCAAGTGTATTAGTTTTCAAATAAAAAATAACTTTGAAACCAGCAATTGAAAAACACATTCTTCAAGAATAGGTACAGATTTTAATTTCTTTCCAGGTTATTCCCATTTTACGAGTTATAAATGCTTTATTAGAATGAATGTCCATGTTGTTCGTTTAATGGTGACAATCATTTGGACCTTTCGTGTATGCTATTTGAGTAATTTTCCGCCAGTTGATAATCCACTGAAAAATGAAATAATTTGAAATATAGACAGTAGCTAGAAAGATGAGAGCCAATGCAGTGCTTAGAAATTTCTATGCATATGAGATTGCTACAGAGAAATTCTGATGTGTTCCATTCGCATGACTTTCGCTATATCTTTTTAACAAGTTGTTGTTAAAAAGTTTATTCTTCTACCTACTTCATGCCAATCTATATAACCACTAGCCGAAATGCTTTCTTGTAAGTAGAAGGGAAATATGGAATACACTAGGCCAAATAAGCCGGTTTTAAAAGTCGGTTGCCATGTGGATGATATCCGTTTCTATCAGGTCCAGGAGTTCACATCTTTGAGTGCAAAAAAAAAAAAAAAAACAACGTTTTTAAGTATTTTAAATCTAAAACAAATAAAAAGGAATATCTCAGAATTGGTCATTTAAAAAAAATGTATATGATTTAAATTGTGTTTCTTAACGTGCTCTACATTTATTATGTGGCAAGTTTTTCCATCTCTTACGGTTTAGCAGTTATTCCGTAAAATTCACCCAGAATTAAGTAGTCTTTAGAGGCTATTCCCAGAAAATTCAAGATACACATTTTATTTGCCATGTAAATATCGGTGTCTTAATAAAAATCGATATAGCCATTTTGAGAAAATCAAAACGTTTGAATCTTTTTCCATATAAAGGGTAGTTTGGGGTGGGGGAATTTTTCTCAAAATCTTCATGACGCATCCCTGGAAGATACTAAATTTAAATACTAAGTTTTATATTTTACCGACTTTATCGTGCTCACAGACACACGGACACGCTTACATACAAACACACATGGACATTTTCTAAAAATGCTTTTTATGAATACAGGGGACCTCAAAACGTCTATTTCCAGTGAAATCTTAGTATCGAATTTTTGGTGGAGTGCAATACCTTCTCTATACACGATGTAAGTAGTAAGTATAGAGTCGTCCTCCGTAGCGTAATGGTTACCGCGCTAACTTCATATACCCAAAGTAGCGGGTTCAAACCCGGCTGAGGGCAATGGTTTTTTTTCGGACATGGCTTCCTTATGAAGGGAAGTAAAGCCGTTGGTCTCGTGTTGCAGATTTACGGCACGTAAAAGAACCTCAAGCCCGATAGGCCTCAGAGCAAAATTAAGCGGTCCTTCACGCCCAGTATAGAATGGGACGCTGAGAACCACAGCAGTTAAATAGCGTCCATAAATAAAACTCCATTTCATTTCGTTTGGCAATTTTGTTTTTTGTTTTTTGTTTATTCATTTGTCTTTCGGGTTTATGAGAACACAGTTATTGCTCATTGTAAGTCGTTCAGTGATGTCATTTTCATTTGCATTCCTTCTACCTGACTTATGAAATATGTGCTAGTTGAAATATGTGTAAACCAGCTGTTGAAAATCACCATACTTCAAGAATAGGTGCAGATTTTAATTTCTTTCCAGCTAATTCCCATTGTACAGGTCATAAAAACTATATTAGAATAAATGGTCATGTTGTTCAGATCGATTAATGTGCTCTTTCCTGTAGTTGGGTAATTTTCTGCCAATTGATAATCCAGTGAAAAGTTAAATAATTGCAAATATAGATAGTAAATAAAAAGATGAGAGCCAATGCAACGCTTAGAAATTTCTATGCCTATGAGATTACTACAGAAAAAATCTGATGTGTTCCATTCACATGACTATCTCTATATATTTGTAACAAGTTACTGTTAAAAAGCTTATTCTTCTCCTACTTCATGCTAATCGATACAGCCACTAGCCGAAATGCTTCCTTGCAAGTAGAAGGGAAATATGGAATACACTAGGCTAAAACGATAGTCAAATCTTTTAAAAGCCGGTTCCCATCTGGATGAAATCCATTTCTATTTTGAGTGTAAAAGAAATTAAGCATTTTAAATCTGAAACAAATAGCAAGCAATATCAAGATATAAATATCTTTAATGTACGGTATTTAAATCGAAATCGTTAGAGTCATTTTTAAGAAAATCAAAATTTTCCAATTTTTTCCATGTAAAGGGTAGTTTGAGGTGAGGGGATTTTTCTCAAAATCTTCCTGTCGCATCCCTGGAAAATACTAAACTTAAATACCAAGTTTGGTAATTTACGACTTTTCGTTTTTGAGTTATCGTGTTCAAAGGTATACGGACACATTAACACACAGGACCTTTTTTCTAAAAATGCTTTTAATGGACATAGGGGACCTTAAAAAGTCTATTTCCGGTGAAATATCTGTATCGAGTTTTTCTGTGGTGTGGAATATATTCTCTATACACGATGTATATAGTACGCGTAGAGAAAGTGGAACCACGAGGTCCATGGTTTTGTATTCTGACTGTACCAGAGCTACATTTCCATTCGATAATGCATTTGTTAAGTGGGCCCACCCACTACCACCCGAAGAGGATAAGGGTATGAAACCTTAATAACATCTCGGCCGCTAAACCGTTGGAAACTCGAAATGACTTTTGTGGTCCGACCTTGTGGCTCACATGGTGCCTACAAAATAGTAAGCGAGGTCAGGTTACTCTCTCAAACAAGCTGATCGTGCAAACAGATAACCAGCCTTCATCCTAAATGATATAACGCCGCTTCGTCCTCTACTTATCTAAAATCAGAACACTTGTTCTTAAAACTAATGACGTAGCGCACGATTCATTATTGTTTGTTCTTTCTTATCGAGCTAATAACTCAGGAGTGACGGTTTTAAAGTTGACATTATTGTAATACGATCACTTCTAACTCAGGTAATGAACGTAACCATTCATTCTCACGTTAATAATGGCTGATTTTTGTAGCATTTTTACTTTCTCTACACATACTATGTGCATAGTGTATACAGAAGGTATTATACTGCACCCAAAAATTTCATAACGATATTTCACCGGAAATACATGTTTAAAAACCTCTGAATCCAAAAAAAAGCATTTTTAGAAAAACGTCCGCGAGTATCTGTCTATCTGTCTGTGTGTATATGTGTGTCTGTTTGCAGCATAGATAAAAAAAATTCGTATTTAGGTTTGGTATCTTCAAAGGATCGACACAAAGATTTTCAAGAAAATCCCCCCACCTCCAACAAACCTTTACGTGGAATTTTTTTCTAAAATTTTGATTTTCTCAAAAATGGCTCTAACGAGTTTGGCTAAAATATCGTATATTAAAGATACTTACCTGAAAAATAAAACGTATATCTTGAATTTTCTGGAAATAACTTCTGAAGATTATTTTATTTTGTATGAATTTTATGGAATTTTGCATAACTGCTAAACCGTAACAGATGGACGAAATAACTTGCCACATTGAAAATGTAGAGGACGATAAAATACACAAATTATGTTACGTACATTATTTCGTGGAATTGATCGTTTTTGAGATATTCCTTGTTTTCAGTTTCAGCTTTGAAAAACTTACACTTTTCTCATACAGGAATTTGTCAACTTCTGTCCAGATTAACAGTCGCATAGCAACTAGCTTTTGACTATCACTTTAACCTATGGTACTCCTTTATTTCGCTCCTACTATCAAGGAAGCAAGTAATAAGACTATTTCTGTCAATTTTCTTCGATTAGCATGAAGTAAATGGAATCATATGTTTTTAAAGAATAATTTGTTGCAGAAATGTAGAGAAAGTCATGTGAATGGAACAATGAGATTTTTTATTTTTGATAGTGTTTAACGACCGCTTTTACTACTTATGGCACTGCAGGCTATGACACTCTCGATACATGGAATGAAGATGGAGCACTGGTGGAATGCAATGACGGGGGAACCCGGAGAAAACCCGCTCCTGCGCCGCTTTGTCCATCACAAATCTCATCTGCGGTAGCTTGTGATCGAACCAGGGCCGTCGAGGTAAGGGGTAAGAATTGTAGCATAACAAGTGAAACATTCAAACAAACTTGCTTTTCATGGCTAAAATATTTGTTTAATTAGAAGTTATTCATTGCCTGGTTTTTAAATATGAAATGGAGATGGGAATTTGATTTTTACTTTTTATAAATAGTACATGGTGTTGCACTCCATTCAAAAATTGGATACTCAGATTTCATCAAAAAGACCTTTTTATTTATCATTGTATATGAAAAGCCTTTTTAGAAATGGTCAGCGCGCGCGCGTGTATGTGTTAACTAGATAATTCAAAAAACAAAATTAGGTAAAATACCAAACTTGGAATTTAAATATAATATCTTCCAAGGGTGCGAAACGAAGATTTTGAGACAAATCCTCCCATCTAAACTATAATATACATGGGAAAATGTTCGAAAGTTTTGAGTTTCTCACAAATGTCTGTAACAATTTTGTTTAAAATACCATATATTTAACATATTAACATAACAAATAGAGTGTATATTTTTACTTTTCTAGAAATAACCTCTAAGAGTACTTCATGGTGGAAAAATTTTGCTGAATTTTGCACAAATAGTAAACCGTAAGAGATAGACAAATACTTACTACAAAAAAATCTGATGTGTTCCATTTACATGAGTTTCTCTATATCTCTGTAACAAATTATTGTTAGTAAGCTTTTCTTTTATTTATGTATTTCATGCTAATCGAGAAAAATTAGCAGAAATAGTCTTATTTCTTGCTTTATTGTAAGTAGAAGCCAAATAAGGAAGTACAATAGGTTAAAGTGAAAGCCAAAAGCTGGTTGCTATGTGACTGATGTTCCTTTGTTTGTATGGACAGGAGTTAACAAATTCCTGTATGAGAAAGGTATAAGTTTTTCAAAGCTGAAACCAAGAAAAAGTAATATCTGGAAAACGATCAACTCCACGAAAAAAATGTAAATAACATAAACTGTGTGTTTTAATTTGCTCTACATTTTTTGTGTGATAAGTTTTTGTCCATCTCTTACGGTTTAGTAGTTATGCAAAATTCATCCAGAATAAAGTAGTCTTCAGAGACTATTCCCAGAAAATTCAAAATATGCATTTTATTTGTCAGGTAAATATCTTTAATATATGATATTTTAATCAAAATCGTTAGAGCCATTTTTTAGAAAATCAAAATTTTCGAAAAAATGTCCATGTAAAGGGTAGTTTTGGTTGGGGGGATTTTTCTCAAAATCTTTTTGTCGCATCCCTGGAAGATACTAAACTTAAATACCAAGTTTGATATTTTACCGACTTTTCGTTTTTGAGTTATCATGTTCACAGACACACGGACACACGGACACACTGAAACACGGACACACGAACACACACACGGACCTTTTTCTGAAAATACTTTTTTTTTAAAGTGTATTCCGTTGTTTCCCTTCTACTTGCAAGGAAACAAGTAATACGAATATTTCTGGTAACGTTTATCTCGATTAGCATGAGGTAAATAGAAGAATAAGCTGTTCAACAGAAATTTGTTACAGAGAGGTAGAGAAAGTCATGTGAATGGACACGTCATATTTTTGTTTTTGTGTTTATCTGTATGTAATGTTTGATTTGTATCACATCTTGCTGAAACTAATTGATTTTGTTGAAGGGGAATGTGAATTAGTTTCGGGATGTAAAACCTCGAATATGAAAGAATTTGACAAATGGCCCGCCGGTGTAGTGTGGTAGTAGCGTGTTTGCCTCACATTTTACAGGTCGCGAGTTCGAATGTGCTTAGGGCGAGATAGGATAAGTTTTTTTTTTTTTTTTGTGGTTTTCCCTTATTCTGAGAAGACGAATGTCGAGTTACTTTAAGCTCGATGGACCCCGAAATTATTTGAGCATCATTTTATCAATTTCATTCATCGTCCGATATGACCAACCAAGTTAAAGAACGTTCAGCACAAAAAAAAAAAAAAAATACAAATAACGTCAACCTTACTACTTTCTCTACTAAGTACGTGAGTAGGAGAAGTATTGAATAAAATGCCAAGATTTTATCGGAAACATGCCTTGAGGCACCTAGAATATTCTAGAAAATGGCAGTGTGTTTGTGTCCGTCTGTCAATAGCATAGTTCAGAAACGAAAAGTCACTTAAAAATCAGAGTTAATATTCAAGTTCTGCATCTTCCAAGAATGTGACACAAAGATTTTCAAGTAAATCCCTTGAACAAATTATGCTTTACCTGCAATATTTTAAAAAATGTATTTGCTCAAAAATACCATAACGATTTTTATTAAAATACTATTTTATGGCTAAGATATTTTTATAATAAATTACATTTACTATATGAATTTTCTGGGGATAATTTTTGAAATTCTGGTAATTCTAGATGAACTTATTTTGTTTTTGTTGTTATTTACCATTACATTTATACCTCGCCATTTTCTGTATGGTCCTGTTGGCGGCATTCCCTTTTAGAACATATTGCCTATCATCAATGGTGTTAGCTCGTGCACTGAAGATGTTGGGCTTCTTTTTTATCTTTAATTTCAATAGTTAGTTACTGATATTTACTTTCACTTTCGAACTTAAAGGCTCTGGGGAGGATAGGGAATAATCTGGGATAGAGAAATATCCCCACCCCTCCAGCCGGAGTTTAGGTTACATTAAGTTAGTTCTAATTAATCTCCACTTTACCTTCAAGCAATAAGGTTTCCCAAAACTGAATTCTTGAGTGAAAATGTCACTAATGACACTTGAACTCAATGACGCATGCGCTCGGTGACACTTGCATTCAATCATCCTTATCCATCATCGTTATACCTGAACACGTTATGTTAGATTAGGCTACAATTCTTACCTTCCAAGCAATAATGATTTCCCAGAACTGAATTCTTGAGTGCAAATGTCACTTAATTGTACAACTACCACGGAGTGCAAGTGTCACCGAATCCCAAAAATGATCCTGTATTCAGTAGATTTGATACAAGAATCCGAAAGTTCTCTTAACGGGATAAGATTATTGCGTACCTTTAAAAACTAATGGACTTCCACTCACTTACCTCATCCATAATTAACTCCTCATTGATGATATCGATAGTAAGATAAAACAAAACATACGCCCGAGCACGTGCAAAGGCTTGTCTCTAATGTGACACATCCCATAAACAACATCCCTTGTTTGGCACTACATTATAGGTTCATTAAACTCAACAACCGACCGCACATTCGGGCGATTTACCTTTAAAGGGACAGTTCATTCCTGTTTCTCGTGTTTCAACGCATTTACTTACAGAAAACTGTATTAATATATTGTGATAGAAGCTTGTTCTGATAGCAGACATGTCAGAGAACATTTCGGAAGATTTTATATAGAAATAGATCTAAAATAATGACACCTGTGTAATCTTCATGAGCTCTTGCATTAACTTGAGAAAATAATTGTAAAAGAATGTTTCTATTGTAGTGTTAAAAGTTTATCCGCGTCAATACCGGTGTACATTTGGACAAGGCGCTTACTGTCGTGTTGACTGATGTTTATTCCTAAACCCGGCGGACTTATTGAAGGTCAAAGTGATTGTTACCGGCGAGCAGCACTAAACCTCACAATGTGATATGGTTCAAATTTGTTTAGGTCTTAAGTGGCTGTAATTGTTAGAAGTTAAGTTTGGGGAACAGTTATCAAATGTAACATATAAAAATCGAGGAATTCTAGAAGGTGTAAGCTTTTTAATGATTTTAATGACAATATAAGACATTTTTCACCAATACAGACAAAATGCTTTGTTAAAATATATTATAAAATTATATCATAAATTAACGATTTCAAATCTATCTCAAAAGAATAGAATGGATTATCTGATAACCATTACTAAAACTTAGATAAGAAAACTGGTATGTGTATTGCATTACTTTCTCTTATACATACGCACAATGTATATAGTGGATAGAGAAAGTATTGTAGTCCTTCTAAGAATTCGATACTGAAATGTTAACAGAAATATATATTTTAGGGTCCTCTGAATCACCCAACCCCCAAAAAAAAAAACATTTTTAGAACAAGGTTTCTTTGTGCATCGGTGTCTATAGACAACATAACTGAAAAAACATATGTCGGTTATGTACCAAACTTGGTATTTATTTCAGTACATCCAAGGATACGACATGAAGATTTTCAGAAAAATCCTCCCACCTCTAACTACCCTTTACATGGAACACTTTGCGTAAATTTTGATTTTATGAAAAACGGCTTTAACAATTTTGAATAAAATATTATATGCTTAATATATTTTTAAGGCAACCAAAATGTATATCTTTAATTTACTAGGAATAACCTCTAAAGACCTTTTCATTCAGGATAACTTCTGTATAATTTTTGTATAACTGGTAAACCGTAGGAGATAGACAAATACTTGCTACAAACGTGTTAGATTTTGTTAAAACACTCGGTTTATGCCATATACATTTTTGTTGTAGAGTAAACCGTTTCCGAGATATTCCTAGTTATTTGTTTCAGACTCAAGCTACTTAAACTTTTCTCAAATAGGAAGTCATATTTATTTTCGCCTCTTTTTTGTTTAATCCTAGCAAGCAATGAGAAGCAGATTTCAATTGTTGCATATAGCGACCGGCTTTTAAAATATTTGATTATAGCTTTAGCCTGGTGTATTCCCTTATTTCCCTCCTACTTACGAATAAGCAAGTATAACGCCAATTCTGCTAATGTTTATCTCACTTTCCCTGATGTAGATAAAAGAATAATCTTTTGTAAGAAACGTTTGTTTGCGGAAAAGCTAAGGAACACTATTTTAATGGAACACATTAGAACGTTTTTACTTTCTCTACACGTACTATGTACATAGTGTATATTTTTCTTTTTTGGTAGTGTTTAACGCCCGCTTTAACTGCTAATGGCACCGCAGGCGGTACATAGTGTATAGAGAAGGTATTGTATTGTACCCAAAAATTTGGATACCGAGATTTCACCGGAAATATATGTTTTGGGTCCCACAGAATAAAAAAAAAATATTTTCAGAAAAAGGTCCGTGTGTGTGCGTGTGTGTGTGTAGTGTGTCTGTGGACAGCATAGCTCCAAAACGAAAAGACCGTTGAATACCAAACTTGGTATTTAATTTTGGTATCTTTCAAGGATGTGACACGAAGATTTTCAAGAAAATTCCCCCACCCTCAACTACCCTTTACATGGAACTTTTTTCGAAAATTTTTATTTTCTTAAAAATGGCTCTAACGTATACTAAATATATTTACCTGACAAATAAAATGTATATCTTGAATTTTCTGGGAATATCCTCTGAAGACAATTTTATCTGGAGAATTTTAGGGACTTTTGCATAACTGCTAAACTGTAAGAGATGGATAAAAACTTACCAAATAAAAATGCAGAGCACTTTAATATACACAATTTGTGTTACATACATTTTTTTCGTGGAGTTTATAGTTTTTGAGATATTCCTTGTTTTTGGTTTCAGCTTGTAAAAACTAATAGTTTTCTCATACAGGAATTTTTCAACTCGTGTCCGTACAAACAAAGGAGTTTCAATCACATATCAAACAGCTTTTGACTGTCACTTTAGCCTATGGTGCTCCCTTATTTTGCTTCTACTTACAAGGAAGCAAGTAATAAGCCTATTCCGCTAATTTTTTCTCGATTAGCATGAAGTAAATATAAGCATAAGTTTTTTAACAATGATTTGTTATAGAGATGTAGAGAAAGTCATATGAATGTAACACATGATTTTTTTCATTTGAATTGATAATTTATTATATCAGGTGAACTAAAATATAAATAATGTACAATTACATGGTCAAAATACGTAAATCATTTAAAAAAAATTGTCCGCGAGCTTTCTTTTTTCATGACAGTCTTCAATAATTCTTAATAACCCTGATTTGCTGTAACAAAAAATCATTGGCTAGTTTACTCTCAATCCATAAAATTATACCTTAGGTATCTACGACCAACGTTTTTTTTTTAACCTCCGACAGGCTATAAATAAAAGACAAGTTCATAGAAAACAATGACTTTATTAATAAAGATTTTGAACACTTATGGGTAATTTTCAACATAATCACCAGAAAGATTGAGACGTTTATCGTACCAGTGCACAAGCTTTGCAATACCGGCATCAAAAAATGTTGCCACCAATGATTTCAAATAAGCATTGACGTTGTTTTGAAGATCTTCGTTGGTTTGAATGTTGCTGCCCTCCTAGCCACCTTCAGTTCAGGAAAAAGGTGGAAGTCGCTAGATGCCAGGTCAGAACTGTACGACGGATAATTGAAAATGTCCCATTGAAATTGTTCAAGGAGCCGATGGGTTGTGCCAGCAGTGTGTGTCATGAATCAACACAATTCCTGAAGTCAGAATTCCTCTTCGTTTGTTTTAAGTGGCTCTCCGCAAACGTCGTAAAGTACGAAGATCTTCAAAACAACTTAACTGCTCATTTGAAAACATTGGTGGCAACATTTTGTGAAACGGGTATTGCAAAACTTGTGCACAGGTACGATAAATTTCTCAATCTTTTCGGTGATTATGTTGAAAAGTAACCATAAGTGTACAAAACTTTTAGAAATAAAATAATTCTTTTCTATGAACTTGTATTTTATTTATAGCCGATTGAAAGTTGAAAAAAACGGCCCTCGTAATTGTGTTTCAAGCAGAGAATAGTAAGCTATTTTCAAATATTATGAATGCGATTTAAGATATGTTATATATTAATTATTCTACTGTAAATTATAAATCACTAAATAAGAAAATTATCACATTTTACGTTCTATACCACGTGCATAGTAGCTAGAGGAGGTGTTGCATTCCACCCAAAAATACGATAACAAAATGTTCCTGTAAGTTACAGGTTTAGGGTCCTCTGAAATAAATAAAAGGAATAGAGAAATGTCCGTGTGTAAGTGTGTGTGCCTCTGGAAAGCATAACTCAAAAACGAAAAGTCGATTAAACTAAAACTTTATGTTTAAGTTCAGCATCTCTCCAGAATGAGACACAAAGGCTTTCAAGAAAATCTCCAATTCCAAATTATCATTTATGTGAAAATATTATCTAAAAGGTTTATTTTCTCAAAAATTACCAAGAATCATATTTAAAATGGCATATGCTAAAATTATTCTCGTAATAAATAATATGCTTATTATGAATTTTATAGGAATAGCCTCTGAAGTCCTTTTCATTCTGAATAACCTCTACACAATTTGTAAATGAAAAGAAGTAGATAAAAAACTTACAAGCCAAAAAATCTGGATCTCGTTAAAATACAACTCATGTCAAATGTTGCTGTTTGGTGAAATTAAAATTTTGTTTAAACTTGGTATCTGTTTAAATTTACCAAAAATGTATACTTTTCTTAAATGGGGAATCATTGGTTTTTTTTCCTGGTTAAACAAAGAGAACGAAATTTAAATACCATTATATAATAACCAGCTCTTAAAAGATTTAAATATCACTTAAGTCTAGAGTATTCTATGTTCGCATTGTATGCAAAAAGAAGTATGTAATAAAAGTATTTCTCCAATTGTTTCTTTTTTCCATTCACGTAAAGTATATAAAAGAATGATCTAATTTAAGAATAGCGTATTGAGGAATGGGAGACTAAGTCATGTGAATTTGACACATAAGATTTTTAGCACATTTTCCTATAGACATTAGGGTTTTTTGAGAAAATTTAACAAAACATTTTTGGATAACAGTGACTCAAAATTTGGCACCGTGAGCTTGGCGCTGTAGGCCATTTATAAATTCAGTACTGCCTAGTTTCAGCTGAAAAATATAATAAAATTAATACTTACAGCTAGTACTCCATTCAATTTAAATTCTGTTTATTCTGTCCATAATATTAATTGCTCACCTTGCCAAAGAAGAAGAAAAAGAAAATGATGATGAATAAAATAAATGCACGAAGAAAATAATTATTATATTTATGTAATACTATAAACAATATGTTGAGCATACATGAAAGAAACTTATTACCTCTAACCTCGTAAAATGTTCACATGAATAAAATAAATTGCCAATTGTGTTCTTTAAATTTAAGGAAAAAGTGTTAAACTTTATATGCTTTGATCTAACAACTGGTAAAGCATTCAAATGAAAATGATTAATAAGGTAAACGCATAATTAACCAAGTACTACTTTCTCTATGTGTACTATGTATAGATAAGGTATTGTATTGCAACTAAAAATTAGATACCGAGATTTCATCGGAAATATATGTTTTGAGACCCTTGAAACAAAAAAACAGCACTTTTAGAAAAATGTCCGTGTGTGTGTCTGTCTGTGTGTTTGTGTATGTCTGTGTGTATGTGTATGTCTGTGTGTATGTGTATGTCTGTGTGTATGTGTATGTCTGTGGGCAGGATAGCTTAAAAACAAAAGGATCTTTAAAAACCAAACGTGGTATTTAGTTTTGGTATCTTCCAAGAATGCGTCACGAAGATTTACAAGAAACCCCCACCCCAAACTACCCTTTATATGGAAAAAATTACGAAAAATTTGATTTTCTTAGAAATGGATCCTATGATTTTGATTAAAATCTCTTATATTTAAGATATTTAATTGCTAAATAAAATGTATATCTTGAATTTTCTGGTAATATCCGCTAAAGACTACTTTATTCTGGATGAATTATACGGAATTTTGCATAATTGCTAAACCGTAAAAGAGGGACAAAAACTTACCACACAAAAAATGTAGAGAACATTAAAACACAATTTATATTATGAGCTATTTCTTCTTGTGTTGATCATTTTTGAAATATTCCTTGTTATTGGCTTCAGCTTTGAAAAACTTATTATTTTCTCATACCGGAATTTGTCAACTCCTGTCCTTACAAACTAAGGAACTTCAGTCTCATAGTAACTAGCATTTGACTATCACTTTAATCTATGGTACTTCCCTTATAGCAAGTAATAAGACTATTTCTGATAATTTTTTCTCGATTAGCATGAGGTAAACAGAAGCATAAACCTTTTAACAATAATTTGTTACAGAGATGTAGAGAAAGTCATGTGAATGGAACACATCAGAATTTTTTTATTATTGTAAGGTATTATCTGTTAATACAAAATTGAATATTTCACAATAAATATTCTCATGTATAGAGCGTTCATAACCTTATTTTACCTATCACTTAAGTTTAATAAGTTTTTATCAAACTAATAAACCATTATTTTTGAAAAGTATGTTAATACTTGATAAAATATCAAAATTAAGCATTTTGCTATAATTATTTAATGATATTCTCTGTCATCTAAATATTTATTTATATTATTACTAATAAGAGTTATTAATACAGAATCTAAATCTTTTGGTTAAACATTTTAATTTACAGAATTTTCCTGTTGCTTTTTCTTCACATTTGGTTCTTCTCCTAAGTAACCATAGGATGACATACTCTACTCCCAGTATAATAAGAATTGCCGTAGACAAAAGGAAGGGAATTAATCAAAGCATATGCTCACTGTAAATGCTCTAATTGGTTGCTAGCATTGGTTCATCATGAGAGTGGTTCCCCCTTTTCTTGACATTTTCGTACAGAATTTTTTAATGAAACGGAGTAATAAAACTCGGATGTGGTCCATTCATATGACTTTCTTTGCATTTCTGTAACAAATTATTGCTAATAAGCCTATTCTTCTATTTCATGCTAACATATTAGTAGAAACAGTCTTATCTTGTAGTTCATTATAAGTAGGAGGGAAATAAGGGAATATACCACGATAAACCGACAGCCAAATGTTTTAAATTGTAGTTTAAATGGGATTGAAATCCGTTTCTTTGTGTGGCCAAGTATTTTAAAACTGAAAGGAATATCTCGAAAATGGTCAGCTCCAGGAGAAAAATTGATTTGATTATTACATTAACCTGGTGCATTCCCTTACTTCACTTATGGCTATGGAAAGCAAATAATTTTTTCTGGTAATGTTTATCCCGATGAGAATTGTTCTAGGCATGTTTACTAACTCACTGCGCGCTTACAACTGACATGTACAACGTGACGCGATCAACGATCATATATACAATATATCTGCGGAAAGTTTCATCTTATTTTTACTGTGGTTTTAATTTCGCGACCGATCAGACCTTGAAAAAAATTGCCCTGTATTTTGAAAGAATAGTTTGTGTGGAACAGGTAGAGAAAGTAATGTACACTTCCAATTTTATCAGATGGTTCACACCAGAATTATTATTATAGTATTCCTGATAATTTGTTATATTGTTAAGTTCATATTACATCGACATCTTTATCTGATACATTTTTAACACATAGTCGGTAGTCGGCATTATACAATTCTGGTGTTAACAGAAGTGAATGTCATTAGTTTTTTCTGTTTTTCACAGGAAACACAATCAGAGGAAAAACATGGTATAATGAGTGTAAAATTAGCATTTTGTTTGAATAAACTTTCCCTATAGAATTTTCTTCCTGGCAGACTCTGTATTACACTTAAAGCATCTTTTGCACAAAATAAATGATATTACTTTCTCTACACGTGTACATAGTGTACAGAGAAGGTACTGTAATACACTCAAAAATTTTAAGATTTCACCAGAAATACATGTTTTGGGGGCCCTTGATTCCAGGAAAAGCATTTTTAGAAAGATGACCGTGTTGTGTGTATATGTGTGTGTGTCTTTGGGCAGCATAGCTCAAAAACAAAAGGTCTGTTAAATACCAAACTTAGTATTTAAGTTCAGTATCTTCCAAGGATGCTACACGAAATTTTTCAGGAAAATCCCTCCACCCTCAACCAGCCATTTTATATGGAACATTTTTCGTAAATTTTAATTTTCTCAAAAATGGCTCTAACTATTTTGATTAAAATATTTTATGTTTAAGATATTTTCATGACAAATAAAAGTATATATTGAATTGTCTAGGAAACAGCCTCTGAAGACCTCTTCCTTTTGAATGACTTTTGTTTAACTGGCAAACCATAAGAGATAGACAAAAACTTAGCACCCAAACATGTAGATCTAATTAAAACACACAATCAATTTTTTGCAGAGTTAACACTTTTCGACAAATTAGTTTCAATTTTAGGCCACTTTTCTCGAAAGGCAAGACATTTATCTTCTCGTTTCTTGTTTACTCCTGGTAATCAAAGAGATGAAATTTCAATTGTTTCACATAGCGACCGGCTTTTAAAATACTTGACTGCCTATTTAGCCTGAGCATTTTCTTATTTCCCTTCTACTTACAAGGAAGCTAGTGATATGACTAATTCTGCTAATTTTTATCTTGATTAGCATGATGTACACAAAAGATTCATCTTTTGAATACAATTTTTGTTAGCGAAACAGCTAGAGAAAGTCAGGTGAATGGAACACATCATTTTCTGTTGTTTTTTCTTTCGTTGTACCACCATATAGTCTGCAAAATATATAATTTTCTCGTAATATTGGTTTAAAATATTTTAATAATGCATTGATTTTATAGCACTACCTAAAATGTATTTATATGTAGCCTAGTATGAGTTGCTTTCCTCATTGATACCGATTTGATGTTTTTAAATTTCATAATCATGATGTAGTCACGATTAAAACCGGTAAAATAATTTATTATAACACCCACAATGAATCACTAAGAGTTTTATAACCTATTTAAACTTACAATGAACCAGATATCGTAATGACAAGCTACTGTAAGTTCTAAAACGTTTAGTGAAATTCCTTCCTCGAACCTTGGCTTGTTTTTTCTGTACAATGTTTCATTCGAAGATAATCATTTCTATAATGGTAAAATCGTGATTAGGAAAAGAGCTGCAAGGAAAATGTCTAACGGTATCACATGTACGATCACAATATATATGTTGTTCGAAAACCGGGTGGCATTGCTATTAACACGTGTTTTGCCTTAATGTACCCTACACCTGCTGTAAGCTAATGCTGAAGGTAGGGACCGCCCCAGTTACGAATACTAACCTCGCGCAAATACCAGCTAAGGTAGATGTTCGACAAACGTATTATATAGTAATATTTTAAATTAGTTTAATCGTTAAATATCAGTGCACTTCTGAGATGTTGCTCTGCAGAAAGATAAACTTAACTTTTTAGTGATTTACATATTGGACTAGTAATGTATTATTTAGAGGTGGTTCGGTGGTAAGTGGTTCTCATTCGAGAGGTGGTAGGTGAATGCTGAGATAGCTCGTTTTCTAACACGAATTTACTGTCCATCACTTACAGCCATTTATTTTAACTTAGTTGACTTAACCCTTAAAACTTAGAGGTGCAAGCCTCCAAGCCTGTCAAGGAGCCAACAAACTTTTCACTATAGAATGAAGAAATCGGAATGAGGACTTGATCTACAGACAGTGAGAATGAGGAAGTATATGACATAAATTGAAAACGAAATGGATGATAGGAAGTAACGGAATGAATGGAACGGGAAACCGAAGAATCCAGGGGTATCCGCCCGGACGCCTCTTTATCCAACACAAATCGCACATGCGATTCCCTGGAACTGAACTCGGGCCGCCATGGGATATCTGAGCATCTAACGCCTGCTACAGTGTCCTACAGCCTCAAGTTAAAAGAGTAATTATTATGTTGCCTTTGCAAGACAAAATATTTAAAGAACTCAATTTTCCAAGATAGCTGAAAAATGGAGGAACCACTTTATTACAAAATGAAAGTAAAAGTCGTCATAGCGCTATTCTTGGTTTTAAATTTAACCTTTCATCTGTTTCAGGGCTATAGAACCGAGGACGGCGGTTTGTGTGTTGCGACAGAATGGTGGGGTTTGCACACTTTGTATTTGACTTACTACTGGGGCCCCTTATTCTTGGAAGTGTCTCGTCTATTCTCGGGACCCCTAAGTTTGGATGGATGATTGAGGTCAGGATTGCTGTCATGCCCTTGTTGTCGCACATTGTTGCTCGCATTTGTTCACCTTTCGGGTCTATGATGGAAGCTAATTAGTACTGTTTACATTTATTCTCGTTATTACATTAATATACATTACCCTTGACCGTCCCTTTCATTATTTGTACAAGAATACAAATACAGTAATCGACTCATAAAGCAGACGTAGACAAGTTAGAAATGGAAATTATAAACGCATTGCCAAAGCTACAGACAACATAAGCGGCGTTCGCAACCGGAGCAGGGCACCAAACAGAGACACTGTAACCTTGAGAGGAAGGGATGAGAGTAGAGACCGAACGAAAACTGAACTGCATATGACGGGCCCCTAACATTTCCAGAACGATCATCTGGAAGCCTCTATAACATTTTCAAACCAAAATAATCGACACCTCACACACAAGCTCCGAGCCAAGGGGACAGCGGTTCCCGAAGGTGCGTCCGCTCGAGAGTGCTTGGAACAGATAGTCGAAGAAATGACCCGCCATGAGGCCAAGGAAAACACCTGTGCAAAGCGCGCATCAGGTCCCCAGACACAACCCGCTCAACCCCGTCGTTTAATCGTACAACCCTGTAATGATTGACAAGGAGGTAATAGGTACAGGAAATGACGGAGAAGATAATCCAGCCCAGTATTCGCCTGTCGACCCGAGAAAACTATGAAAAACCCTTGGGTCAGATTAGGTGGTTGCCGAGGATCAATCCCGAGACTTGCCGAATACGAACTACGCGCGTTATCGCAGCGCCATATCACTCCGTCAACGACAGTTATGCCGCTAAGCTCACAGCAGAAGGACAAAGTTGTTTTTCAACGCTTGGGGTTACCTCATTCCACCAAGAAATGACGGACTCAGTTTTGAGGTGGAGGCACCCACTCTACCTATGATGTTAGAGTGATGGTGAGTTTGGCAGTGGAATGAGAGGATCTACAGATCGTTAAACACCAAACTTGGTATTTAAGTTTGATATCTTTCAAGGATGCGACACGAAGTTTTTCAAGAAAATACACCCACCCAACTCCCTTTACATGGAACTTTTTTCAAAAATTTTGATTCTTAAAAATGGCTCTAACGATTTTGATTAAAATATCGTATATTAAAGATATTTACAAAATGAACATCTTGAATTTTCCGGGAATAGCCTCTGAAGACTACTTTATTCTGGATGAATTTTACGGAATTTTCCATAAATGCTAAACCTTAAGAGATGCTCAAAAAGTTACCACCTAAAAAATGTGGAGCACGTTATAACACACAAATTTTGTAATATACCTTTTTTGTGTGGAGTTAATCGTTTTTAGATAGTCCTCATACAGAAATGTGTCAAATGCTGTCCATACAAACAAAGGAACTTGAGTCACATAGCAACCAGCTTTTGACTATCACTTTAACCTATTGTACTCCCTTATTTCGCTTCTACTTACAAGAAAGCATGTAATAAGACTATTTCTGCTAATTTTTTCTCGATTAGCATGAAGTAAATAGAAGCATAAACTTTTTAACAATATTTTGTTCCAGAGATGTAGAGAAAGTCATGAGGATGGAACACATCAGATTTTATTTTTGTAATAGCTCAATACACTAGTATGCGGTCATGCTAATAATCTTAAATTTTGAAGTGTATTTTAATGCTAATTGTGAAAAATCTGTTAATTGGTTATTAGTAACCGGGTTTATTTCGATTATTAAAGACACGCGAAGCCATTCTAATGTTTAGCTTTAGTTTGAACCTTGGCATTTTGTCAGCAGTCCAGAAATTCCGCATCTAATGCTTTGGTTCACAACCTCAAATTGCTTGTCTGTGAAGAGCAAGGGTATGTCAGTAAAGTACAAAGTAACATTATTGGTGATTAAATAAGCTTGGTAAAACATACTAAATACATTTTTATTTGCAAAAATAAAATTAACATTGACGTCTTTAATTCTGTCTACATTTGCTAAATCGGTTTTCTTTTTGTTTTTGATTTGTCTTTGTCTCTATTATTCGTGGGTATGATTTTAAGAAAATCCGAATTGCTGCATTCACATTCGTTTCTCTACTCACTCTTGTAACAATATTCTTACAAATTTGCATTCTTCTATCTACTTCATGTACAACGGGAATATGGGAATGCAATATGTTTTAAGCGAACATAAATACCACATTTGGTTTTTAACAAGTTTTTGGTTTTTGAGTTATGCTCTTTCCAGGCACCCATAAAGACACATCATGGATTCTTTTTATAAATGTCTTTTTACTTTCTCTAGCAGTTATGTCGATACAATGTACCTACATAGTAACTAGAGGAGGTATTGTATTCCACCCAAAATTCAATGTCGAGATTTCATCAGAAATATATGTTTTGAGGTCCTCTGAGTCCGAAAAGCATTTTTAGAAAAAATTCCATGTGTGTCTGGAGACAGCATAATTCAAAAAAGGAAAAGACCATTAAATACCAAACTTGATATTTATGTTTAGCATTTTAGCATTTCAAGAAAATGCCCCCACTACAAACTACCCTCTAGATGGAACATTTTTGAAAATGTTTTTCTCAAACATTGCTCTAACGTTTCATAATAACCTATATTAAATATATTTACATCTTAAATAAAATGTATATTTTGAATTTTCTGAGAATAGATTCTGAAGACTTCATTATTCTTTTGCATTGGCAAAGAGGGCCGCACCACGGTGCCTCTCACCTAGACGGCCCGGGTTCGATCCCAAGCGACCGCATGTGAGATTTGTGGTGGACAAATCGGCCCAGGGGCTGGTTTACTCCGGGTTCTCCGGTTTCCCCCGTCTTAGCGTTTCACCGGTGCTCCATTTTCATTCCATTATCCTTCGGTGCCATAAGTAGTAAAAGCGAGCATTAAACCTATAAAAAATTTGCTAAAACTAACTACAAAACAAATATAGATCTCGTTAAAGCACATAATTTAAGTAATATGCGTTTTTATTCTAGAGTTGAGCGTTTTCCAGATATTCCTTGTTATTGATTTCGCTTTTAAACTACCTAGCTTTTCTCAAACGGACCATGTAAAGCGAACCAAACCTAAATTGTTTCACATTGCGACCTTCTATTAATTATTTTGACTATCACTTTAGCCTAGTCTATCCCCTTATTTTCTTCCTACTTATAAGAAAGCAAGTAATAAGACCTTTTCTACTAAGATGTGTCTTGATTAGCATGTTGTTGTTAAAATTATAATCTTTTGCAACAATAGTGTGTATATAGAACAGCTACAGAAAGTTTTGTGAGTCGAACACATAGGTCCTCAACTTATATTGATATCTTGCCATCAAATATTAGATGGAAAGCAATACGTCCCTTAATTACTACATGTAGATAGAGAAAGTTAAAGTCTAACGGATTATGCTAACACTGGGAAAGATACTCGAATATTCTGTGAGAGCAATTTCGAACTGGATGCGGGTCGTAGCACGTAATGGGTCACTGGTCATTTACCGATGGGTCACTGGTCATTCAGTATTAGGTAAATCTTAGTTTGTGTGTTACACGAGATAACATTGATGTTTGATCAACAATAATAGAAAGGCTTAACCGCGTTTGTTACATAAGCCAACCATCTTCGTCAACAGTCTGTTGATTACATAATATAGCTGCTTCTAGAAAACACACGTCTTCGTGACAAAATGGAAATTAGATTTCCATGGAATTTTCCCCGGAGTAGAGATCTTGTCTTTATTACTTTATTGTTTACTCAACGTATATGAAGTAGCATTGAACTCCAAAATTCATTTTCGAGATTTCACTGGATTTGGACATAATGAGGTTGCCTGAATCTTTCTCTCTCCTCCCTGCAAAAAAGAAATGATTCAAACTAAATAGACCGCGCACGCGCAATGCGCGATTGTGTTCATGTTTGTGCTTAATGGAACAGAATACTTCAAAACTGAACCAATATCATCCTTCGGCCACCTATATTTTAAAACTTCATTACTAAGATTTTCAAATAACTTTTACCTGAAATATGTGTTATTCTGATTTTTAATTTGTCTGCTACAAATAGCAAGCACCCAAAATTTTTAAATTAAAATTTCACCACAAATATATGTTTTGAGGCTAATTGAATAAAATAAAATACATTTTTCGAGAAAAAAAAGTCTGTCTGTGTATCTGTATGTGGTTGTGTTTGCCTGTTTGCATAATTACGGGTGGAGTGTCTGTGTGTACAGCAAAACTCGGCTCTACAAAAACTGGGCATTTAAGCTCAGCATCTTCAAAGGATGAAACACGAATATTCTCAGGAAAATCACCTATACCAAACTATCCTTTACATGGAACTTTTTGATTTTATTAAAAATATCTCTAATGGTTTTAATGAAAATACCCAATATTTCAGATATTAAAATACCATATGTTTAAGGCAAATTGTCTGTGAATTCCTCTTCATTCTGAATGATTTTTGCATAACAGGTAAACCATAAGAGATAGACAAATGAAGAGCTCGTATGTATATATAGTTATTATTTAGATTAGTAAGATTATGGCAAGTTGATGCTTTAAATGCTTATTGTTGGAGTTAACCATTTTGAAGTTATTCCTTATATTAGTTTGATTTTTGTTTAGTTTGAAGGTCTTATTGTTCTTTTTCTTTTCTTTAATTTCTTCACCATGCAAAGAAAATATATAACCTTCACAGAGCGTCCCACTCTTAAAAGATTAAGATATTTTATGTAAATAGAACGTCTTCAATTGTAGTAAATTCCCTATAGCTGGAGATGCGCAAGAGTTACAAAATTTATCACGAAAAGTATCTATCTATTTTGTTTAAATATACGTTCTATTCTAACAAATTTTTATTAACATATTTAATTTTATCTTCATTCTTTGAACATCTAAAGCCACATCGGAGGCTTTGACTTGAGAAACAATCGTCCTCCATTTCCTCAATTTCCTCCAGTTTTTGGATTTTTTTTTCAAAATGAATTGCAATTCAAGCAATCTTCGTGAGTGGATAAAAGTCACATTGAGGGGAGGAAATAGGCTTAGTTAATACAGACACCAGTAACATTTTGGACTTATATTCCAGAAAGATAAAGTCGTTCTCAACTGTACGTGTAAATCCATATATTAAACTTCCTAACTTGTCATATGTTAAACCTTCTTCTTTGTGATAATGAGGTTGATATACCAGGTAGTCCAACTGTCCCGTTTTTGATCTGCTCATTATATCCATGCATGTATTAGAAGAGTTGCAGAGTTCACGGGGCTATTTAAAGTTAAAATCGTTCAGTGAGGAACCCCTCGCGACCTTCTACCGACTCTGCTGATAGGCAATAGACTAAAATGAAGGTTGCTCAGTAGTTTTGACTTGAAATAGCCCATTGAGTTCTGCAACTCTTTTAACACACGAAGGAATATCTGCACATGTCAAAAACCTGATACAGTATTTTAAAGTATAGCCATTAATTACTACACAATTGCAATTAACAGTTTTAAGATCAATCAACGTTCGTCCGCTAAACCACGAAACACTTTGTTTTAAGTATATTTTAATTAATTGTAGCTAAGATTTTAATGGATCTCACAGAAAACATTTGATGGAACCATCATTTGTGGTTTCTACATTCGTTTTGAAGTGCATTTTATTTTGGAAAAACAAAGGCGCCTACACACTGTCTATATAAACCACTGAGAACGTCATTAGTTGCGATGGTTTCTTTTCATAATCGGCTTACCCTCTCCGTAATAATTATGGTAGAACTGACACCCCCCCTTAGGACTTACAAGTCAATGCCCAGGGCTCAAAAGCCTATCGGAAAGCCAACAGCACGAAACCACAAAATGGAGAACTTGTTACGAGAGGTCGGTCTGGTGCTGGGCGTGAACACGAGGAAGCGGAAATGATATGAAATGTAAGCGAAATCGATGATAGGAAAGGTTATAATGGAGCAATTTCTGGAATGAGTGGCGGGGGAAACCGGAGGACCCGGAGAAAACCCGCCCAGACGCCGCTTCGTCCACCACAAATCCCAAATGCGGGCGCTTGGGATCCAATCCGGGCCACCTAGATGTGAGGCGTGCAGTCTCACCACTCAACCACGGCGCCGCCCAGTTGCTATAGTAATACTCTTAATTGCGCCAAGAAAAAACAGCGCTATTTAAAGGATCTTGAAATTTCGTTACATTAAGCGAGTGCTTAGAAAAAAAATCTGATGTGTTACACTCACATGATGTTCTCTAGCTACTCTACAAACAAACTTCTTACAAAAGAAATTCTTCTTTCAACACCATACTAATTGAGATAAACATTAGTAGAATTGTATTACTTAGTTCCTTATAAGTAGAAGGAAACTAAGGGAATGCATTAGGTTAAAGTGATAGTCAAATGTTTTAAAAGCTGTCGTTATGCGATTGTCATTGCAAATCGCTCATTTGCTTGACCCGGAGTAGAGCAAAAGAAAAACGGAAACTTCTGTCTGAGAAAAGCATAAGACCTTCACAATTGAAACTAATAACAAGGAATATCTCGAAAACGGTAAGCTCCACGAAAAAATGTATATGACATAACTGGTGTATTTTAACAAGATCTACATTTTTTGTATAGTAAGTTTTTGTCTATCTCATATGATTTATTAGCTATGCCAAATCAAGCAAAATTCATCCAGAATTAGCAGGTCTTTCGAAGCTATTCCCAGAAAATTCAAGTTATACATTTTATTTTAGATATAAATGGCTTTAATATGTGGTATTTTAATCAAAATCGTTTTAGCCATTTTTAAGAAAAACAAAATTTTCGAAACTTTTTCCATGTAAAGGGTAGTTAGAGGTGGGAGGATTTTTTTGAAAATCTTCGTGAAGAAGCCTTGAAAGATAGAAACCTAAATACTAAGTTTGGTATTTAAACGTCTTTTCGTTTTTGAGCTATGCTGTCCACACACACACACAGACTTGTTTCTTAAAAGGCTTTTTTTTTTTTTTTTTTGGATTCAGGGGGTCCTAAAACATGTATTCCCGGTGAAATCTCGAAATCGAATTTTTGGGTGGAATAAAATACTTCTCTATCCCTATGTACATTGTACCTACGGGGTTAGAGAAAGTAAAAAAACAAATAAAGGCCAACAAATCTAGCAATTGTAGGTAGCCAGGCCAGTGCTACCATGCGGAGTATTGAAAGTATCCAAAAAGAATCAGGTTAAAAACATTGTGATTGTGATGTTTTGGTGCAGCGACTGCCTATTTGAATTGCAGGAGAAGGTCTGAGATATTAGGAAACAGCTGCATTGTAAACCCTGTATCATTTGCCCGTATTTCTTAACTATCACGTGCACTGAAGTAGAAAATATAGTTGTACGATGCAAACCAGTTCATTAATCTTAATATATTCGAGAAGAATTGCCAAACTTTCAAAATGTAGGAATCAAATACTATATTGCGTAACAGATTTAATGAATCTGGAATGCATTCAAATTAGTATCAACATAAAAGTTCTTCGGTTTAAACCTACCTCTGAGAATGACAAAGTACATGCTCCTATCATGAAGAAGTGCCTTTATTGATTTTAATGCTTATGTTGCATTGCACAGGACTTTTTCTATCATGCATCGCATTCAAATATGTGAAATACTGACTACGAGGGAAGCTACTGCAATTTGTAGTGCTTGCAATTTACTTCATTTGGTCAGACTTTACCGCTGAATTTTCGTTAAAACATCGAATGTGTAAATCTTTACGAAGTGACGAAAACCGAATTGTGGTATATACTTTTAATGCAATCACAGAGAAAATTCCAAATTTGTCAGGGAGCAAAGCTGTGTTCTGAACTTTCAGGTGTAAACGTTTAATCTGAGGACTTTAGGGTGCTCTCGGTGCTCAATCCGTAGAAATAGCTGATAAACTAAATTCAGTATTGCAGAATCAGATTGGAGAGCTTATTCCATTACTAGATTCTCCATAAAAGTGTTTCATTGTAATCTTTTGTTTGCTTCTCACCGTTTTTTGCGTTGTTTGAATGTTTTATTTATGCTTCTGGAAACTATGAGGTTTACTGCATTTCCTATTTGGTCTGAAAGTCATAGCTAGGGCGCAAAAAACATTAGTGAATCAAGGCAAAGAGAAGGAAGAATGGAAAAATATATATCAGTGGGGTAAGGTTATGATTAGGCTTAGAAATTTCCAAGCACTGCAGTCAGGACGAAATTAGGTTAAACTTGCAAGAAATTGTGCTCTGACGTCGTAGGTATTAAACCACTCTCGTCCCTTGTCAATAAGAATGTATGTTGTGTACATGCCAGGTATTGATGGTAGTAAGCCAACTATTTAAGAAGTCCTTAACTTATTATGAAAAACGGGGTTAGAAATTCTAACAACAAAGATTAGCAATGTCGTGTGATTAGACCAGTTAACGTTAAATTGGAGGGGGGAAAGATTGGGATGACCAAAGAAGGTATCGAGTGACCAGTTTTGATTTGAGACAGAACGAACATTTTGTACAAAGCCTGTTTAAAAAGTAGTAGATAACGAAGAAGACGAAGAAGTAATCATGAAGTCTCAAAGAATAACTAAGTTGAATTAAAGAACTGTTCATCTTTAACCGCAGGTGGTTATTAGAACAACTGAAGTTATATAGGCGACCGTTCCTCCAGAATCTTTGGCATTTGCAGCACATTTAAGCCCGCACAAAAAAGAAGCAATTAGCTAGATGTGCCGAAGACTGATGAGGCAAGTTTTTTGGACGAAGGAAGCGAGTGTACCTGTGGAGGCGGGGTTAGGAACCTGTAGCTCTATTGTGTGGTTGAGAACCTCCCAGTAACCCTCTCTTATTGATGATACTACGCGGCAGGGTGTCCGAGCTCGGTTTGTCAACAGAAGTTAATCACGCCCTTCCCCACAACGATCAAGACAAATGTCCGGACCGAGGTTGACACCGGTGAATGATTACTTGCAACTTATTACTTTTAATCCCGTACCTTTTGTTTTTCATCTCCTGCACCACTATGGTTTCTTTTTGGCTATCATTATCTTTTTGGAGCACGCAGGAGAAATACAGTCTCTGAAAGAATAAGGTGGCAAGTCTTTTTTATTTATGTGCTTTCTTCCAATAAGCTCAGGAGTCAGGAGATAGGGCTGTCGTCTTTAAGGTTACCGAGCAGTGGAAGGTATTTCTACCCGATTAAGAAAGAACGGATTTGGTCCTCATTTTTACTTTACCTACCACAAAAACTAACCTTTAAGGACCATGAAAACAGGAAATGCATTTCTTTGGAAAAATCCCGCACACGCCTGTGAATGTCACTGTGTATGTCGGTCAAAATAAATCCGAAATTTTGATGAATACCAAACTTGTTATTAGAATAAGAATACAACACAAAGGTGTTTAAAATAATTTCCACCCGTTCCCTTGATATGGAATCTGTTTCATTATCTTTTATTTTCTTAAAAATATGGCATGTGTTAAAACATATTTTCATGACTAATATTTACAACGCATAACTTTAATTTTTTGGAATAATCTAAGAATTCTTTATAAATGAATTCTGTACATTATGTATAAATGAAGAATTCAAAATATCTTATTAAAATAATAATTTATTGTACTTAGAATTTTCACGTTCTATCACTTAAACTGTATTACTTATCCCAATGTATAATTAAGTCTGAATACCATTTAGGCGCTACATTCGTATAGCTCCCTGGCTGTTAGCGAGTGTAGGCCTTCGGTTTGTGCTACTTATTCTATCCTATTCACTGTGTGTTCTCTGCTCTCTCTATTTTTCTTATTCACTTTTACTTTACCCTTCCCAAATATTTTCCTATTTTTTAATTTTTCTCTTACCCTTAACATTCCACATTTTCATCAGTACAATCTCCTTGGCGTATTATCCCATTTGTATTCCCAAATTTATTTCCTCCAGTTTCTTACCTCTTTACATTCAGTTAAACAGTGAACAATACTGTCCTTCTCACCTCATAAAATACAACGCTCTAGTTCAATGCCCCTCATCCATTTCAAAACTAATGCTCCTGTTCTCATCCACGCTAATTCTTCCCTCTCTTGTTTATTCGTATATCTGTATACCCCTTTCTTGAGCACTCTTTCTTTAATTTATGTTATAAACAAAGCTACTTTTTATTTTCTAGTTCATCCCAAATGTTCTGTTTATATATGACGTTAAAATAATAATTATGTCAAATAAAATATCTCTATCATTAATAATTTACTGTTATTTTCTAAAAAGTGTAATTTTTGTAAGTATTAATAATTTCAGTTTTTCACGTGATCATACAAAGAGTGAAATTTTAAAGGTAACATTAGCGACCCACCTTTTAAGATTGGACAATCGTTTTAGCTTACGCTATGCCTCTTGGAGGTACAACGAAATGTGTAACGGCTGTCGACATAATATATTGATACTCACTTTAAGACACAAAGGAAACAGTTTCAGTTATTCTTGCGTTATTTTTAATATTATGTGTATAACAATTTATGTCCAGTTTTGTGTTATACGCTATTTCTGTATTCTCCAATCGTCAACAATTTGTTCTACATTTAAATGGAGTTACCTATTTTATAATTTTTGTTGTAAAGACAATAACAACATAAGATAATAATAATAATAATAATAATAATAATAATAATAATAATAATAATAATAATAGTATATAATAATCAAAAACTTCAACTAAATAAAAATTGTTTTTACGTCCCTTTCTACGTGGTCGTATTTCGGCAGCTCTGTTACGAGATAACTTATGGCTCGGTGAGTGACGGTCAGTTAGCCTTCTATCTCTCATCCCTGAATTGGACCATCTTACTTCGTCACGCGTCATATAAGCCCTAAAACTAGGCAACTGAACCTCTGATTTTACATCTACCATATGGTGCTTCGAAACGGGTTCACAAAGTACTAGAAAACTGTATCTCTATATGTGCTAATAGCATTAGGGTGCTGGCCAGTCTACATAGTTCATTAGCATTACCAACCATTTTCATTTTGTATTGTTTTTACCATTTTATTTTAATTTAATATTTTATTATTTTTATTATTTTGAACTATTATTTAGCCACTATTTTATTATTATTATTATTTATTTGTTGGGTCTAGTATTAAATACCCAATGCGATGTTTACCTTGGAACTGAGGGAACATAGAAAAAGTTCCCTTGGATTGGTCGGCCTGCGAGATTTGAATCCAGGACCTCTCGAATATGGAACATAGACGTTAGCCTTGAGCCATTACGCACGGTATTTAAGATTTGTTTTAAAGTATTACTCATGCTCGGATGCAATCAAGTATCGAGATATGAATGTATCGAAGTACTAGGTTTAAAGTTCTAAGAGTTACAAAAACAATACTATATTCAAATTAGGAGTTAAATTATCTCAAGCAACAACTTAGAAAACCGTGTTCAGGTGGTTAGACCATCTATTTCTCACCAAGGTGGCTCGTGTTCGATCACAGGGGACTGCATGTGAAATTTTTGGTGGACGACTCGGCGTATGGCAGGGTTGTTTTGTTTTTTTTCCACCGCCATTCATTCCACCACTTCTCCATAATCACCTTTCATTTCCTTCATTTCACCGCTATATCATATAACATTCCTTCTTACTTTCTTTCAGGCGTAGTGCTGATACCCATCCTGGCTACCATTTCTGACCCAGAATACGTCTGCTCAACAACTTCCGTCTCCAGGCGCTAGCTTGTAAATTTGAGGGGGGCTGTAACTCCTCCATATGAGGAAGGTCAATAGTGAAAGAAGATACCTATATAGGAATAAATGACCTGGTCAGTTTTACAAGAGCGGAATTCGCTAAAAGCTCAGCTTCTAGATGACTAAGATGAAAATTACATTTTTGTTTCTAAATATTTTAGTACGAGGGCCGTTTGTTTTTAAACCTCCGATAGGCTATAAATAAAAGACAAGTTCATGAAAACAATTATTTTATTACTAAAAGTTTTGTACACTTATGGTTACTTTTCAACATAATCACCGAAAAGATTGAGACATTTATCGTACCTGTGCACAAGCTTTGCAATACCAGCTTCAAAAAATGTTGCCGCCAATGATTTCAAATGAGCATTGACGTAGTTTTGAAGATCTTCTTTGGTTTAAAAGTGCTGCCCTCCTAGCCACGTCTTCAGTTCAGCCAAAAGGTAAAAGTCGCTTGGTACCAGGTCAGGACTGTACGGCGGATGATCGAAAATGTCTCATTGAAATTGTTCTAGGAGCCGATGAACCCAGTGTGTGGACGAGCGTTGTCATGGATCAACACAATTCCTGAAGTCAGCATTCCTCTTCGTTTGTTTTGAATGGCTCTCCGCAAACGTCGTAAATTACGATGATCTTCGAAACAATGTCAATGCTCATTTGAAATCATTGGCGGCAACATTTCTTGAAGCGGGTATTGCAAAGCTCGGTGACTATGTTGAAAATGAATCATAAATGTACAAAACTTTTAGTAATAAAGTAATTGTTTTCTATGAACCTTTCTTTTATTCATAGCCTATCGGAGGTTGAAATAAAAACACCCTCGTATTTACATAGTTGAGGTGACACGTCCGTGGTGAACACTCTTTTTGGTTCTCGACACTTTGTCGAATTGAAAATCGTTGGAGATTCAGTATTGGGCGATCTTAGGGTCGAATCTCGTCGCTGGTGTTTTTTCCTCCAGCTAGCTAACTGTATGTACATGGGAACTTGTATGTTGTAAGGTGAAAATTAAATATATACAAAATTGTCTGATTCGTAGGGATGATTAATTTAAAATCTGTTTCCTTTTGCCGTTACTTGACATGAACCTTGCACTTCCTTAATCTTTGACTTATTTATGGTTACATTTATTCGCGCCTGATTTTACTATAATAGTGTAGCACAATATTAGGAGCGACCCGGAGTCAGCGCATATTACGCGGAACTACTGTAGTGCTCGTACTACGAGAGTATTATATCTCTGCTCGAGTATATGTGTTTGACTTGTCTGCCCCGATCTTGGGCGAAAATTCTATTTGTATGGGTAGCAAACCACGCTAATCTCGCCAGTTAGAAAAATTGATGCTGGGCTAAGATTGGCGGACACTTTTGCTTAAATTTAAATATTGTTTTCTCAGTGGCCGGAGAGAAGCGTCAGGAAGCTTTCTCCGCTGCTTGGAAAGACGAAGGTGCCTCACTGTCGCTACACCATCCGAGAAAATTATATTTTGCCTATCTATACAGTTTTACCGAGAAACAGATCTTACGTTATATCGCTATTTATTCGTCGATATAGCGATGTGTTCTGGCTTTCTAATGGTGTGTTTACATTGTTTCTCTTCCAAAAATTACCGATTGGTAATTCATTAATTATTGCTTAATTATCATTATTTAACTATTTCTTTTTGGTCGGTCTGATATATCGCCTCAGTGTACGTAGTTAATTAAAAAAAATATGTTCTCCACTCATGATTTTCTCAACTGTTCAATAAAAACTTTCCTTATGAAAGATTATTTTTATATACGTCATGTTAATCAAGAAACACATTACCAGAATTTGTCTTGTAACTTGCTTCTTTGTAAGTAAAAGGGAAATAAGCAAACACACTAAAATAGGTTAAAGTGATAGATCTTTTAAAACCGGTCGATAAGTGAAAAAATTTACATTCGGTTCTCTTTGCTTGCTAGGAGTAAAGATATGAGAGAAAGAGGTTCTCCTTTGAGAAAAGTTTAAGTAGTTTAAAACTGAAACAATAAGTAGTTTAAAACTGAAGGAATATCTCGAAAACGGTTAACTCTACAAAGAATGTGTGTATGACATAAATTGTGTGTATTAACGATATCTACACTTTCGGTGCAGTAATTTTTTATTTTTCTCTTACGGTTTACCAGCTATACAACAAAAGCTATACAAAAGTCGTCCAGAATAATGAGGTTTTGAGAGGTTATTCCCAGAAAATTCAAGATATATATTTGTTTGTCATAAAAATGTTTTAAACGTAGACATTTTAATAACAATCATTAGAGTCATTTTAGAGAAAGTCAAAATTTTCGAAAAATATTCCATGTAAAGAATAGTTGGGTGTGGGGGATTTTCTTGAAAATCTTTGTATTACAACTTTGGAAGATACTGAACATAAATTACAAATTTGGCACTTTACCGAGTTTTTGTTTTCGCACACACACAGGCATATTTCTAAATGTCCTTGCTTTTTATTCGGGAGTCTCAAAATATGTATTACCGGTGAAATCTTGGTATCAAATTTTTGGTGGAAAACAATACCTTCGCTATCCGCTATGTACATTTTACATTCGGGCTAGGGATATTAAAAACACTGAAGCTCAAATCTTTATGACGGACATTTTGAGGTTTCAGTTGAGACAGTATTCATTAGAAATTAATTGTTACTCCACATAGTATGTGTATAAAATTATAGAAATACCATGAATATTTCATACCAAGCAATATGTATATTAAATACATTATAATCACCTGTTCTTCTACACATTTCTTGTGTGACTTAACATCTAAGACAAAGCAAACAAAAGAGAACTAAATTTGTTTATAAGGCTACGATACGCATGCCAAAATATTTTAATAACTTTATATGAAAAGGTATAGGTTTATTTCGTTTCCTTGTTATAAATGGAGGGTATAAATATAGTTAAAGTATAAGGGTATAAAGAGAGAATATTTTATTAAACTAACATCAGAACTCAATCTAATATTGCATAAATGTCAAGAATATTATTAATTATTATACGTACTCTGTTTATAGTACGCAGAGAAGCTATTGTACTCCACCCAAAATCGATATCGAGAATTTATCGGAAATACATGTTTTGCGGTACCTTGATTTCAGAGAAGCACGTCCGCGTACGTATGTAACTCAGAAACGAAAAGACGGTTGAATGCCAAATTTGACATTCAAGCTCAATATCTTCCAAAGACGCCACTTCGAGAGTCCCCCAAAACTCTACTCTTTATATGTAACGCTTTTCGAAAATTGTAATATTCTTAAAAATGCTTCTAACGATTTTTATTAAAATACTATATATTAAAATAGTTTCATGACAACCAATTGTATATCCACAATTTTCTGGGCATTTTCTGGGATCTATAAAGACCTCTTTATTCTGGACGACTTTTTTGTAACTAGTAAACCATAAGATAAACTAAAACTTACTGCCAAAAAATATAGATCTCGTTAAAAAAAGTATGTAGAGCTAACCGTTTCCAAGATATTCCTTGTTATTGGGTTCAATTTTAAACAACTTAAATTCAAACGGAAAACTATCTTTCATGTATCTTGTTTTTATAACTTGTATGCAAAGAAAAACGAACTTCCATTGTTTTGTATAGCGAGCAGCTTTTAAAAGATTTGACTATCGCTTTAGCCTAGTGTATTCCCTTATTTCTCTTCCACTTATAAGGAAGTAAGTAATAAGACAATTCTGCTAATGTTTATCTCAATAAGAATATTTTATCTGCAGAAAAGTATGAAAAGTCATGAGAATAAGACACATCTATTTTTTCTCGAAGGTTGAAAACCTTGTGTCTTTTTCAAAGTACTTAACTTGGTGGCCTGGGAGTAGAAAATCTACATATTCACCAACTTCTCTTCTATTCGCTGTATCTGCTATAAAGCTATGTATATTTTGAAAATGTTTTTGTTTTTAAATAATTAGATTTGAACCAAAGATAAGATACAAATTATGGAAAGGACTAAGGGCACTTACAGGTTGCGTAGCATTTCTAGGACTTAGAAGACTCTCGGGGGGAGGTTAAAGAATACTAGAACCGAGATTTTAGGTGAAAATTACAGAATTTTTTATTTTTAATTGATTACATAATCGTATCTGAATACTCGTGGTGCATTCACTATCCACCATTTTTAAAAGCCAGGACATGTTTAAATCTCCCACGTGCTTTTATGCTACTTCTTTCTGTATGTAGCTTTTCAGTTTTAAATGTTTGCACTTTAAAGTATTCTTTGTGTTTTAATGTTGCTCTGATTTGTATACAAGTGTTCATACACAGTATCAAGAGTACTGTTTAAAAATTTAAGTATGCATTTATTATAATTTATTTGGTACAAAGATAATTAATACTGAAAAACGCAAGGTAAATATTAACACCAACAAAATTGTATTTCTTTTAAACAATAAAATCAAGTTAGATCAACATTTTAGATTTATTTTCACTGCACTAAACTGTCAGAAAATTCCACTGTGATTTTCTGAGAAAGGTGAACTTGCAAGGCAATTTTAGAAATGCTTAGTTTTTTTCGATACTTAAAAATATTTAATTGTATTATCTGAGAAACTATCTGAGCTAGATCTTTTGTCCTTGGACAACATTTATTTATTTGATTGCATTGTTCACGCCGATCTTCGGTAGATAAATAACATGTTCTAAATATAATATAAAGAGAAAGACTTCTTACCTTTAATTTTTTATTTTTTTATTTAGTAAATAAGATATATAATTATATATATGTGTTGCATGATAAATAAAATAAATTATAATTAATATTATGCAAGTCATTTTTTTTCCTAGTGCCCTTTAAGGAAGTAGATGTTATGCCAATGTTTCACATCCATTTGGGTGAACATGAGTGTATTTTCATCTGTTATTATTGATAAGGGAATTGTAGGAAATTAAAATTGCAAGGGTAACAGGGGAGTATTCATAAACATTTTCTTGTCATTGACTCATAATTTCTTTTAGAGCTGGATGAGGGACCTAAATTAAATTAATTAAATCGTCATTCCAGTAAAGAAGATAAATGTGCAACATTTCTTGGGTATCCAGCTAGTAATCCATAAAAGTATTAGCCAATTTCGGTATGTTGTAGCAGGTTCGGCGCCCCTTTATGGATTGGTGCACTTTTTGTGACAGTTGTTTCACGTGCTCGTGGAAGGGCATCTGATAAGGGCAAGATGACCTAACGCTGTTAGGGTGGTGAAATGAACGACAGTAATTTCTTTCTCCGGGCGTCGCTCCAACATATTTTCCGGCCACGTCATTTTTTTTCCGTTGATCATTTGTTGTTGATGTGTTGGGTCACCCCGCGCATCGGAGTGTGTGCAGTCAGTCAATCCCCCAGAAACAAAACAACACCCGCCACGAATTTTCCACTCCATTAGAAGAATCGTGCAAGGCTGGAGGGCCACGACGTCCATGGCTTGTGACGGCGAGAGGAATCAGTGTCGTGTCAGGAACATGATGAATGGCTGGACGCCATTTATCAACACTGCCTGCAGGATGTGAGAGCCATACACTTGCGCGCCTGATTCCCATATCTGATACAAACATTTATCCAAGCAATAAAAAGACCGGTAATAAAGCATTTCGTTTCGACAGGTAGAAGAATGTCTGATCTGCAGATAGTGACCGTAACACACAGATAACCAATGGAATGTGAATATCACCTTCGTTACACCATGTAATGATGACTTTCCAACTGTCATTGTTCTACGTTCACGTAATAAGGACGGAAAAGTTTGGAAATATTCTACCACTACTCTGGTATTCCTACTTTCTACTGTTTGACTACCTAGACCAACTGTATCATTAATAGACGGTTTTGCTATGCTTGTTAACGAACTCGTCTTTATAAGTCCAATTGTATTCCACCCAACATTTCGATGTTGAGATTTCACCTGAAATATATGGAGTCTCCCGAGTCCGAAAAAAGCATCTTAGAAAAGGTCCATGTGTGAGAGAGAGTGTAAATGAAATGGTGTGTTATTTATGGACGCTCTTAATCTGCTGTGGTTCTCAGCGTCCCATTCTATACTGGGCGTGAAAGACCGCTTAATTTGCTCAGAGGCCTCTCTATCAGATTTGGCCGCGCCGTGACCTGCTACAACATACCACTCGCCTCACACCTAGACGGCCCGGGTTCGATGCCAAGCGACCGCATGTGAGATTTGTGGTGGACAAAGAGGCGCAGGGGCGGGTTTTCTCCGGGTTCTAAGGTTTCCACCGGGGCTCCATGTTCATGTATCGCCTGCGGTGCCAGAGCAGTAAAAGCGGGGTTAAATACTATCATCTATCAGACTTGTTCTTTTATGTGTGTGTGTGTGTGTGTGTGTGTGTGTGTGTGTGTGTGTGTGTTTGTGGACTGCATAGCTCAAAAACGAAAAGTCCATTGAATACCAAATTTGATATTTAAGTTCAGTATGTTCCAGCGAAGCGACGCGAGAAAATCCCCTCCATCCAACTGCCCTTTACAAAGTTTGCTATTCTCAAAAATGGATCTAACGATTTTGATTAAAATATCGTATATTAAAGATGTTAAACACCACAGATAACATGTATATCTTGAATTTTCTGGGAATAGCTCCATAAGACATGTTTATTCTGGACGAATTTTGCTGAATTTTGGTAACTTGTAAATCGTAAGAAGTAGACAAAAACTTACTGCACAAATCGTATAGCTCTGTTAAAACATATAATTTATGTTATATAAGTTTTTTATGTAGAGCTGTCCGTTTTATAGATATTATTTGTTATTGTTTTCCATTTTAAGATTTTCTCAGACAGGAAGTGTCCGTTTTTCTTTTGTTCAATCCTGGCCAAGCAAAGAAGCCAATTTCAATGACAATCGCATAACGACAGCTTTTAAAACTATAACGATGTTAGTGTTCTAAGTTGCCCTTAACTTTCACGTAATGACAGAAAAGTTTGGAAATAGTCGATTACTATTCTGGCGTTCCTACTTTCTGCTGTTTGACTATCTTAAAGCCAACCTGTTTTATTAATGGTCGTTTCACTAGGCTTATTAACGAGCTCGTATTTATACTAAGGCCACAACCGTCTTATAAACGCATTGGCCTAGACGGCAGTACTATCGGTATTATGCCATCTCGCAGAAGCGGTGCAGGACGTGCCAAGGGTATGTTATAAGATTGAGCTGTCGCAGTCGTAGTCTTGTCTTCGTGTTGCGAAGTGTTTCGACAGTATGTGTGTTGAGTATGATTTCCTTAAGAATGTCATTCACTTATTAGTCCACGAAAATATCTGCCTGTAAATTCACGCTTGAACAGCGTAGTTTTATGTGCGATGCATAAGTGAAAAGTGAATTATATAGATAGGTGTAGACAATTTCAACAGTAATTTCCTGGTTATCCAGTTCTGAGTAGAGAGGCTATATGTCTCGGCAATAAATTTAGAACAATGGGATAGTTAAACGCTAAACCAAAAAAGCCAAAAGGATGTGTTCTAAGGGAGGAAACATTACACGAAATAGGTGCCGCTTTGGAACGCTCACCTAAGAAGTCTCTCAGCCGTGTTGCACAGCAAGTGGATGTTTCACAAACCTCTGTTCATACAACTACTAACATTTTAAAAATGAAACTCTACTGTGTGACTATAGAAATTATACTGTCTGTAGAAATTATTAATATTATGCAAACACTTTTCTGTGTGTATGCTAATTTCAGCCGTCGTTGTCGAGAATGTATTCGCGCGGATGGATATCACTTTCTGTAACACTTTAACAAGGTTATTACTCATTGCATATATATTACAAACACTCGTCGATAAGTAACACAGGAGTTTCGAAACGGATGACACCGCAGACTAGTAGAATGTGTCCGGAGCAGGCATGCATGCGATCCTCGGCCTTGATATATAAAAGAAGACCTGTATTCGTTTCAAAAATATATTCTTTCGCTGGGAATTACAAGTTTGTTAGCGAATGTTTTCTCTGAGATCCAGTTGCATCCATAATATTTCTATGACATTCCACTTCATTATTTACTATGGGGGACTACGAAACAGGAATAAAATGCTTGGAAAATGGTTCGGAAAAGTGTGCAAGAAATGGATTAAAGCAGTTAAGAAAGAGGAGAAAATTGAGCGATACTTTTTAAAATATTTAAATACACCTCCATTTTACAGATAGTCCTGGGTTTGTTTTTAAGGAATTCTCGTATAAATCTATAATATTTTTAACCAGAACGATTCTTAAAGTCCTATGCTACTCCTCATATATTAGGTGGGAAAGACCATAAATGTTATTTAGAATCCTCTTGAGATTCTTTTAGATGCCTAAGTGTACAATATGGGACCACCGACTTTACCTCCTTTTTGAAAGAAGTCGCGATAAGTATTTTTATGCCATAAAATATCCTTTACCTCAACGATTTGAACCCACGGCGTCAGTTAGCATGATATTCTTCGGTCAGAAGATTTTGAGACAGTAAAAGACAGTAACGCTAGGAAGTTGCATTAAGGGTGAGAGTAATTATTCAATTTCAAAAAAAATGCATAAATGTTTCATGATATACGAGAGACTGTGGATATGTCACAGAAAACTATGTATATATTTTCGAATAGGTACCTAACTTAATAACAATTTCAAGAAACATTTTAAATGCGGACAATTACTTTTTCATTTACTGTCATATATTTTATCAATCTGATTAAAATAACGGACATCAAAGTGGATTATTAGTCAGCTAATTTCCTGTAGCTCCTGAGTTGATGTTTCCTTGATTGGATTTGAATTTCTAGTTCGTGAGTTCGCCGCAATACGCCATGGTGACGAGTGATCGGCTCGTCGCCCACAGATGGCACTGTAGGACGATATCACGACTTGCGAATGCGAAATAGCGGGATTTTCCCCGGAAACACTCTTTGAAGGTATGGGGAACTTTTAAGTGTAAATATTGCATGGAATCATCGGCTTTACTTTGCTTCCATGCTAAAGTTCTTTGCGTCCGAAAGAATCCATCATCCTTCGCCTGGTTTGAACCCGTAATCTATGGGTTTTAAAGCTTAGCATGGTAGCCACTAGCCCACGGAGGGAGACAGAATGGATTATACTAAATAGAAAATGGCAATTTTCATACTCATACCTCTTTATTTTAATTAAAATGTAGAAAATGCGTTTCTTACAGCATCTATACCAATTTATTCATGTGCCTCTACCTAGCTTTATTTTACCCGGATATATCCCAGTTCTTTGTATACGCTTTATAAGGTCGTTACGAAGGTTCGAAAAACCTTCCAACATCACTTTCTTCTTCAAGAGTGTTCACATAATAAGTTCTGCATCTCAAAAAGTTATATTTACATTTCCTTTACTTGTGCACTTCAAATTTCACAAATCCAGCAAAAAATATGATTTTCGAGTATTTGAGACAGAGAATAAAAAAATCGGATGTGTTCCATTCACATAACTTTCTCTACTTCTGTGTAACAAATTATTGTTAATAAGCTTATTCCTCTATTTACTTCATGCTAATCCAGAAAAAAATTAGCAGAGATATCCCTATTACTTACTGCCTTGTAAGTACAAGCGAAATATGGGAGTATCATAGGTTAAAGTGAATTAAAAAGCTGGTTACTAGGTGACTGAAGTTGCATTGTTTGTATGGCCACGAGTTGACATATTCCTGTATGAATAAAGTACAAGTTTTTCAGAGCTGAAACCAAAAACAAGGAATATCTCAAAAACGATAAACTCCTCGAAAAAAATTATATAACGTAAATTGTGTTTTAATGTGCTATGCATTTTTTGTGTGGTAAGTTTTTGTCCATCTCTTACGGTTTAGCAGTTATACAAAATTTCGTAAAATTCATCCAGAATAAAGTAGTCTTCAGAGGCTATTCCCAGAAAATTCAAGATATACATATTACTTGTCAGGTAAATATCTTCAATACGATATTTTAATCAAAATCGTTAGAGCCATTTTTGAGAAAATCAACATTATCCAAAAAAGTTCCATGTAAAGGGTAGTTGGGGGTGGAGGGATTTTCTTGAAAATCTTCGTGTCGCATTCTTGGAAGATACCAAACTTAAATACCAAGTTTGCTATTTAACGACCTTTTTCCAAAAATGATTTTTGCTTTCTCTATACGTACTATGAACATAATGTATAGAGAAGGTATTGTATTCCACCCAAAAATTCGATACCAAGATTTCACCGGAAATACATGTTTTAGGAACCCCGGAATCCAAAAAAAGGATTTTCAGAAAAAGGTCCGTGTGTATGTGTGTGTCTGTCTGTTTGTCTGTGTGTGTATGTGGACAGCATAGCTCAAAAACGAAAATACCATTAAATACTAAACTTGGTATTTTGGTTTGGTATCTTCTAAGAATGCGACACGAAGATTTATAGGAAAATCCCCACCACCAACTACCCTTTACATGGAAAAATTTTCGAAAATTTTGATTTTCTAAAAAATGGCTCTAACGATTTTGATTAAAATCCCGTATATTAAAGATATTTACATACGAAATAAAATGAAAAATAAAATTGCCTCTGAAGAACTCTTTATTCTGAATGAGTTTTGCTAAATTTTGCTTAACTGCTAAACGGTAAGAGAAAAACAAAAACTTAATACACAGAAAATGTTGATCTGATCAATACACACAATTTGTCCTTTACATTTTTGCTGTGGAGGTAACCGTTTCCGAAATATTCCTTGTTTTTTGTTTCACTTGTGAGTACTTATACTTTTCTCAGACAGGAAGTGTCCGTTTTTCTTTGGTTCTACCTAGTGTATTCCCTTATTTTCTTTCTACTTATAGGGAACTAAGTAGTCAGAACATTTTGCTAATGATTATCTCGATTAGCAAGATGCAGAAAGAAGAATAATCTTATGTAAGAAGTTTGTAAAAGAGCTAGAGGAATTCATGTAAGTGTAGCACATCAGATTTTTTTTGGATTCAGGGGGACCCAAAACAAGTATTTCCGTTGAAATCTCGGTGTCGAATTTTTGGGTGCAATACAATACCTTCTCTATACACTATGTACATAGTACGTGTAGAGAAATTAAAAATACTTACTTCTTGGAAAAGCATGACCAACTTCACATACAAATTTGAATGTTTCAATTAAATTTTACTTCACTATGGAGAAGCTGCAAAAATTATTTGCTCATATTCACTTATGGTGATTATTTCTTTTATACCTTCAAATTTGCATATAATTCGAAAGAAACACTTTAAAATCCGCTGTCAGATAAGGTGTAAAGTGCATGCATAAATTGAATAAAATTAACGCTATGGCTTGAGAAAAGACAGAACCATGTTTCATCCGCTGTAGCTCCGAGAACCTCAGTGTATCTATGGTAACTCAAGCGCTAAGAGGATTAATACGGAGAATGAAGTCCATGGTTCCAGTTCTACTGTGCTATTGAATTTTACAACACTGATTTAAGTTTCCAACTTTACAATTCCAACATTGCAAGCTGCTAGTTTAGTACCTCTAAATATTCCGTTATGCTTGAATCAGGTGAGATGTATAAAGCACATACTAGCTATGAGCTGTGGTTGATTTCAATGAATTTTACAACTGTGTTTAAACTTTCCAGTTACTGCTTACACAATTCTTATGTAAAAGAATAATTAATATTAAATAATGCACATATTTTGAGGATAATAATATCTCTTTTCCACTTTTGGAGATTGGAGCAATGAAATTGATTTCTTGGAGTTTCTTTCCTAATTTTACTTACCCGCATTCAGCTGTCAACTACCAATTGAAATTTATTAATGAATCTTTTCCTGCAAAATTGTATATAATTACATAATCGCTAATCAAACTATCTATTTGATTTTTCTATTGCACATACAATGTACATAATAGGTAGAGAAGTTATTATATTCCGCCCCTAAAATCCAATATAGCATTTAATAGAAATATAGGTTTTGAAATCCCTGAATAAGAAAATTATTTTTATAATAACATTGGGTGTGTCCGTGTGTATATGTGTAGGTGTATGTGTGGGCGCACCAACATACTTAAAAACGAAGAGCAAGGATATGACATGAAGATTTTCAAGAAAATACCTCATCCCCAAACTACTCTTTACATGAACACTTTTCAAAAATGTTATTTTCTAAAGATGGGCTCAACGATTTTGATTAAAATATATGTTGAAAACATTTTCAAGATAAATGAAAAGTATATATTGAATTTTTTTTTGGATATATTGAAGTTCTGTTACTTTGGATGATTTCTGCATAATAGGTAACCATAAAATATAGGGAAACATTCAAAAAGGTGTGTATATCTCGTAAAAGCACACAATTTATGTCAAGTATATTCTTGTGTGGGGTTAACCGTTTGCGAGATATTTCTAATTATTGGTTTCAATTTTAAAATACTTACACATTTTTCAAATGAAAAATGTAATTCCTTTTTTCTTTATCCTTGTGAAGCAAAGAAAATTGAATGTCAATGCACCACACACCGACCAGTATTTGAAAGCTTTGACAATCGATTTAGCCTAGTGTATTCCCTTTTTCCACTATCTACAAGGGAGTATGTAATAAAATATATCTGCAAATGTTTATGTGGATATACGTAACGTAAAAATAAAAATACGATTTTGTAAGAATACTTTATTTCAGAGTAGGTAGAGAAACTCCTGAAATTGTACACATTAATTCTTTTGTGTGTGTAAAGTTCTAAAATAGGCAATCACAATTTTTAGCGAGAAATTATAAGTATCAACAGCTTAACAACACTATCGTATATGCCTATTGCCATCGTGTTAACCATTTGCTATTCCTGGGTTTAACATAACCCCTGTTTAGTTAACCTTATTAGATTACATGTTTGGGGATTTAATAAGTACTTCCCGGTAGTATTTCGTCACGTTCTGTTGTCATTATAATTGATGGTGGGGAATTTTTCGAAAATCTTCATGTATCCTCAAAAGATGCAGAACTTACGTATCAAGTTTAGCCAAAACGGCATATATTTGCGGTGACATCTCCACATAGTGCTTTTGGATGAAATACAATATTTTTCCTACATATTGTAGGTAATAGAGAAGCTAATAACAACTTTATGATCTTAATTATGTATTTCATCAAAATGTATTATTTTTGTGCAGTACGATTTGTGTATCACTTATGGATTAACAATTAAGCAAAAGTCATTCAGATTATTACAAGATAATTAAATATATACATCTTATATGTTATTTAAGTATCTTAAGGATATCCTTTTCATCAAACTCGTTATAATTTTTCATAAAATAAAGCACAAAGAAATTTTTCACGTACAGGGAGGGGAGTTTTTTACTATATCAGAACGAAAGTATTAGGATGTATTCATCTTCGTTGTGGAGATTTTTTTACATTGTACATTTAACATCCATGTAGCATAATTAATATAACCAATTGTCTTTATCCACACATACACAGACACACACACTCACACACTCACAGTTTTCTAAAAATAATACTCTATTTGGATCCAGGGACCCAAAACGAATATTTCAAGTGAAATATCTTTATCGAATTTTTGGGTGTTCCTCTGCTTACTATAGTTGAGCAGTAGAGAAAGTAAAAATTGTATTGTGTAGGCAATGTATATACATTATAGAGCCATAAGTTGTTTTAACAATATTTCTCGATTAATTATTACTATATAATAATATCAAATAGTTTTTCATTATATTCACATGAAAATGTAATGAATCGGACATTTTTATTAAAAGATAGGTAATAATTCAATTCTTTTATTATTTATTTATTTATTAAATTAATTATTTCACATGAAGCTCCAGCAACATATTTTTACTTTCTCTAGTCCTCATGTACAATGTACGTAGTGATTAGAGAAGGTATTGTAGCGCTCCCAAAATTTCGATGTTGAGATTTCACCAGAAATATGTGTTTTGGAGTCCTCTGAGCCCGAAAAAAGAATTTTTAGAACAAAAAGGTTCAAGTGTGTGTGTCTGTTGGTGTGAGAAGTGTGAGAGAGAGATAGAGAGAGAGAGAGTGTGTGTGTGTGTGTGTATGAGATTCTGTGGAGAGCATAGCTCAAAAACGAAAAAACCGTTAATACCAAACTTGGTATTTGGTTTAGTATTTTCCAAGGATGCAACACGAAGATTTTCAAGAAAATCCCCCCACCACAAACTACCCATTGCATGGACAAATTTTCTAAAATTTTTATTTTTTTCAAAAATGGCGCTAACGATGTTGATTAAAATCCCGTATATTAAGGATATTTACATAAATAAAATGTATATGATGAATTTTCTGGCAAAAGCCTCTGAAGACCTATTTATTCTGGATGAATTTTTTCCAAATTTTGCTTAACTGCTAAACCGTAAGACATAGACAAAAACTTACTACAAAATAATGTAGATCTGGTCAAAACAATCAATTAATGTCCTTTGCGTTTTTGTTGTGGAGATAACCGTTTCCGAGATGTTTCTTGATATTGATTTCTATTATGAAGTACTTATACATTTCTGACAGGAAGTGTCCGTTTTTCTTCTGTTCTATCCAGGCCAAGCAAAGAAGCGACTTGCAATGACAATCGCATAACGACAGTTTTTAAAACATTTGACTATCACTTTAGCATAATGTATTCCTTTAGTTCCCTTCCTTAAAGGTAATAAGAGCATTCAGCTAAACCTTATCTGGATTAGCATTGTGTAGAAAAGAGAATATTCTTTTGTAAGAAGTTCGTAAAGCAGCTAGAGAAAATCATGTTTACTTTCTTTATACGTACTATGTACATAGTGTATAGAGCAGGTATTGTACTGCACCCAAAAATTTGATACCGAGATTTCACCGGAAATACATGTTTTGAGACCCCCTAAATCCAAAAAAAACTATTTTTAGAAAAATGTTCGTGTGTGTCTGTGGGCAGCATAGCTCAAAAATGAAAAGACCGTTAAAAACCAAACTTGGTATTTAAATTTGGTATCTTCCAATGATGTGACACGAAGATTTTCAAAAAAATCCCCTCACCCCAAACTACCCTTTACGTAGGAAAAGTTTCGAAAATGTGGTTTTTCTTAAAATAGCTCTATCGACTTTGATTAATATCTCTTATATTTAAGATACTTACTTAAAAAATAAAATGTGTATCTTGAATTTTCTGGGAATAGCCTCTGAAGGCTACTTTATTTTGGATGAATTTGACGGATTTTTGCACAATTGCTAAACCATAAGAGATGGACGAAAACTTACCACAACGAATATGCAGAGCACATTAAAACACATAATTTATGTTATGTACATTTTTTCGTGGAGATAGTTTTTTTAAGATATTCCTTGCTTTTAGTTTCAGCTTTAAAAAACATACTTTTCTCATACAGGAATTTGTGAACTTCTGTCCATACAAACAAACGAACTTTAGTCTCATAGCAACCAGCCTTTGACTGTCAGTTTAGCCTATGGTACTCCCTTATTTCACTTTTACTTATAAGGAAGCAAGTAATAAGACTATTTCTGATAATTTTTTCTCGGTTATCATTAAATAAATAGAAGAATAAGCTTTTTATCGGTAATTTGTTGCAGAGATATAGAGAAAGTCATGTGAATGGAACATAACAGATTTTTTTGTTGCAATTATTGTTGCAGCTACTAATATGATGAATTCTTTAATTTATATCCTTCTAAGCCTTTAAACTTATAAACTTAAGACCGACTTAATGGAAATTTGAAGCATGAAGACACTTTCATACACAAATTTACAGAACAATAAATATTTTTGTCTCATTTGAATTCAGTTTCTTACACTATACTACCTATTAATTTTTGTGAATAGCATTAGCGGAAGGAATAAGAGTAACATTAATTTCCAGAGAGTAGTTAACGGCTTACAAAATGCATTAGGTGGCTTTCTTCTCTCAGCTTTGCTTTGCCTCGGAGTGGAAACGCTCGTTATTTATAGAGTATCTTACAGCTTTTTGGGCGGGTCGTTTGCCACAGTTTCTTCCCGTGTCTCTTCTTCCGCCCTTCCCCGCTATCTTGTCCTGGACTACCCCTCTTCCATTTTACAGATTTAATGGCTAATTTCACTCTGACCCTGAGACACACCTCCCTTTTAAGGTTTCTCCCTCTTCTACTTCAGACTGCTATCCGATAATGCGAAAGAACATGAGGTGGTCTTGAAATGCGAATAAGGGGAAGAGAAATCTCCCTTTTTCTACATTTTCACTGATTCACAGGACCAATTTATATTCGAAGCAGAGATCGAGGAAAGTAATAACGGAAAGAATGTGGAAAAGTGCAGCTGCTGGGAGAGACATCTATAGGCAAAATGCTATCGATGTGAAAATATTTGTAACTGCTACAAGGTGTAGCGTATTCTTGACTCTTAATAATAATAATAATAATAATAATAATAATAATAATAATAATAATAATAATTTTAATACTTGAAAGGTTAATTATATTTCAGCGTTCCTAGATCATGGGTTCTCCTTATAAACAAGCATTATTAATAATTGTTAAATACACATACAAATATTCTAAATATACACTAAATTATTAAAATTACTTATTAAATAAAATAAATATAATATCTTTTAAAAGTATCACACGGGGACACAGAGAAAGACAAATAAATAAATACATAAATATTAGTTATGAAAATGTTATTTACATTTCTGCTACGTATAGTAAGCAGGGGAAGTTGATACTGCACCCAATAACCATCTGCTGAAATTTCTTGGAAAAACATGTTTTGATACTCGCTGAACTCAAAAAAATAATTTTGGACAGATGTCCTCAAGTGTTAATGTGTGTGAACAGCATAGCTCCAAAACTAATAGTTAATTAAATATCAAACTTGCTATTTAAAAGCAGCATCTTCCAAGGATGCGACATGAAGATTTTCATGAAAAGTCTTTCATGCCAAACTAGCTTTTACTAGAAACATTTTTCGAATTTGTTGATTTTATCAAAAATGGCCCTGATGATGTTCATTAAAATATAAATAAAATTGAATTTGAAAGGAAATGGCCACTTAAGTATTCTTAATTCTGAATGACATTTGAACAAGTGTTAAACCGTAAAAGCTAGACAAAATCATAAAGTAATCAGGAATGGATATTCTTACAACAGACGACTTACATCAAATATATGTTTTGTTGAAGTTAGAACCATTTCCAAGACATTCTTCCATATTGGGTTGAATTAAATATATGTATATACTCTTTTTACAAATTGAATACCATTAAGTTATTTTATTTATGTCTTTCTTATTGGCCTTGCAAACAGAACGGATTTCAAGCCATCAAATAGTGACCACTCTTAAAAGATTTGATAAATGCTTAAGCCTGCTGTAGTCCCCAATCATTTGTACATGCAAGGAAAGAAATATACAATATACTAGGTGGCCCAACCACTTGTGATATCTCTTGTTGAGTTGAAACAGTTGCAGAACTCAACGGGACTATTTAAAGTTAGAACCTGTCAATGGAGTACTGGTGAAAGTGACCTTTGCTTTACAGGATTTGCTGTCAGCAGCGACTGTGAGCGGGTCGCCTCATTGTGAGAGGTACAGCGAAGACCGCTACCAGTTCTTGGCTGGCGAATTTAAACTTGAAACACCCCGTTGAGTTCTGCACCTCTTTTAATACACCAAGGGATATCTGCAGACTCCAAATAAGGACAGTTAGTTGGCCACCTGGTGAAGTATGCAAAGCGGATACTAAAATAACCATTTGTAAGTATAAGTTTAAAGAGAGAGTAGAGAAATCATATAAGTGCAATACATAATTCCTTTTTAATGGAAAACCAGCATTTGACCGTAGCAACCACTATTTTGTAATAGTAGTGAATTGTAGTAATCCTAGGCAAAACTAATGTACAAAAACCCCAGAGGGAGTCTTTAAATAAAGATCTAGGGAATATTTTCTAGGTAACTGCATAAACACTGGCAGAACTGTACCATATTTATTAGAATAAGCTTTTTTATCACTTATTAAAGATATGTCTGATATATGTTTCAATCGTTATATTTTAAATTACAGTTTGCAAATCCAATTTTTAAATTACAGGCAATGAAACAGAATTTCGCCAGAATTTAATACTAAAGTAAACGTCTGATTACTCCGAGCAAGAAGTGGGTTTTCACAATTATAAGAATTTAGACTTACCAAGTATGTATAATTCCCAATTTTGACTATGCCGAAAGAAATCACACTTTTGCCCATCATAAGCGGCTAAACTGTGAACCGCTTCTTCAGCTGACTAGTTTCATTCCCACGAGGGCTTGCTGGGGCGGCGGAGGAAGGATAGTTCTGTCATTTTCCTCCATATCACAGAAAAATCGCAATTAACCTCACGATCTTGTTTCTGCTCAGTGGTAGTGGTAGTAGCAGCTGTTTACAGTTCACCAGTTGCCAAGTTACCGTACCTGCATCTCCAATTCTGAGTCCAGTCACTTCGATGGACTTAAGGTGTTATTTTTCCCTATACTATGTAACTGTTGGTCTTATATGGTCTTATCATTTCTGACAGTTTTGTTCATTTGACTGTTCTTATTGTTGGATACTGAAACTCTTTTAATGAAAAAGTTAAATTATTTTTAAGAAACTAAAGTTACAAGTAGCCCATAATAAAGCTTATTAACCTAATCATGTGTTAGAAATTATAATGAAATTTACTAAAGTTTTATGTCAGGCATCATTTGCATAGAACTAACATGTAATAGTTATATTATCCAGAATTAACAAAGAATACGAGTGCAACGTAGTTTGGAAATAGAATGAGGCTGATAAATTGAATGCAATACCTGAATTTGAACCACAGTTCTTCGGCTTATCGTGCTTTAACCGACTAAGCCACCGAAAGATATAGCCTTATGGTAACGTGCATCTAGAAGATTCTGGATTCTATTCCTTGGATCCGCCACTCTGACCATATGGTTTTTTTTTTTTTTTTTTTTTTTTTTTGTGCTTTTCCATGATTGGCCTGGCGAATGATGAATTAGTTTCTCTTTTACCGCCAATTTAATTTCCCTCAATTCCTATAAGCTTACGTACCTTTCACGCTTCAGGCGGACTTCGTGGTTGTACCGTATCAGTCTGTTTTAGACAGATGGCGCAGATGTTTGCTCATTGGAAAGTTCTTTTCGCCCCTTCCAGCTGATAGCTTTCTCTGAAGAGAATGGATGGAGTTTTCTCCGGTTCCGCCAACTGAAAGCCTTCCCTGAGCAGTCCGCTGGTGTGACCGGGTCATCAAGCTTTGGGACCTCTGCTCATCTGTCGGCCTATAGCCTCCTGTGGTTCCTACACCTCATCGTTGCTCTTGGGTTCAGGATGCCTCAAAGCATATACCCTTATTTCCGGTGCAATCTCGGTATAGAATTTTTGGGTGGAATACAATACTTCGTTTATTTAATAACCGTGTTTAGGACAAGAGTTGAATAGTTAGAGCCAGACTGAAAAATTCAATGCCACAGCCGGGATTTGAACCACGGATCTTCCGTTCTCTAGCGGGTTGCTCTATCACTGAGCTAATATGGCAACATGCAAGCATCCAGCACACACTTTCTGTGAGAAAATAATGAAACTATCCCAGTTGTCTATAATAGTTGGTTATACTATAAAGTCTGGGTCCTGAAGTACTTACGACATCGTAAGTTGCCATTGTGGTTTGTTCATTTCAAAATAACTGATCACTTATGATTTGCCGGGAAACATGGAAGTCGGTTGAGAAGTTTAAATTCCGTACCGTCATGTTCCCATGGTAGCTCAGTGGTAGAACAACCGGCCAGACACCGGGAGATCCGTGGTTCAAATCCCGGCGATGGCATTAGTTTTTCAGTCTGTCCAATACTTCATTTAGTTATGGTTAAGGAAGTAGTAGAAAAAATAGTTACGAAACTAAGAATATAAATGGGAATAGAATACAGGCAGAGGGGAATCGGCTCCAAACCTTATATTGGTTACTGTACCTATGTCCCGAGGGGGTCGGTGAGAGAGGGCTGAAGTGAAAGGAAACATCGTGAGGCCGAAACCAGGAGCGATGGTTTCCAGATAGAAGAATGCCGACACCCGGACAAGCAGACCAAGGATTCCCCAGGGTCTAATGCCCGCAGTAGGGGCGGTTCTCATCTCGGTCATCAACAAAGTTGGGGGACGAAGAGATTCACATTGAACATTCTTTTTCCCTGCCATAATGCACAGAGTACCGTCTTCCAAGCTTGAAAGAAACGGGATAAAGTACGAATGAAATTAAAATGGAGAGGTAGGAAATCTGAGGGAAAAAGAAAACTACCCTATACTCACCTGGCGTTGGTAAATCCCTGAAGAAAAAAAAAAAAAAAACATGGTTTCAGGTAGGCCGGTTAAGGGAATTAAACCCACGACCTCCAGAATGCAGACCCCAATCGAAGCTGTTTTAGATATCCCTCTCGGTAATCTATGATTCTAAGTTCCTATATGTCATATGATTAGAAACATATGACAGTAAATTAATTTTAAATCATTGTAATTAATTAAAAATGTATCATATTGCTTTAGGAATAGCAATTATGATATTTGTTTTATTGCATGCCTTAAATGAAATGAAAGACTGGAAGTCCTTGTTCATTAATATCCCTCGCTTACATTTAAGCCCTCTCTGCTGGAACAATATCCCCTCATGAAAGGCTACTCGATACATGCCGCCGACTAAGACATAAAAGCCCCTTCTACTGTCACTTGTCTGTACTGTGGTGGTCTTTGGACCTCCAGCACGACGAGCGTTTTAATAGCTATATAAAAGCACATCCATTTCAATTCTCCCTTCTTCTTGTGCCTAAACTGCGCTCACCAAACCGAATCGGAATAAAAGAGCTAGCCAGCCAGTCGGTCAGTGCTTTTCATAAATGAAAAGAAAACAGCAGCATGTCACTGCCCGCGCGCAGGGGGAGCCTAGCCTGCGCCTACTGCATTGCTTGATACACTGTATTCTACATCACACACATTCATAAAAGCTTCAAAAGAGCCCCCTTCCCCCCCAATCCCTTCACTCCTTCTATGTGTATATAAGCAGCACCTTCCACCGTCACAGGATGTTCCAAAATTCATCACAGCAGCGCTACTTGTAGTGTCTGTACGGTCAAATTGGCTCAAATGTAAAATGAACACTAAGTGCCAAATTTTGTAATTATGAAAATAAACAAATTCATTATTTTTGTAAACAACGATATGACATTGTCCATAAAAAGTTCTTGTTACATCGAAATACTTGTCTACTTTTTTATTTTTATTTATACTTTTTGCCTTCTCTGCACGAACTATGTACATAATGTATAGAGAAGGTATTATATTGCGCCCTAAATTTGATATCGACATTTCACCGAAAATACATGTTTTGGGGCCTCCAAAATTCAAAAAAAGCATTTCTATTAAAAGTCCCGCATATATGTGTGTGTATGTGTACAGCGTTGCTCAAAATCAAAAAGTACGTTAAATACCAAACTTGAATTATTTGACGAGTCGATTAATTACACTAAATAACACTTACTTGGTAAACCTGACAGTTTGCCAATTTCTCTGCCGTTTCACCACGTATAGATTAAGTGATGTGAAGTTTTTCTTCCTAAAGACATGTTTGCCTATTACTTCACTTTTCTTTTTGTGGAGGTTTGTAAGCGTGTTGTTACATTCATGTATTTGACAAGCCAATTAATATACTAAACAATACTTATTAATTAATTTAAGTTCAATGTGTTTCAAGGATGCGATGCGAAGATTTTAAAAAACCTCCACCCAACCTCTGCTAGCCTTTACATGGAAACGTTTCCGAAAATTTTGATTTTCTCAAAAATTGCTTTAACGATTTTGATTAAAATATTGTATATTAAAGATATTTACATGACAAATAAAATTGCACATCTTAAATTTTGTGGGAATAGCCTCTGAAGACATCTTTGTTCTGAATGAGTTTTGCGGAATTTTGCATTATTTGTAAACAAAATTTCCTACTCAAAAAATGTAGGGCATATTAAAACACACAATTTACGTTATAAGCATTTTTTGCTGGAGTTGACCGTTTTTAAGATAATCCTCGTTATTGATTTCTGTTTTAAAATACTTCGTACTTTTCTCATACGGGAATTTGTCAACACCTGACCACGCAAAGAATCGGATTTCTATACCATAGCAACCCCAATTTAAAGCAGCTACTGTCGGTTTAGCCTAGTGTGGCCTCTTATTTCCTTTCTATCTACGAATGTTTATCTCGATTAGCACGAAGTAGATAGACGAATAAGCTTATTATCAATAATTTGTTACAGAGAGGTATGAATGGAGCACATCAGATTTTTTCCATCTATTTCAATTATTTGAGACAAAACTTTGTAGAAATAGCTTAGTTATATTTGAGATACATGTGGATAGAGATCAGTGAATCGATATTCGGATGATTAAAAATCGGATTCCTATACGTTAGCCTAGAAATTTCAAACTCTACCCATTACATCGCGAGGAGCCGGTGATGATGAACACTGAGTGGCCTCTCAAGAGGCCTCTCGCGTAGACCCCTGGAGACCTTTGTGTCTCATAAACTAGGATTCAATCAAGTACAAAGATCTCAATAAATCGGAATTTCTGCCTCTTTTGTATCCCTGGTTTCAAAAGGAAGGAATCCAAAATAATATCTGTGAAAAGCAAATGTCTTGCATTCACATAAAATGTCCTGGGAGGATTCAAAATCCATTCCGCAAGAATAAAACCATTGGCTTATCTGGCGGTATTTTGCTTTTTCTAAATCACAAAATGAGCCCTAGCGGTAAGCTGGGTTATCTCATACTTGACGCTTCTGGGGGACAGGCCGCAAAAGGACTCGGGTCCTACAAATCCAAGACCCACCTCCCGCTTAGCCAACCCAGGAACGGAGGACCAGAAGAATAAATAAATATCGATAATACTTTCAAAAAAATGATAGGCGTTGAAAATTCAAACTAATGTAACCGATATCTCGGAAACAACCATAGAAATAAAAAGGGCGTTTTAAATTAATTATAGTTATGTGCACCTTTTGTAATGTAAGCTTTTGTTTCTCTCTACCGTTCTTTCCTTTGGTTTACCAGTTATTCAAAACTATACACAATTTCTTTGGAATTTTAAGTGATTCAGAGGCAAATACTATTTAATTATCATACAAATACCTTAAAGACTGCTACCGTGGTCGAGTGGTCAGCGAGCTGTGTTCTCATCCGGAGGACCCGGCTCGATTACCGGCTGGGGGGAGAGTTTTTTCTCTAACCAGAAATATTTCCTATCCCCCACAGTGTCTGGAAGTATGTGTGTGAGAGTGAATGTGTGTGTGTTTGAGGAAAATAAACAATTTAAACCCAACGTAAAGAACCTACAGACGAGTTGTTTCAAGTACATAGTCCCCGATATGACCTTAGATGTTAAAGGGGGCTATATAAATGAAACAATAAAAAATTACCTTAAACAAATGATATTTCAATTAACATTGTTCGAGAAAATGTACAGTTGAAAAATCCGCCCTATAAAGTCCCGTTTTGAGTGGCTGGTTTTCTTCAAAAGCTGTCGCATAGATAGATGATAGACAGATGGATAGATAGCTCATTATCTGTTGTGATAAACTTTGCAGATAGACTCGTCATAAATGTATATTAATTAAATGTTTCACTTAAACTGTAAAAAGCTTTGTCATGTAATAATGAACGTAGTGATATTTTATATTTAAACATCTCATCTATTTTAATAATGCTACATGAGAGGGCATTAATAATTTTACTTGAGACACTTTGGTGATTTGAATATTTAGTTGTTTTATATAGGATGATTTATATAGAGCTGACATATTTATTTCATTAATTGATTCAAAATGTGTTATGTTAGCGACAACTTATTATACTTAAATTGTAGAGGAATTTTGGGAGATTATTTACCTTTAAAGCAAATGTGAAAATGTCTGCACTGTTGGTACACATTGCAACTGAGATATATCTGCATACATAGTTAAACATTCTTTATCACTGTGGTGTTCTAAATCATTTACATATAAAATAAACAACAAAGGTCCCAACATCGAACCCTGTGGTACTCCATAACTGGAGGAATACTTCCTGGAATAATAGTTCTTTACTTTAACAACAGATTCTCTAAATCTAACGATTAACATGATTAATTCATTTACCATGCCTCTTATGGCCAAATGATAAAGCTTAGCTTTTTAAAAACAGATGATCTATCGAGTCAAATGCACTATTCAGATCAAAGAACAGACCAACTCCATGCATATTTCGAATCATACAATCATAATAAAATCAATGAGATTAACACAGGCAGTACTAGTTGATTTCACATGTATGAAGTCATGATGATTTACGGTTAACACATTGTAGCTAATTCAAAATCTTCTCGGGTTTCTAACAGGTAAAAAGTTGGCTTGATACCAACGTTTCGAAGAGGTGCATCTTCCTCGTCGTCAGGGTGAACTGATGGATTGAGCTTGCAGAGACTGGTATTTATAAGAGCTGGAATAAAGCTAACATCTGATAATCTGATATTGGTTCGCGAACCAATCAGATGTTAGCAAGCCAAAATATTTGGCTTAGCCGTTTATCACGATGACGAATGTGCCTGGGAACCAAGGCAGGTTTACATTCATTGAGAAAACACAATCAATTCAATTTTATTAATTGATATAGCTTGGAAAGTTAGAACCGGAATGAAAACGTGTGTAAGCGACAGTGAGGTATGGATGGGTAGAGTAAGACTGAAAAAATCAATGCCATAGCCGGGATTTAAAAATAAAAAGTCTGATGAGTTACATGACTTTCTCTAGCTGTTCGACAAACTTCTTACATAATATTATTCTTTTTTCTGCACCTTGCTAATCGAGGTACTCATTAGCACAATGTCCTTATTACTTAGTTCCTTATAAGTAGAAAGAAAATAAGGGAATACACTAGGCTAAACACATTTTCAAATAAGAACTGAAGCTTTCCTGGCGACGTGTTAATTCAAAATCTTCTCGGGCTTCTGGCCAGGTAAAAACTTGGCTTGACACCAACGTTTCGAAGAAGTGCATCTTCCTCGTCTGCAGGGTGAACTGATACCCTGAAGACGAGGAAGATGCACTTCTTCGAAACGTTGGTGTCAAGCCAAGTTTTTACCTGGCTAGAAGCCCGAGAAGATTTTGAATTAACATAGTCAAATGTTTTAAAAACTGCCGTTATGCGATTATAAATTGCTTCTTTTCTTGGCCAGGAGTAGAACAAAAGAAAAACGGACACTCCTTTCTGAGAAAAGTATAAGTACTTCACAACTGAAACTAATAACAATGAATAATCGAAAACGGTAAGCTCCACGAAAAAAATGTTATTAACATAACTTGTGTATTTTAACAAGACCTAAATTTCTTGTACAGTAAGTTTCTGTCTTTCTCTTACGGTTTACTAGTTATGTCAAATTAAGCAAAATTCGTCCAGAATAAACAGGTTTTCAGAAGCTATTCCCAGAAAATTCAAGATATACATTTTATTTTACAGGTCTTTAATGTACGATATTTTAATCAAAATCGTTAGAGTCATTTTTAAGAAAATAAAAATTTTCGAAAAACGTTCCATGTAAAGGGTAGTTTGATGTGGGGGGATTTTTCTCAAAATCTTCGTGTCGCATCCTTGGAAGATACTAAACTTAATTACCAAGTTTGGTATTTTAGTTACTTTTCGTTTGTGAGTTATCGTGTTCACAGACACACGGACACACGGACATACGGAAACACGGACACACGGATACACACACACAGACACACTGATCTGTTTCTAAAAATACTTTTTTTTGGATACAGGGGACACTAAAACATATATTTCCGGTGAAATCTCGATATCGAATTTTTGGGTGGAATACAATACAATACTTCCCTATACATTGTACATACGGGGCTAGAGAAAGTAAAAATCACAAACATTTTCAACGTACAGGGTGGGAAGTAATATTGTTTACTTTATTAGAACGGAAAATATTACGATATATTCAACCTCGTTGATAAATATATCCTATTCTTGGAGGGATTTTTTGAAACTGTTCATATAACATCCATGAAACACAATTAACTTAATACTAAGGTTTTCACTAAACCAATTTTGTTTATCTTGCCCATATACACACCTTCTTCTAAAACAAATCCTCTATTTGGATCCAGGGACACAAATCGTGTGTTTCAAGTGAAATATTTTTATCGAATTTTGGGTGTTCTTCTACTTACTATAGTTGAGTGGTAGAGAAAATAAAAGTTGTATTGTGTCAACTATGTGTACACATTATAGAGCCATAAATTATTTTCTAATGTTTCTTGATTTATTTGTAACACATAATAATATAGAAATGTTTTTCATCATATTCATATGAACATTTAATAAATCAGATCTTTTTATTAAAAAATTATTTATTTATCACGATGGCGGATGTGTACAGAAGTTAGGCACCAAGGCAGCTTGGAAAGGTAGAACGGTCTGACTCTACCTATCCAACTCCTGTCCTACACACGGCTTGTGTGAAAAAACAATTAATAGTGGTATGTTATCTCAAGACAAGTTGAGCACACCTGATTTTACCGAGAAAAGCTATCACATGGAGAATTTCATTACACGTGACTCGGAATCGTATCTCAGGTTCCAGAGCAGTAGTAAAAGCAGGCGAAGATTGATTGGTCTTACTCATGACCATGAATTGGATTCTAGTTTTTCCATGATTAATTCGGAATTTTTATGACCTTAAATTAATTTTACTATCAGTGTTTTTTAAAATAACTAATATAAAAAAATTGGTAACTCTTATCAACTAATGTGCTGTTTGCGGCTTTTTTGTAAACGTTTTTTGTTTTACGTGGTTAATTTTTAAATATCTCAGTTCTGTATCACGATTTTTTTTTTATTTTTGTGGAATACCAAATTTGAACCCTAATATGTTCTTGGTATTTCTTCTTGTACTTGAAGATACTCCACATAGCTCCACAACTCTCGCAGCCTTGGTCAATATGACTATAACATTCGGTTTTGTCCTTATCATTGTTTACAAAACAATTTGATTCAAACACTGCACACGTTCTCTCATCTTCCACTTTTCTTCGCTCCTGAGACACAAACTGACGTCTGTTCATTGGTTAGGGTTTTAAGTGGCAGACTTTTGACATCAAACCAACAAGAAATGGATACATCTAACGATAACCTTTTAGGTAAAGTGTTTTCGTTTCCCACCCTATGCGCCGTTTGTGCTGTTCAAACAATAAGATTAGTACAGCTGAGTAAGTGCAGAACACAACTGATACGGGGATTCTAGCAGCATTAAATAAGGAAAAATAAATAGGGAAACAAAAGCTTTGGTATGATTTTGTACTCTTCTTTACTTATAAAAGAAAGTAAAAATTACAACGGGGAAGAGAAGAAAGTAATGCTCGTCTTTTCCCTTCAGCTTTAGAAAATCTGAACATTTGCACACTTCAGACTCTCAATAATTCACTGTGCAACCCAGAACACAGAATTTGTGGGCATTTTAACCACAAAATAACAATATTTTTAGTATTGCTAGCGCTAACAACTAAGAAATAACTTCCTCAGCGTAATGGTGTTACGAGTGACGCATAGCAACTGATTAGCGGCTTTAACAAGTTGTTAAACTTTAAGGGACATGTCACAGAATAGATGTGATAATAAACATGTAAGAGTATTATGCCACTAATAAGTGACGATTAAAACTTACGGCTTTCGTTATTTGGCCTTGTTTTTGACAGTATCGATTAAAATGGATTGCTTTTTAATTAGCTGAAATATATCGCTTAACTGTTTAGTTTTTAAAAATATTACAAACACGTATTTCTAAAATGCTGTTGTTATAAACTTATTACTTTCTCTATACATACTATGTACATAGTGTATAGAGTAGGTAGTGATTGTAACCAAAAAGTCGATACCGAAATTTCACCTGAATCCAAAAAAAGGCACTTTTAGAAAAACGTACGTGTGTGTGTCTGTCTGTGTGCAGTATTTACTTGGTATTTAAGTTTAGTATCTTCCAATGATGCGACCCGAAGATTTTCAAGAAAATCTCCTCACCCCAAACTAAACTTTACATGGAAAAAATTTCGAAAATGTTGATTTTCTTAAAAATGTCTTTAACGATTTTGATTAAAATCTCGTATATTTAAGATATTTACTTGAAAAATAGAATGTATATCTTGAATTTTCTGGGAATAGCCTCTGAAGACTATTCTGGATGAATTTTACTATTTTTGCATAACTGCTAAACCGTAAGACATGGACAGCAACTTACTACACAGAAAATCTAGAGTACCTTATAACACTCAATTTATGTTATATACATTTTTTCGTGGAGTTGATCGTTTTTAAGTTTTTAGTTGCAGCTTTGAAAAACTTTTTTCTCATACAGGAATTTAACTCCTGTACATACAAACAAAGGAACTTCAGTCACATAGCAACCAGCTTTCGACTATGACTTTAAGCTATGGCACTCCCTTTTTACTTTCTCTATACGCACTGTGTACATAGTGTATAGAGAATGTATTGCACTCCACCAAAAAATTCGATACCGAGATTTCACCGGAAATATATATTTTAGGGTCACCAGTATCCAAAACAAGTATTTTCAAGGTCCGTGTGTGTGTGTGTGTGTGTGTGTGTGTGTCCGTGTGTCTGTGAACACGATAACTCAAAAACGAAAAGTCGGTAAAATACAAAATTTGGTGTTTAAGTTTAGCATCTTCCAGGGATGCGACACGAAGATTTTGAGAAAAATCCCCCCACACCAAACTACCCTTTACATGGAACTTTTTTCGAAAATTTTGATTTTCTCAAAAATGTCTCTAACGATTTTGATTAAAATATCGTATATTAAAGTTATTTACCTGACAAATAAAATGTATATTTTGAATTTTCTGGGAATAGCCTCTTAAGACTACATTATTCTGAATGAATTTTTCGTAACTACTAAACCGTAAGAGATGGACAAAAACTTAACCCACAAAAAATATAGAGCACGTTAAAATACACAATTGATGTCATATACATTTTTTTCGTGGACTTGATCGTTTTTGAGATATTCCTATTTCTTGGTTTCGGCTTTGAAAAACTTATACTTTTCTCATACAGGAATTTGTCAACTCCTGACTATTCAAACAAAGGAACATCAGTCACATAGCAACCAGCTTTTGGCTTTCACTTTAACCTATGGTACTCCCTTATTTCGCTTCTACTTACAATAAAGCAAGAAAGACTATTCTGCTAATTTTTTCGATTAGCATGAAATAAATAAAAGATAAGCTTATTAGCATTATTAATTTACAGAGATATAGAGAAAGTCATGTGAATGGAACACATCAGATTTTTTCGCTTCTACTTGCAAGGATGCAAGTAATAAGACTATTTCTGCTAATGTTTTCTCAATTAGCATGAAGTAAATAGAAGCCTAAGCTTTTTAACAATAATTTGTTGCAGAGATGTAGAGAAAGTCATGTGAAATGAACACATCAGATGATTTTTATTCTTCCTGCCACTTATTATGCTAGTGTTCTGTTCTAGATCCTGTGAATGATGGTTTTAAATTTAGTGTGTTCTTTCTGCATCCATCCTAACCAAGTTCCAGACTTGACAGATTTTTAAGATGTCATACCATTTTTCCTTATCATTATTAGTGAACCTAAGTGATTATACCCAGAAATATGCAGCGGGGATTTCGATGTGTTGTTAGTGGTGCACGTTGTGAGCCATATGCGGCAGTATTTTAGTTCGTTGATTTTACGCCTCACTTTGGGTGCTTGTGTGCAGCATAACTGTCACTTCCAATCAACTCCACTACACTCACGTACCTGGTACTGAAGCTCTTCTGGGATGGGTTGCCATGGCGTTGCTCAGTCTTGCACGAACATTGACTCTCCCAGGCGTGGATTTGGCTAGTGGGAGGAGTTGTAGGAGTGTTCTTGTAATTGTTAAGAAAACACTTGTAACCTTTTACTGCTGTTTATTCTAAAGGAGTTTTGAAGACAAGCACCTGGTTATACACTTTTATACTGCTGACTGATGCTCTTTAACACTTACTCACAAGTACTTTCAATTGCACTATTTTAGTTGAGTACATGGCACAATTCACTTTCACGTAATCACGAGCCGACTGTTAAATAGGTGAGCGACGTTACTTTACTTCACATGCAGTTTCTTATTATAATAAACTTACTTCGCGGACAGTGTTTTATTACTTCGCGAACTTCTTGTCAAACGACCTTGCCTCACACACGGGCGAATTCTTAGCAAACGACGACGTTGCCTCTCTCATGGGTGAATTCTAAGCAAACGACCTCGATGTGCCAAACCTTACTTCTTATACACAAAAAACGGTGTCATGGTGGCTTCTTTCTGACTGGTTGGAAGATCCGCCAAAATGACACCATCGTTACCCAAAAACCATTGCAAATCTCCCAGAATGCGTCATAATAATCACGTGATACCACGAATATAAAGAAGAAGTCCTCTTGTGGGCTTTAAACTGTGGTTTCCCCTTATACTAAACTCGAACGTGACTTTCACTAAAGAAGCAACTTCTCACCCACCTATCATGATTCTGAGTAACTTTTAAGTAAACAACTGGCTTCTTGGTTCCTATGCATACAACTTATTAAATATTAATTTTCTTTACATGTATATATTTAGATAATTAATAACAATGATTGTTATTATTATTACGAGGCGCTAATTAACGGTCTCAAATAATTTAATGATTTTTGCATTACCAGAATAATGGAAAGGCACAACTTTAAATCTGTTAAACCTTATACTTACAGCCTAGAGAAAAGCATATTTTTACTGTTTTTACGTCATATATGTTGCACAGAATGGTTTCAGAAGGGGTGAGTGCAACTGCGGGGAGAGAATAGGAGAAGTAAAGAAAGAGGGATAAACAGGTAAAAAATGGGGGAGAGTGTAGTGTTGTTCCAACTGTACAGTAGATTAAAAGCGAAGGAGAACATGAGTAAAAAAGAGACAGAAACATGAAAGAATTTCCTTTAATGCTTATTTAAAGTAGAGCTATAACATACAGGTCTTCTACTTAGCTAACATCTTATGTTTTTTATTCACATGGCTTTCTCTACCTGTTCCGCAAATAAACTATTCTTACAAAAGCTTAGTTTTCTATGTACTTCATGCTAATCGAGATAAACACTAGTAGAAATGATTTTACTACTTAGTTCCTTATAAGTTGATGGTAAATAAGGGAATACACCAGGTTAAAGTGATATTTTAATCATTTAAAAACTGTGACTTTGCGATTGGCATTAAAACTCGTACCTCTTTACATGACCAGGTTTTAAAACTTTTTTCATGTAAAGGGTAGTTTCCGGTTTTGAGATCTTCTTGAAAATTTTGGAAGATTCTGAACTTAAATATTACTTTTGGCATTTAAATGACTTTTCGTTTTTGAGATATAGAGTCACAGACGCACACACACACATATACAAATCTTTTCCTAAGAATGCCTTTTTTTGGATCAGGAGACCCTAAAACGTACATTTCCAGTGGAATACAATACCTTCTTTACCTATCTATGTACGTACGAAGTGAGAAAGTAAAAATGTGATGTTTTCTATTGACATGATCTCTACATCTCTGTAACAAATTTTGTTAAAAGCTTATTCTTCAATCTACTTCATACTAATCGAGATAACCATTAGCAGAAATGCTCTTATTACTTGTTTCCTTGCAAATGGATGGGAAATAAGGGAATAAACTAGACTGAAAGTTGCTTTGCTATGTGATTGAAATCCGTTTCTTTGCAGGACCAGGAGTTGAAAATTCCCACTGAAAAATGAGAAAAGTGTACATACTTTAAAACTGAAATTGAGGAATGTCTTGAAAATGGTCAACTCCAGGAAAACTTAAAGTTTTTGTCTATCTTACGGTTTAACAGTTTTGCAAACATCATCCAGAATGAAGGGACCTTCAGAGGCTATTCGCAGAAAATATCTTCCCTACACATTTACCATATACTAAGTAGGAAACGTAAAAATAGGTGCTAGTGGTTCATAAATTAAGTTTAAGTGATAATTTACATATGAACACCAAAAGCTGAAAGAAATTATTTTAAAATGATATGTTGATGATTACAATAATAATAATAATAATAATAATAATAACTACAATAAGCTGAGAGCGATACCTCATGGACTGCGTCATACATATAATATATATTGCAGCTAACATCCCCTAGTAGGATAAAATTAGATGAGGTAACCGCAGGAGGCCACCAGGGATGCGCGCAAGTCCCTAACATTTACAAGCATGATGACGTCTCACTGCTGGGCTCCCAATGAGGGCGTGCAAGTGATTCTTCGATCTGGCAGGCAGCTAGTGCCCTTTCCATTGAGCACGCATCCGTGTCATCTGCCCACACCGTCATACATCACGGGAAGTATATCTGAAAGATAAGAGAGAAAGGAAATGATGACAATAATGATAATAGTAACATTATTATTATTATTATTATTATTATTATTATTATTATTAGACCATTGAAGCCAGGTTGGCTTATTTAGCATATATCTGCTTGGATAGAGAAATTGTATGGTATTTCGTGGAACCAAGATATATTATCATGTTGGTAGCACTAACTATCGCTAGTTTTGATTGTAATGGTGGCATGTCACAGTGTAAAGGTTATTTCCTTGTTATCTAGTGTCATTAATTTCGTGATAAATACTAAAAGCGTAACTTTAGATTAATGAAATGGTCTTATTACTTACTTCCTTGTAAGTAGAAACAAAATAAGGGAGTAGCATAGGTTAAAGTGACAGTCAAAAGCGGGATGCTATGTGACTGAAGTTCCTTTGTTTGTACGGACAGGAGATATTCCAAGGTATATCTTAAAAACTATCAACTCCACTAAAAAATGTATATAGGTAACATAAATTGTGTTTTCTAGCGTACTCTACGTTTTTTGTGTGGTAAGAAAATAAACATTTTCGAAAAAACGTCCATGTAAAGGGTAGTTTGGGGTGAAGAATTTTTCTCAAAATCTTCGTGGTGTTGCATCCCTTAAACTTAAATACCAAGTTTGGTATTTTACCGACTTTTCGTTTTTGAGTTGCCTATTTACAGACACATAGACCTTTTTTTGAAAATGCTTTTTTTTTGGGTACAGGGGACCCTAAACATATATTTCCGGTGAAATCTCGGTATCGAATTTTTGAGTGCAGTGCTTTACCTTCTCTATACACTATGTAGGTAGTACGTGTAGAGAAAGTAAAAAATGCATTACTCATAAATCGTGTGGTTTAATAAGATTAAACGAGATCTACCTAGTCTTTACTTTCTCTACCACGTCCATAGTACGTAGAGAAGATACCATTGTATTCCACCGGAACATTCGATATCATGATTTCACTGGAAATACACGTTTTGGGGAACCCTGAAAATCAAAACTACATATGTGTCTGAGAACAGTATAATTCAAAAACAAATGGCACGTAAGTGCGAAACCTAAAATTAAAGTTCATGTATTTCAAGCATGATGTACGAAGTAGTATGTTATATCAAACTACGGTGCGGGCCATTTCATTTATTTCACTTGCATCTCTGTACTGAAGAGATGCAAGTGCATGTTGGAGATTAGGCCTACAAATAATTCAGGTAATAAGTAAACATAGCGTTGATCTTACCTTTTGTCAAAGCATGATATCCATCTTTATGGATCCCGACGACCTATAAACTACTTACTGAATCTTTATCTGTAACTTCTTGAACACTCACTTGATTTTATTCTCAAGTTCTTGAATATTGTGTTGGATTGCTTACATTTATTTTTGCTCTTAAATCATCCTAAAGATAAAATCACATTATTCGCCGCTCAACGCTGTATCTCACCATTGTAGCGAGGAATTCATTTTAACGCGCATCTTTCTAACATGACATTGCTGTGACATGGAGCGGTCTCCGGTAAGACGTATGTGTTGATTGATTTTCTTCTCATGAGGGTGCGGTCGTCTTTTCTCCAATAAACGCGTGCCACACGGCCAGCTAAACGTAAAGTGAAAATCTTATTTTTAAACTTTCATCTAAACTTGTCTTACGTTTGCTGGATTCCACTTATAGCTTTATCTGCATTTTAAACTTACTGCATTTCAAAAAGGAATTCTAGCATCTAATTACAAATGTTCTACATGATGAAGCTTTTAAAAATATTTTTTCTTTGCATACCCATTTTAGTAATCTACTCATCACGCAACAAATTGGCATATAATTATATCCTGTAAGGTTCAGTTCAATACAATAATTTTAAAATGATTTTATAGTTTTTAATTTTATATTTTTCATGTTTAAGTTCACTACTCATAAAATTTATGACGGTTTTGATTGTTTGTTCGTTTATGATTGGCTGTAACTTTCAATAAAGCAAAATGTCGAGAAAAGTATTTTTAAAAAGCACATTTTAAACAAAAATATATTTCCGATCCTTTTGTACATAGCATACCCAATACCAAATAGAAGATTGATGTGATATCATAGTCCCTTAACATTTTTGAACATACAAACGAAAGCACTGATTTCCAGAGATTTTCACGAATTTCAGAGCTACATTCTCTTAAAATGATGTAGCTCCTAAATTTGCATTTTTTTTTTTTTTGTTTATTTCTTGTGTTCACAAAAATGGGTGTGAATACAAGCTCATGCAAAAGAAATTAATACATAACATAGAAATTCACTCTTTATTTAAACACACATTTTCCATTGTGGGCTCCCTTTAATTAATATGGTCATATCGGAGTGTTTTGATTAAAACAACAGTGTTTTAAAATAAGAACTGAAGCTTTCCTGGCGACGTGTTAATTCAAAATCTTCTATCAGTTCACCCTGAAGACGAGGAAGATGCACTTCTTCGAAACGTTGGTATCAAGCCAAGTTTTTACCTGGCTAGAAGCCCGAGAAGATATTGAATTAACAGTGTTTTACTCTTTAAACTTTAGATTAGGTTATTGTAGGTTTTCACACGCACATTTATGCTCATATCCAGTTTACTAGACTCTACGTTAGGGTAGAGAATAATAAGAGGTTGAGAATAATCCTAATTAAAGAAATGTTTCCTCCACTTTCTGGGAGAAAAGTCCGGCTGAGGAGTACGAAAGAGTCCGCTGACTGATATATAGATAATATTTATTCAACATCTGCTACACATTTTCAGCAACTCCTATCACTCCTGGCCAGCAAATACATGACTATTTGCTCCATCTCCAATAATATACAGATTAAAAAGAACAAATGTGACGTAAGTGTTTTTTTTAAAAAAAAATACATATAAAACAAAAGAAAGATTTTAAGTCAACCTTCATATTTCCTTGTGTTTGGTAGAAAGTCAATAATGTTTTCAAAGAGAATGTTTTATTTCATATCAAATGCTTGTCCGATCGTTCTATGGCCGAGAGGGTTGACCACTCACCTCTCTCCAAAGTGACCTGGGTTCGAATCCGGGTGACCGCATGTGGGACAAAGCAGTGCAGGGGCGGGTTTTTCCCGACATCTCCAGCTTCACACGCATGCGGGTGCTCCATCTTCATCCACGCCTCATCAGTATGTGCTGTCATATGTAGTAAAAGTGGGCGTTAAACACTATAAAAAGTGTTTGTCTAACATGTGGTTTTATAAAAAAAAATCTGATATTTTATAAAAAATCTGATATTTTATAAAAAAATCTGATATTTTATAAAAAAATCTGATGTATACCATTTACACGACTTTTTCTACATCTCTGTAACAAATACTTGTTAAAAAAAACATATTCTTCTATCTACTTTGTGTTAATCGAGATAAACATTAGCAGAAATTGTCTTAATTACTTGCTTTCTTGTAAGTACAAGGAAAATAAAGGAATACACTAAGTTAAAACGATAGTCAAATCTTTTAAACGCTGGTTGTTATGTGGTTGAAATGCGTTTTTATGCAAGGCCAGAAGTTTACAACTTTCCCTGTGAGAATCGTTTTATGTATTTTACATCTGAAACAAATAACAAGGAATATGTCAGAAAAGGCAAATTCTACGAAAAAACATATATTACATAAATTGCGTGTTTTAACGTGATCTACGCTTCTTGTGTGGTAGGTTTTTGTCTATATCTTACGATTTACCAGTTACGAAAAATTCAACAAAATTCAGATTAAAGATTTTTGAGAAAATCAAAAGTATCTAATTTTTTCTATGTAAATGATAGTTTGGGGTGGGGGGGGGATTTTCTCAAAATCTTCGTGTCGTATCCTTGAAAGATACTAAACTTAAATACCAAGTTTGGTACCTTACCGACTTTTCGTTTTTGAATTATCATGTTCGCAGGCATGCGGACACACATACGGGCCTTTTCTGAAAATACTTTGTTTAATACAGGGGACCTTAAAACGTGTACTTCCGGTGAAATCTCGCTATCTATTTTTTCAGTAGTATGCAGTACCTTCTCTATACATTAGGTATGTACCTGTAGAGAAAGAAAATATAATTCACTTAAAATTAAATTAACTGTATATTTTCGTTCCAAGTTTTCAAACAATACTTTATAAAATATTAGCAATTCCGGAAAGTAAAACTATTAACTAAAGCCTTGAGCTTATTATGCTGTAATATTTGTTCTTGTAAGAAATGAACTAGCAACAGCAACTTAGATATGAGTGTAATACTTATTTAGCTGGAATGCGTCAACCACCTTTCGAAACACCCTGTAGAGCTGGAAGTACGGACAGCACGAGTTTCTATGTACGAGCTGAAGGGGGCGGGGAGAACTGAGGTAACATAGGGCACATGCTACATGAGCATGTAGAGGGATTTATATATAAACATGCTTTTTTTTTCGAATTATTCTTTGGCTTTCTATGATCTGATGAGACGGCGGACTGATGGGCTTTTGATGGTCCAGGGTTCCGCCTGAAGCATTAAAAGATTATTCCGCGAGCGAGGACTAGGCACGCACATACACAGAAAGCTTCTCTATAGAAAAGTTACATTGACCTCTTTTGAAATCCATCAACAGATCAGTTTTCGCTGGATATTAGACCGACCAGCATCAAACAGAATATCATGCCAAACATTCCGTTTCGCAAATGAGAGCTAATTTAAATGGAACTTTCTGTATGCGAGTTTGAACATATATAGCAAATACTTAAAATGAGACATAAATAGCGTAAATGAATTCTGTAGTTACAAACTGAGATAGGTAAACATGAACGTCGAAACAGTTAAAGTGGCTATTGAAACAGTGAAATATGCCCTCAAAGGGAGAAGCTTTCTGCTTATTTGAGGTTACATCACAACCCTTGATACGGAGATAAATTGAAACTTTCCAATTACCAAAATTAATTCTGTGTGTTTACATACGTATTTAGGAAATTAAATATTCTATCTCGTATAATAACAAGAACATTTTATATTAACGTTAATAAATTAATTTTAAAACACATATTTACTAAACATTTATACAATATGCCATACGAATATACAGTATAAATAAAATGAAAAGATAAAAAACGAAAATACTAAGAGTGTGGTTCCAAGCTATCAAAATAATAAATAAATAAAATGAATATAAAATAAAACTAAAATATTGTAATTTCTGATGACACTCAAAGTATGCTTCCGAATATCTTTCGTAGTTCCAATTCACTTTCCTGAAACTTGCATTGCATTTCAAATTAGCTTATTTTTTGATCCCAAATGGGTTATTATTTATTTATTGCGTTTACGTCCTCATCCATTAAATTTATTTCGGGGACATTGATTTAAGTAAAATATGTACTCATTTAAGATATTATCAAGTAAGATTTATTTACGTTCATCGTATTAATTAACATCTTTATTTGTACAACTTAATAATAATACATGAGAACGACAAAAATATAAAGCCCATTCTCGGTAGTGAGGAGGTAGCATATGTCTCACATCCCAGAGGTCCTGAGTTCGAATCTCGCTTTGAGGGTTCATGGAGATTGAGATCATTCGAACATCACTTAACCAATTTCATTTATCGTCCATTACCACCAACTAGGTTAAAGGACGTAAAACAATATTGGTACAGATTTTACAAGAAAAAATATAAAGCTGATAATCTGAATACCGACTGCTACAAACAGATAATGAAAAGAAATTGTTAGTTTAGAATGGTAATGGTACATTTTTTTTTTTTTTTTTTTTTTTTGTTAGTCGATGCAAGAAATGCAAATATTTCGTCTAACTAGGTTTTATGGGAAAGTTGAAATATAGGTACTCGAAAAATTGAAAAGCATAGCAGGAATTCGAAGCATGGATCTTCGGTTCTTCGTACCGATGTTTTTACAGTTTGAGCTGTCATGCAACCATACCAAGGGAAAAAACTTTTACAAATGTACCTATTTTATTAAATTCTATATTATTCTCTTGTAAAATGTGCTTAACTCTTTTGTTTCCAGTTTCACAGTTATGTAAAATGCAAACAGAATGAAATATCTTCAGGAACTATTTGAGGATATTCAAAATCTACATTTCATTGCAAATCAGAAGATCAACAAATGTTATTAAGCCATAGTTGTTATGAAGTTTAGAGAGAGAGAGAGAGAGAAAGACAGAGAGAGAGAGAGAGAGAGAGAGAGAGAGAGGCTTCCAACTTAATCTGGATACAGAATAATGCTTTATAAGCTTCAATAAAGTAGATGCTGTGATTAAATACGAAATTTACTATATATCGACTTTTCGTTTTTAAGCTTTACTGTTTACAAACAGTGCACATACACACATACACGCATTCATACATATACGCATACATACATGCATATAACATACCTACAACCATGCAATACATACATACATACATACATACATACATACATACATACATACATACATACATACATACATACATACATACATACATACATACATACATACATACATACATACATACAAACAACCATGCAATACATACATACATACATACATACATACATACATACATACATACATACATACATACATACATACATACATACATACATACATACATACATGCATACATACATACATACATACATACATACATACATACATACATACATACATACATACAGACATACAGACATACATACATACATACATACATACATACATACATACATACATACATACATACATACATGTCCTCGTGTTAATGTTAGTCTGTGTTTGGGAATGCCTATAAGACTCTATACATAAATCCCAAAATGTTATCAGCACATATTTAAAGAATAATTTCTATTCATTGAACATAAAAGCAAAAAAAAAAAAAAAAAAAGAATTATTTTGCAGAAATGAAATACATGAATTAATCAAAAGGTTGTTAGAGCTGATAAAATAAAAAATAAAACTCTAAGTTCAGATTCGAATAAGCTTTTAATAACAAAAGCATTCATATTGGTAAAAAAAAATATATATATATGATATTTGATGTGTTTTAAGAGATGAGTTTATAAGCAATTTCAACTAATTGTTGTAAAATTTATTTAATTGGGGTGATTACAAATAATGGAAACTATTTTTAAAATTTAATATTGAAATTAGTTATATGACCCATAGTATATACCTCGTCCAATATGTAAATAAATGCAAACAAAAATCTACAAATTATGTGTATTAAGTTTTTATCTACATCTTACAGTTTATCAGTTTGTAACATTCAGAAGAATTCATCCAGAATAAAGATCGGAGGCTCTTAACAGAAATTTCAAGATATTCATTTTATTTGTCATGTAAATATCTATAATATACGACATTTTAATGAAAAAATGTTATAGCCATTTTTGAGAAATTCCAAATTTTTGAAAAATGTTCCATGTAAAGGGTAGTTTGGGGTCGTTTCGTGTCGTATTTAACGGACTTTTCGTTTTTGAGTTATGCTGTCCATAGACACACACACACCACGCTTACAAATTTCAGGGATCTCAAAACATGTATTTAACGGACTTTTCGTTTTTGAGCTATGCTGTCCATAGACACACACACACCACGCTTACAAATTTCAGGGATCTCAAAACATGTATTTCCGGTGAAATCTTTGTATCGAATTTTTGGGAATTTTTGAAGTAAAAGTATAGCATACTAAATCCTCACAACACTTAGAACAACGAAAACTGTATTCCGAAGCATTGTTCTATCCAAAGGATAGTTGTGAAAAATAAAAAAAAACACAACACTAACAATAGGCGAAAAAAGATAACACAAAACATATGTAAAGCACTCACCTTACTGGTTTGCTCTTCTTGCCTATCACAGCCTTCTCATTTCTCAGCTGTCTTGTCATAAACAGAAATTTGCCTATCTCCTCCATGTCTTCCACGCCCATAACTCTCCATTTGAAGTGGTAAAGTATTCTGGTAAAAACCTTTCCTTCCATATCTCCGTACGCCAAGATATGCACCCAAGATTCTACTTCTCACAAAGAGGCAGATTCTCATACCATTTTGATAGCAGTTTTATCATTCGCCATTCTGCCAGTCAAAGTCTAATAAACTTCAGTTAAAACCCATCATTCTGCGTCTCAGAGCTTTAGACGAATGATAATAGTCTCTAACTAGACGGAACTGGAGATCAGAGTGGACAGTTTGTGCTTCCAACGTGACTCTTGACAAGAAGGGGTGAAGGAGACACTCTATGGCATTAGGTCCAGATGTCTTTAACGTTTCCAATATGACACTAATCCTGACGTAGACTAATTCTGTCTTAGCCAGTCACAACTTTGCGTTCCGGGAATAGCAGTTTACTGTCCCGCCGAGCACTACGTGGAAAACGTCTATAGCTGATGTTCCACCATCCTGCCGCAACACACCAACCGCCGTCGCCTAGTCTAATAACACTGAAAAAGATAAGAGGAAAGAGATGTAAGGAAATGATGGGGAGATAAAATTCATTTCAGAAGGGGAATCAAACAAGTATTCACCTACTGACCTGGGGAAACCACGAAAACTCGTGTTCACAGTGGCGGTTGAGCAAAATTATGCGGTCTTTCATTCCCAAAATAGATGGAACTCTGAGAACTGCAGCAGTTAAAGAGCTTGTGTGAAAAAACAATTAAACCAATTCCCATTGACCATAATAGTTGGCTATACTATGAATCCTGGGACTTAAAATACTTACAACATTGTAAGTCGCCATTGGGGTTGTCATCTCAAAATAATTTGAGATCTCCTTGTGGTTTACCATGAAACATGCGAGTCAGCTGAGAAATTCAATGCCATGGTAGCTCAGTGAAAGAGCAACCGGCTAGAGCAATTGGTTCAAATCCCGGTTATGGTATTGAATTTTTCAGTCTGACTATACCTATCCAACTCCTGTCCTACACACGGCTTGTGTGAAAAACAAAAACATTAAACCAAAATAAAACTTAATTTCAATGTTTTCAAGGTGGCCGGTCTGACAAGAATTGAAACAGGGACCTCTTCAGGGGTTTGCATGTTGTTTATTTCACACACATTAACTTCTCCTTTACTAGTAACTACGGACGATCGAATACACTTCTCAACGAGGCATGCGCGGTCTTATATAAGTATTTGTTTGTGTTTATATAACATTTTACTTAGCTACTTGAGAGCCTTCAGTTCCCAAGTTACCTGAAAAGATGAAGGTTTCAGTTTGAAAGTTTGGAAACATGACATAGTACTTAGTTTGTGTACAGCCATATTTGCTAGCTCTGGATGGTCCAGTTATCATCTGATCTCTTCCTCTCCAAACTATGGATGTTTTTCTGAAGTTCTGAGAAGACAACACCTGCAGATGCAATAACAGACAGTGTCTGAAAGTGTAATGGAAACTAAAGAGGATGGGACCGAGGTATCATAATCGTGTTAGTAATTATCGGAGTATCGTGACCACGTCGCGCACACGCCCACACTGTCAGGGTCGGCCGGCTACGTGATTTAAGGGGAGCACCTGCAGCTTCAGGTCAGTGTGATCTCAAGAAGAACTTACTTTCTCGCCAAGCGCAAATGAGTACAAGGTCATTGCAACAATACCTCTTTTTGTACTTATTCCTCCCATTTGACTAAGGTTTAATAGGAGGGCCATCGAGAAAGTGACAGACGATTTGACATAACTAAACAATAACTGTAGAGTCAGACTGAAAAAGTCAATGTCATAGCCGTAATTTGAACCACGGGTCTCCCGGTCTCCAGCTGGTTGGTCTTCCACTGAGCTAACGTGGCAACATACTGGCATAGCATTGAATTTCTCAAATTATTATGGGTATTGTTGATTTTATGAATCCTGGGACTTGAAGTACATACAACAATATAAATCGCCTTTGGGGTTGTCATTTAAAAATAATTTGAGATCACCTTGTAGTTTACCGGGAAACATATGAGTCATGTTGCCATGGTGGCTCAGTGGAAGAGCAACCGGCTGGAGACCGGAAGATCCGTGGTTCAGCTCGTATCTATGGCATTGAATTTTTCAGTCTTACTCTACCTATCCAACTCCTGTCCTACCCACGGCTTGAGTGAAAAAACTCTTAAACCAATAACGAAGGTTATCAACACAAAATTTTATTTACAAAGTTACAGTACCTTACTCTATTTTTTCAACATAATTGTCATTACTATCAAGGTATTTATTATCACGTGGTTTGTCAATGCTGATGTTATACTTTTCTACGGCCAAAGAACTCGTTATCTCAATGCACAAAATATTCGGCCAATCGAATGTTATAGACAAATAACGCAAGTGTATAGTCATAATGCAATGAACAAGTCTTCAGTGAGGAAATGTAGCATAATTTGCAAGTAATCAAGGATGAACCAGTGTGTACGATAAAGACCGGAGTGAAGTTCGTCAATCCTTATGGAGGAGTTGAAAGTAAATGTTGATAAAAGAATTTAGGAACACCGGTGTTTCACTTTGGACACCGTATATGACTTTTTTGATGGAAAAGAGTTCTCAACCATGAAGACCTCAAAGTGGCAGTGACATCTTGGCTCAGATCTTTAGCGGTGAAAGAGTACAACATCTGCGTAGCAATATATACCGTGGTAGCAATATCTTGAAAAATAGAGTAAGATACTGTAGCTTTGGAAATAAAGCTTTGTGTTGATAACTTTCCATATTGTTTAGTTATGTCAAATCGCCTGTCACTTTCTGGATGGCTCTCTATATAAATGCTATTTTGGAGCACCTCGCCAGTGATTGGTAATCGCAAACCAAAGAACACCAAAGGAATCACTTTATTTGTAACAATTGAATTTCTGCTGCCATACTAATGCAGTCACATTTAGCTGCACTGTCAATTTCTGAGTACCAAAATGCATTGGGTAGCATTAGTTTTAAATCACACATACACTTCTTATTAAAGAAAGTAATTACCTGTCTTCTTTGTGCACTTTTCGTAGTCGGTTTCAGGACTGACACTGCTAGAACATACAAGCGAGGCCTAGGAGTCAGGAACCTGTGGGAGAGACAACGCAAGAAACCGCAGAACGGAGAACCTGGAACGAGTGGAGGAAGTAGATGATATAAAATACAAGCGAAATGGATGAAAGAAAAGGTGATGATGGATCTATTGGTGGAATGAGTGGAGAGAGGAAACAGGAGGACCCGGAGAAAACCCGCCCAGACGCCGTTTCGTCCACCGTAAATCCCACATTCAGGCGCTTGGGACCGAACCCAGGCCAGCAGGTGGTAGGCGCGCGGTCTAACCACTCTGCCACTGCACTTCCTCTATTTAAATTTAGGAATATCTTTAAAATTTATAAAATTATATACAAACAAATGTAAAATTATATATATTTTACGGACTTTTCCCGCTTCTAAACGATTCTCATATTAACAGGTTGTTACAGCTGCCTACAAAATGTCGCCCTCCGTGGTGTAATGGTTACCATGCTAACTTCACATACCAAAGGTCGCGGGTTCAAGCCCGGCGGAGGACGATGGATTTTTTCGGGCGTAAAAATCCTTAGCATGGCTTCCTTCGGAAGGGAAATAAAGCCGTTGGTCCCATGTCGTAGATTTACGGCACATAAAAGAACCTCAAGCCTGAGAGAGAGGCCCCTGGGCTAAATTAATCGGTCTTTCACGCCCAGTATAGAATGGGACGCTGAGAACCACAGCAGTTAAAGAGCGTCCATAAATAAAACTTCATTTCATTTTTCCTACAAAATAAACTCAGATTTTTACGGCACGATAAAGAATGTTGTCGCTAATATTTGGGGCGGGAGGAAGATCTAAAAACTCACTTTGCAGCTGGTGTGTAAGCCGCCACTGTGGCCTCTGGTAGACGAACAGGTCTCCTCTCGTTCAGCTTGTCCTATACTAAACTGTGGTTAGCGATTTTATTTTTATCGCTAAAATATTTCGTTAGCGAGATTATTAAGTTGCATAAACGCAACCATCTGCGACGCAGTGAGTTATTTGACGGCTATTGGATTATTAGGTTACTGATGAATTTTGTTTTGCCGTAATGTTTTAACTTCATGGTGAGCACAAGAACTTTGGTCCAGTTCTCGCATTTTAAGATACAATGTCAACGAATGTATAAATAATTAAAGAGTATTTTCAGTATACAAGCTTTACTTTACTTTTAATGAAAACGTTTGTGGGCTAGCGTCACTTTCAAAGAGCTTAATTTGCTCTTGTTATTATTTGAATTATTTTTACTAACAACTTATATTATTTTATATTTACTCTATAACAGACAATTTAGCTCAACTATTAAAGCGCCAATGGAATGGCCAAGATTAGGCAATTTCAACCAATCGCGGTCATCTGGCTGGAGAGATATTGTTGCAGCTGATGTTCATTTCTTTGAAATCTTGTCGCACTGACGCTCGCATGTTTAATCTCCTGTCTTAGTTATTGGCAACAATGTAATAATCCAGCAAGCCAACCTTCAGTTTTAATATCTGTACCTTCAATTTATTCAGTTAAAATGTTTATTTAAAGTCTAGTTCGTAATGCATTTTGTTCACAAAAGGAGTGAAAAAAATTATTATTTGTATTTCTTATGTATGAGATGAGTGCAATAATCTCAAATAAAGTAACGTTTGTTTCCATGTCATGTATTAGTTATTAAAAGCTGAAATAAAATAAGTATTCTCTATTTCTATTGTTGCTATTGATATTCGTACATTAGGTGTCGGCACGGTCGGCCATATCATAATTCAGGAGCCAGTGAAGAAAGAGGGGAAAAAAAAAAAAAAAAAACATTCGGTAAATAAGCATGGTCGAATGCGTCATCTACCATTTGAGAATCAATTCAAGTTACAATCATAATCTGATAAAATCTTCCTTCTTATATATTACAAATTATTAATAATCTATTTAGCTGAATTGTCTTATAAATACAATTCTGTTGTAAGTCGCCATTGGGGTATGTCTTCTCAAAATAATTTGAGATCACCTTGTGGTTCACACGGCTTGTGTGGAAAAAAAAACAATTATTTAATAAATAGCGTTATTATTTAATGGATAACAATATATATATTATTGATTAATTATAAATTGGCTATAATCAGATATTTTAAATTAAAGGTGGCCGATCTACCTAGAGAACAGCACGTCAATATAGCACAATACACTAACGGCGTCCTGCACAAACAGAAACCTACACAGAGGCTATCCTATTCAGAGACACCTCCGCTTCCTTTAAGAGAGCTGCGAGTTTTGGTGGTGGAGAAAAGCCACGCCATTGTCTTCACCAAGCCCCGCTTTCCACATTTACGTTAAAATGGATGAATGGACGTGCGGAATCACCTGCTTAGGAGTGAAGCTCGATGTGGGCACGTCAGAAACTTAGCTAATCTGGTCACTGGGGTTATGGCGTCCTAGTATCTCATGCTGGGCTTCACGACGTCTGTTCCCTTGAATTTGCGCTTTTTACGAGCTCTCAAGCCTGAGAGATCTGGAGCATGACTGCAGTCCATTGCTTCTGTAAGCGGTTTTTGGGCCTTAAAAACGTAAGAATGGCTTCCTTTGGAAGGGAAGTAAAGCAATTGTTCCATGCCGTAGATTTACGGCACGTAAAATCTGATAAAGAGGCCTCTGAGCAATATAAAGCGTCCCTTCAAGCCCAATATAGATTGGGACGCTGATAACAGCATTAGTTAAGGAGCGTCTATAAATAAAATTGAACTTTTGCGGAATAGAGGTCTTCGGGTCATCTGTTTTGTGCCGCGCTCCTTCCCGTGAAACTGCAGTACATGGAGAATGAGAAAAGCCGCCAGGCTGCAACATTTTATGGCAGCTTATCATCCCACGGAGAAGTCTCGTTTGTTCTCTTAGGAAATACCACCCCAGAAAATGCCGCTTCAAACGTCACCGGCTTCTCCACATAGAATTTGGTTATCTTCTGGACAGGATATAAAAAGAATATTTTGGTAAACCATGATGAGAAATTTCTCTCACAGATAGAAATAAATATTAATAGAATAGAGAATACAGAAAATAACTACACGCCTGAGAATAATATATTATGCCTTACTGACTTGAGAAAACAGCTTGCTCGTTTCATGTCAATATGTGATCCAACCAACAGCAGGAAGACACACGGCAACTTCAAAACTGAGGCTATTTACCAATAAGTTACTCAAGGAGATGTTACAGAAAGTTTATGGCGGACTTAACAATTTACAACAGCAAAATGTAATGATAGCTCGTTATTTAATCGGCGAAAATGAACACACAAATTAAACAGGACTTCAGGAGGCTACTCCTGAAGGAATTATGTTTTTGAACTTTCACAAACAGTTTTGCTGCATTCTACGAGGGCCATCCAGAAAGTGACAGACGATTTGGCATAACTAAACAATAACGAAAGTTATCAACACAAAACTTTATTTTCAAATTTACAGTACCTTACTCTATGCTTCAAGTAATCGTCATTGCTATCAAGGTATTTATTGCCACGTGGTACCGGTTTTTCAACACAGATGTTATACTCTTCCACCGCTAAAGATATGAACCAAGATGTCACTGTCACTTTGAGGTCTTGATCGTTTGGGAAATCTTTTCCATCCAAAAAGTCAAGTACTGTATTCAAAGTGAAACACCGGTTTTTCTTAACTCTTTATCAACTTTTGCTTTCAACTTCTCCATAATAATTGATGAACTTCCACTCCGGTCTTTATCGTACACACTGGTTCTTCCTTGATTTCTCGTAAACTATGAGCCATAATTTCTCATAATTATGCCTTACCGAAGATTTGTTTATTGCATTATCACCATACATTTGCGTTGTTTGCCCATAACATTAGATAGCAGATCATTTTGGCATTCCAAAAAACGAATAAATTCTTTGGCGGTAGAAAACTATAGCATCGGTATTGAAAAACTGGTACCTTGTGACTATAAATGTCTAGAAAGAATGACGATTATGTTGAGAAATACAGTAAGCTATTGTAATTTTGTCAATAAAGTTTTGTGTTGATATCTATCGTTATTATTTAGTTATGCTAAATCATCTGTTACTTTCTGAATGGCCATCGTATAAATAAGAAAACTTTGAATAAAACCGTCAAATTAAAGAAAAGAGCATTCAAAAGTCTTTTAGTTCCTGTAAATAAAATAATTTAGCAGTTACTAAAACCATTCGTCTTGTATGTTCACACATTGACTACAGAAGCTCTTTATACCTTTATAGAACTTCCTGAGGGTTATTTACGGCACATTATTGGTAAACGATTTAATGACGTGCCATTATACTATTTCTAGAACAAAGCGTGTTACGGACACGTTATCACGAATGGGGCGGAAATAATGTGTCACCTCAGTTATGCTGATATGTGAACATGTGGCAGTGTTTCCCATGTTGTCGGACGCCAGTAGACGTTGATGGATGGTTTTCAGCGCCTGTCCACGTCGCTGCTTGCCTCCGACCCTTCGATCACTAAAAACGACACAACGCTGCCTTTTGTTCCAACAGTACGAAAATGGCTCTGCTTAACTAGAACAATAAAAAGCAGAAACTCCAAAGCTGATCTTCTACTGGGCTTCCAGGCTGAAAAAGGCATGTTGCAGCGCTGCTAAGAAGAGCAAAAAAATATGGCGTAAATATTACAAAACTTATAGAGAAGTACGTATAAATTATCTACAAAAGGATACACAAATGGGGAAACTATAATAAGATTTTTACTTTCTATAGCCCCGTAAGTACAATGTACATAGTGGATAGAGAAGGTACTATAAATTCGATACCGAGATTTCACCAGAAATACATGTTTCAAAAATAGGTCCGTCTGTCTGTCTGTGTCAAAAAGACAGTTAAATACCAAACGTGGTATTTAAGTTTGGTATCTTCCAAGGATGCGACACGAAGAATTTCGAGAAAATCCCCTAACACCTAACTACCCGTTACATGGAAAATTTTCGAAAATTTCGTTTTTTTTAAAACGATTTTAATTAAAATACCAAACATTAAAGTTATTTCTATCAGAAATAAAACGTATATCTTGAATTTTCTGGGAATAGCTTCTGAAGACCTGTTTATTCTGGATGAGTTTTGCTGAATTTTGCATAACTAGTAAACTGTAAGAGATAGACAAAAACTTAATAACAAAAAATGTATATCTCGTTAAAATACACAATTTATGTCATATACACCTTTTTCGTGGAGTTGACCGTTTTCAAGCTATTCCTTGTTATTAGTTTCAGTTGTTTTTCTTTTGTTCTACTCTTGGCTAAGCAAAGAAGCAATTTTCAGTGACGATCGCCTAAGGACAGCCTTTAAAATGTTTGACTATCACTTTTGCATAGCTCATTGCTTTATTTTCCTTTTACTTATAAGGAACTAAATAATAAGAAAATTCTGCTAGTGTTTATCTCAATAAGCGTGGTGTAGAAGGAAGATTTTTTGTAAGTAATTTCTTTGTAGAGCAGCTAGAGAAGGTCATGTGAGTGTAACACTCCAGATTTATATATACATTAAGAGCACATATCAAGATCAAGATGCTACAAAAATTATATTTGCTCTACAAATCGACGGGCTATAGATCAGAGAGAGTATCCAGGGATGGGTAATCAGCTGAATTTATGGTACGATCGTGAGGAAGAAGATGAGATGAAATGAATGATCAGCGGGGGAAACTAGAGAACCCGAAGCAAAACCGTACAGACATCGCTTCCTTCACGCTTGTGGTCCCCTCTGGACTTCAACTCCGGTCGCCTAAATAGGAAACGAACAGTTAAACCACTCTATCATGGGGCCACCCTAAGTGCAATATTAAAAAAAGATATTGTCACAACAATAAGAATAACAAATGTTCTTAAAAAGACCACCTATCCATGATACAATAAACTACAAGAAATAGTACGAACAACAGAAATATTGAATAAAACGGACACAAGAAGATTATTTTAAGAACAAATTTACCTTAGTAAGACTGGACATTATCTGAAACACACTGAAGAAACCCAGACAGGTCCCCGCATGATTCAATTGTTCTTTGGGCTGCGTACAGAAATATGAACAGCTTCTATCAGATATCTTCTGAATGCAATTGTTTACAGATACTCCTAAAAACAAGTCTGATGTGTTCCATTCATATGACTTTCTCTACCTGTTCTACAAACAAGCCATTCTTACAAAAGATGATTCATTTATCTACATCATGCTAAACGAGATAAACATTAGCATAAATTATCTTATTACATGTTACCTTGTTAGTAGAAAGGACAAAAGGGTATATACTAGCCTAACGGGATAGTAAAAACTTTTAAAAGCTATCGCTATGTGAAGCAATTGAAACTCGGTTCTGTTTGCGTGGCTAGGAGTAAAAAAAAAAAAAAAGAAGTATGAAATGAAAGCTGATTTTCGTTTGGTTTAAAACTTAACCAATAACAAAGAATATCTTGGAAACATTAGCTCCACAAAATGACATAACTTGCGTGTTTTAACTATATTTTTTGTGTAATAAATTTTTGTATATCTCTTACGATTTGCCGGTTATACAAAAGTCATCCAGAATGAAGGGGTCCTTAGAGGCTATTCCTAGAAGATTCAAGATGTACGTTTTGTTTTTCACGAAAATATTTTCAATGTATGGCATTTTAATCAAAATCGTTAGAGTCATTTTTGAAAAAATAAAAAATTTCGAATAATTTTCTATGTAAACGATAGCTGAGGGTAGTGGGATTTTGTTGAAAATCTTCGTGTTGTATCCTCGGAATATACTGAACTAAATACTAATTTTGACTTATGCTGCCTAAACAGGTATTTCCAGTGAAGTACTGGAATCGGATTTTTAGGTGGAATACAAAAACTTCTCTATGTACTACATACCTTGTACATATGTGTTAGAGGAAGTGAAACAGAATAATCATAAAGAGATAGAAACGGTTCTGTAGATATACATAATTTTGGCTGCAATATAAATTGGGCAGTTGTCTGCCTCACACACAGGTGTTAACTTGAGAGAACGATAAGAAACACTTCACCTGACTTTGTGTAAGCAAAAACAAAATATAGCAACAACTATTTATCCCCATCATGCACACTATGCCGAGAAGATGCTAAGTTCGTCAGAAGTAGGTGCTTCTTAAAGCGAGAAAATAAAACATACTTTGCCTTACGGCCTGATGTGTTGCATTCACGTGACTTTCTTCTCTTACTCTTCAACTCTTACAAAAGTATATTCTCCTACCTTGTTCTTATTAATCGAGATAAACTTTCATTACAGAGTGCTGTGTCAAATTGCATGCTCTTTGAGAAAGAAAACAAATGGCGACTTAGCACCCGAAAAAAGTATTAGTACCTATTTGAAAGTGCAAATCAATAATAAAGAATATCTCTAAAATGGCTGACTCTATAAAACTATTTACTGTGCGGTAAGCTTTTGTCAATCTACCAATTAAACAAAAATCATTCAGAATGAAGAAGACATACGTTTTATTTGTCAAGCAAATGCCTTAAACATATCGCATTTTAATGAAATTCATTATAACCGTTAAAAAAAAAAAATCTTATGTAATCCATTCACATGACTTTCACTATATCTCTGCAACAAAGTTTTGTTAAAATGTTTATGCTTCTGTTTACTTTTTGCTAAGTTAGAAAAAAATAGCAGAAATATTCTTATTACTTGCTTCTCTGTAAGTACAAGCGAAATAAGGGAGTAACATAGGTTAAAGTAATAGCAAAAGATGGTTGCCATATGACTGAAGTTCCTTTGTTTGTATGGACAGGAGTTGACAAAGTTTTTTAAGGCTGAAACAAGAAACAAGAAGTATTTAAAAAACGACCAACTCCACGAAAAAAATGTATATAACATAAATTGTGTGTTTTAATGTGCTCTACATTTTTTGTGTGGTAAGTTTTTCTCTATTTCTTACGGTTTACCAGTTACATAAAATTCCGTAAAATTTATCCAGAATAGTCTTCAGAGGCTATTCCCAGAAAATTCAAGATATACATATTATTTGTCAAGTATATATGTTTAATATGTGATATTTTTATCAAAATCGTTCGAACCATTTTTTAGAAAATAAAAATTTTCGAAAATTTTTCCGTGGGGGTGGAGGATTTTCTTGAAAATCTTCGTGTGGCATCCTTGGAAGATACTGAACTTGAATACCAAGTTTGGTATTTAATGGTCTTTTCTTTTTTGAGCTATGCTGCCCACAGACACACAGACAAACACACACATGGACATTTTTCTAAAAATGCTTTTTTGGATTCAGGTGGTCTCAAAACATGTATTTCCGGTGAAATCTCGGTATCTAATTTTTGGGTACAATGCAATACCTTCTCTATATCTATGTACATAGTACGTATAGAGAAAGTAATACATAAAATCTAAAAAATGTATTCTATGTAAAGGCTATATTTAAATTACAGATGTTCTTTAAAATCTGTTTATAACATCGTTGAAATGCGCCGAAATTAACTGCTAATTTTGGTACTAAACCAATTTCTCTATTTATTACAATGTTCCCAGACGTGGGAACTGTTTCTACATTTTATTCAGGGATCTCAGAACCTGTATTTCCATTGAAATTTCGTTACCAACTTTTTGATGGAGTACATTCTACCCTAACATAATAGAGAAGTATCAGAGAAACTAAAACAAAGGGCCTATATTAGTGCTCTATTTACGTCAATCGATAGAAAGTATGGTTGTAAATTGGAAATATGAATTTTGATAGCATTCAAGAGACAAAAACAACATTCAACTACCTATGCCACAAGTTCACTTTCTTAGCAGCAAGATCAAAAGAAAATACCTTGGATGAATACTCACAATGCTTTCTCTTACCATTGACAAAATGACATGTGATGTAAATTCTAATGTTATATACCTGTACATACGAGATCTGATTACATTAAATTTAGAGTATAGTATATCTATAAGTGTTTAGTTACGTAAAACACACGGAGAATAAGTTCGAATACTTAACGTAGGCATGAACTCTTCCGATGGGAAGCAAAAAAGTATAATAGCAAACTTTTAAGTATCAAAATTATGTATTTTAAAGAAATATGACTTTCACTGTAACATCTGTCCTCTGTCTTCTGTTTACGATTATTCAGAACAATGTGAAATTTAATATGAGTGAAGAGGTTATTCCAGATATACACTTAATTTGCATCACGAATATTGAAAATAGTTATTTTTAATAAAAGTTGTTATAATTACTGTTTAAACTCTAATGTGTATGTTTACATAATTTTCCTTATCAGTTCATGAAAAATAGTCTTGCAAAGCTTATTCTTCTGTCTACTTTATGCTAATACAGATAAACATTTGCAGAAATGGTTTTATTCCATATTTCTTATATTCACAGGAGGAATAAGAGAATATAGTAGGCTAAAACGATAGTCAAATATTTTAAAAATAGGTGCATAGATGATATTTTTTGAAATCTTACTGTCCTTGCAAGTCCAAAAAAATAATAAATTAATAAAACAAAAAACAAAGAGTAACAAATGAAAGCAGAACTTTCTGTTACACCATTTTATTTAAGATTAAGACATTACATAAACGTAATACAATATTTACTAGAATCGGTGTTGTCATTCACTCAGTACACCATAGAGTGGATCCGTGAAATCGCAAGCAGTTCATTTGTTATTATAATTCACTAACGGCTCCGTAACTTTGTCACCAAGTGCACGCTTTAACTGTCTCATCCATTCAACCGAGTACCAATGGGTCCCTTTTATACTTGCCCCATATGCACGCTAAGGTCGTCGAAGTTACGAGACACTGCCAAAAGGAACCTTCCGGATATGTACTGCTCAAACAGCTTGGAAGTGACACGACAGGCTTAGTTTGTGCGGCTATTGTTAGCTTATATCATTCGGCAAGAGGCCGGCTTTAGTAATGCCTGCGCATTTTACCTGGCTAGAAGCCCGAGAAGATTTTGAATTAACACGTCGCCAGGAAAGCTTCAGTTCTTATTTTATTTAACACTTCTAAACAGCAATATAGAATATCACGGAAATAGCTAACGCCACAAAAATTTGATTTGACACAAATGGTGTACTTCAACATGATTTATATCTTTTGTGTAATGCGTTTTAATATATATCATACTATATTGTATAAAGGTCTACAAATTATGAAATGATCATTACAATGAAGAATTCTTATTCTATTTCCAGATAGTTTAAAATATACATTTTATTGGTCACACCAATGTCTTAAACTTATGGAATTTGCATTAAAATCGTTAGTCATTTTTCGAGAAATGTTCCACGTTACATCGTGTAACAGCAGAATAATGTACTTGAGAATAGCTAAGTATAAAGTAATTAATAGTTTAGAAATTACTATAGTTATGAAAGATATTGTGTTACATAGGGTATATATTTTAGTTGCTCGTCTCCTATGATATTCGGTTACTAATATAAAAGTTAATATTAATGGCTAGGAGTACATAAGCTATTTACAGAAAAATAAATATATAAATTTTGTTCTTGGTTTTGGTAAAAGGTTTACTTTCTCTACACGTATTATGTACAAAGTGTAGAGAGACGGTATTGCACTCCATCCAAAAATTCTAAATTTCACCGAAAATATACGTTTTAGGGCCACCTGTATCTAAAAAGGCATTTTAGAAAAAGGTCCGTGTGTCCGTGTGTCCGTGTGTGAACACCATAACCCAAAAACGAAAAGTCGGTTAAAATACCAAACTTTATATTTACGTTTAGCATCTTCCAGGAATGCGATACGAATATTTTGAAGAAAAAAAATCACTTCACCCCAAACTACCCTTTACATGGAAAACATTTCTAAAATTTTGATTTTCTCAGAATGGTTGTAACGATTTTTATTAAAATACTGTATATTAAAGACATTTATATGGCAAATAAAATGTATATCTTGAATTTTCTGGGAGTAGCTTCTAAAGACCTCTTTATTCTGAATGAATTTTGAGTAACTGGTAAACCGTAAGAGTTAGGCAGAAGCTTACTACACAAAAAATTAAGATTACGTTAAAACACACAATTTATGTTATATACGGCTTTTTTTCGTGGGAAAATTTTTGAGATATTACTTGTTATTTATTTCAGATAGAAAATATTTAAAATTTTCTCACACGGAAAGTGAAATCCCTGGCGCTGCATAGAAACAGATTTCAACTACATGACAACCAGCTTTTAAGAGATTTGACTATCGTTTTAGCCTAGTATATTCCCTTATTTTCCTTCCACTTACAAGGAAGCAAGTAATCAAGAAAATGTCTGCTAATGCTTATATCGATTATAAAAGGTATATAGAGGAATATGATTTTAACAATGTTTGTTAAAACGATGTAGTGAAATCCATTTGAATTTAATTTTCAAAACAATAAAGTAGCAGTACTAAATAGTCTGGGATAGATATTCTTCCGCAATGGATTTCCCGAGTATCTCCTAATTTATCTATAAATTGGTTTGTATACCTAGGTCTTGAATTAAATTTGTTATTTATGAATTCAAGTATATGGTTAAGAAATGTTCTAACAATTTTATCCTATTAAAATTCGAAGGCTTTCACGGCGGGTGTTTATCCTATATATTTGTGTATAGCAGCCTACAATTGAAAGAAGTAGATTTTTTTTCAAAAAATTCTTTCAGAATTTTCTGCAGTAGTCCGCATTCAAATCATCTGAGAAATGAAATTATAGTTTCTTACACTCCAGCCGTGTGCAGGACAGGAGCTATACAAGTACAGTAAGACGAAAAAATGCAATGTCCTATCTGGGATTTAAACCACTAATCTCCTGGTCTCTGTGCAGTTCCTGTAATCACTGAGCTACCGCGGCAGCATGCGAATACATGGTTTACATTCCCTAACTGACTGGCGTTTATGCCGGTAAAACACACAAGACTCGACAATGGCGACTCGGGCTTCGTAATCTTCAACTATTAGTTCAACATTGTGAAATAATTGTTTCATCCACACTAGCCAACGTGTAAGACAACGTTGGAAAGATAGAGTCACTGTGGCACCCAAAAATTCGAAACCGAGATTTCACCGGAAATATATGTTTTAGGGTCCCCTGTATCCAAAAAAATCATTTTCAGAAAAAGGTCCGTGTGTGTGTGTCCGTAAGTCTGTGTGCCCATGTGTCTGTGAACACGATAACTCAAAAACGAAAAGTCGGTAAAGTACCAAACTTAGTATTTAAGTTTAGTATTTCCAAGAATGCGACACGAAGATTTTGAGAAAAATACACCCACCCCCAACTACTCTTTACATGGACATTTTTTCGAAAATTTTGATTTTCTCAAAAGATGGCTCTAACGAGTTTTATTAAAATATCGTATATTAAAGATATTTACCTGACAAATAAAATGCATATTTTGAATTTTCTGGGAATAGTCTCTGAAGACTACTTTATTCTGAGTGAATTTTACGTAATTTTGCATAAGTGCTAAACCGTAAAAGAGAGACAAAAACTTACCACACAAAAAAGCACTTTAAACACGCAATTTATGTTGTATACATTTTTTTCGTGGAGTTGATTGTTTTTGATATATTCCTTGTTTTTGGCTTAAGCTATAAAAACTTATATCTCATACAGGACTTTGTGAACTTGTGTCCATACAAGCAAAGGAACTTCAGTCACATAGCAACCGTTTTTGACTATCACTTTAACCTAAAGTACTTCCTTATTTCGCTTCTACTTACAAGGAAGCAAGAAATAAGACTATTTCTGCTAATTTTTTCTCGATTAGCAGGAAGTAAATAGAAGCATAAGCTTTTTAAAAATAATTTATTGCATAGATATAGAGAAAGTCATGTGAATGGAACACATAAGATTTTTTTATGATTAGCATGAAGTAAATATAATTATAAGCTTTTTAAGAACAATTTGTTACAGAGATGTAGAGAAAGTCATGTGAATGGTACACATCAGATTTTTACTTTCTCTACACGTATTGTAGTGCAAAAATGCGATACCGAGATGTCACCGGAAATATATGTTTTGGGACCCCCTGAATCCAAAAAAAGCATTTTTAGAAAAAGCTCCATGTGTCTGTGCGTGTGTTTGTGAGCAACATAGCTCAAAAATGATTGGTCGATTAAATACCAAACTTGGTGTTTAAGTTGAGTATCTTCCAAGAATCCGACGCGAAGGTTTTTAAGAAAATCTCTCCACCCTCAACTACCCTTTACATTGAACATTTTTCGAAAATTTTGATTTTTTCAAAATTGATTCTAACCATTTTGATTAAAATATCTTATGTATAAGACACTTTTATGACGAACGAAATGCATATCTTTATTTTTTGGGAATATCCTCCGAAGACATCTTCATTCTGGATTACTTTTATGTAACTGGCAAACCGTAAGAGAAATACAAAAACTTAGTACACAAAAAATGTCGATTTCACCACTAAAACTTTTCTCAAACGGGAAGACATCTTTCTTCTCATTCATCGTTTGTTTATTCCCGACAGTCAAAAGATAGGAATTTCAGTTGTTTCACATAGTGACCGGCTTTTAAGGGAGAGACTATCGCTTTAGCCTGTACATTTTCTTATTTCCCTTCTGCTTACAAGTAAGCCAGTAGTAAGGGTAATTCTGATTATGTTTATCTTGATTAGGATAATATAGATAACAGCTTAATGTTTTGAATAAAAAGTTTGTTTACCGAACAGATAGAGGACAGCATATGAATGGAAAACATTAGATAATAGAAGTATAAGCTTTTAAGAATAATTTGAGATGTGGAGAAAGTCATGTGACTGGACCAGTACAGCTTTTTCTGAGTCTGACTCTACCTTTGTATTTGGCAAATGTAAAATCATTGCACGAGACGGGTGACAGTATTATTGAATATCTACCTGCGTGCGTTTTTATAAAAACAGCTTACAAAGTGCTATGAGCAGGTTTTGACGCCATGTCAAACCTCGCGAGCATTTTGCTGCTTTGAATATTCCGTGATATGTCAAATCCTTCGGCTTTCTATGTGGAGGAAATTAGATAATTTCCTTGAAGCGGGAATAAATTCTTTTCAGCATGGGAGTGGTATAACGTGTATATCTGCATTAGTCGAGAAAGGAATCCGGTAAGGTGTTACCAACGTTTAATTGTTAAGGAACTAGTGCCCATTTCATCAGCTTTTTTACTTTCTCTACACGTACTATGTACATAGTATATAGAGAAGGTGTTGTAATGCACCCAATAATTCGATACCGAGATTTCACCGGAAATAAATGTTTTGAGGCCCCTGAATCCAAAAAAAGCATATTTAGAAAAATGTCCTTGTGTGTGTCTGTCTGTGTGTGTCTGTCTGTGTGTGTGTGTTTGTGTGTCTGTGCTTATGAGTGTGTGTCTCTGGGCAGCATAGCTCAAAAACAAAAAGACCGTTGAATACCAAACTTGGTATTTAAGTTATGTATCATCCCAAACCTACCCTTTATATGGAAAAGATTTCGAAATTATTGCTTTTCCTAAAAACGGCTCTAAAGATTTTGATTAAAACATCGCATATTAAAGATATTTACCTGATAAATAAAATGTATATCTTGAATTTTCTGGGAATAGCTTCTAAAGACCCCTTTATTCTGGATGTATTTTACGGAATTTTGCATAACTGCTAAACCGTAAGAGACAAAAACTGACCACACAAAAATGTAGAGCACGTTAAAACACACAATTTGTATTCTATATATTTTTTCGCAGAGTTGGTCGTTTTTTTAGATATTCCTGTTTCAGCTTTGAAAAACATACTTTTCTCATTCAGGAATTTGTCAGTTCCTATCCATACAAACAAAGGATCTTCAGTCACATAGCAAACAATTTTTGACTATCTTTTTAACCTATGTTATTCCTTTATTTCGCTTCTTCTAACAAGGAAGCAAGTAATAATACTGTTTTTGTTAATTTGTTCTCGATTAGATGAAGTAAATAGAATAATTTGTTGCAGAGATGTAGAGAAAGTCATGTGAATGGAACACATCAGATTTTTGAATGTGTGTTTCTGGTTTTAAGTGTTAACTATTATTTGTTTTAGCAAGACATTCATTGTTACTATTTCTTAGAGCTTCTGTGTAGCCTTTTCATTAAAATATAGATTTCTCTTATAAATCAAATGTTACGTTTCGTGATAAGAAGGTAGAAAGATGAAATGTTGGAGCTTAGCCAAAGAAATGAAATTTCATGGAAGAGCATGGTAAGTAGTTCTTAAGCGACAAAAAAAAAGAACTCTTTTTACCAAAGGCCTTCCACATGTAAGAACAACGGGGCATATGTGTGTGTGTGTGTTTGTGTGTGTGTGTGTGTGTGTGTGGCTGAGTTGTTCTGTCCATGTGTGTGCAATTATTCGTAGGTATATGCCAATTGGCACAAAGATTCAACAACCTCTGAATTACTAGACCTAACCGGAGGGAAATTGAAAAAGTAAATGTTTTACTTAATATTCCGGTCTTTATAGAATCTAAAATTTTGAAAACACTTGCATATAAACGGTAATTTGGGGTGTAAAGTTCTTAAAAATCCTCTTGTTACATTTATGTAATATACTAAGCTTGATTAACAGCTTGCTATTTATTTAATGTTCGATGTTAGATTATTCCACTCACAGGCAAATACACAGTCTCGCACATATCTTTTCCTAAAAATCTGATGTGTACCATTCACATGACTTTCTCTATATCCCTGCAACAAATTATTCTAAAAAACTTACACTTCTATTAACTTCATGCTAATCAGTAAAACATTAGCACAAATAGCCATATTACTTGCTTCCTTGTAAGTAGAGGTGAAATAAGGGAGTACCATAGGTTAAAGTGATAATCAAAAGCTAGTTGCTATGTCACTGAAGTTCCTTTGTTTGTATGGGCAGTAGTTGACAAATTCCCGTATGAGAAATATATAAGTTTTTCATAGCAGAAACCAAAAATAAGGAATGTCACAAAAACGACGAATTCCACGAAAAAATGTATATAACATAAATTGTGTGTTTTAACGTGCTCTACATTTTTTGTGTAGTAAGTTTTGTCCATCTCTTACGGTTTAGCAGTTATTCAAAATTTAGTAAAATTCATCCAGAATAAACTACTCTTCAGAGGCTATTACCAGAAAATTCAAGATATACATTTTATTTGTCAGGTAAATATCTTTAATATACGAAATTTTAATCAAAATCGTTAGAGCCATTTTTGAGAAAATCAAAATTTTCGAAAAATGTTCCATGAAAGAGTAGTTGGGAATGGGGGATTTTTCTCAAAATCTTCGTGTCGCATCCCTGGAAGATACTAAACTTAAATACCAAGTTTGGTATTTTACCTACTTTTCGTTTTTGAGTTATCGTGTTCACAGACACACGGACACACACACGGACCTTTTTCCGAAAATGTTTTTTTTTAGATAAAGGGGACATTAAAACATATATTTCCGGTGAACTCTCGGTATCGAATTTTTTGGTGGAGTGCAATACATTCTCTATACACTATGTAGATAGTGTCTATAGACAAAGTTAAAATGCATTTTTGAATTTAAATATCTTCAAAACATGTATATCTATGTAAAAACCCGGTTTATTTTTTCGGCTGCAAAGTGTTTAGGAGGGCTACCGGTCCGTGCAATATTTGGTTATACGTAAAAGAACACATCCCGAAAGACGTGATTTCGCCCTATAGTGCCATATATGGGTGATGATTATTCCATTCTCACCAAGAGTACACAGTGGGGAACACACGAACTAAATTCCCTGATCAAGAAGCCACTGTAAAGGTGGCCCAATATACGCCAACGTCGCGTGAGGGAACTTAAATTTAATTGATATACAGGTTGTTACTGAACTACACCGAAATAATTTCCGAGATTGTGCACGTGACTGATTTAAATAATTTGAGATCGGCGATACATGGTCCCCAGATAAACATAACACTACATAGCGTTAAATGTGTGGGTATCAGGTGCTGATAAGTCGGTGTTAAAGCAAAACAGGTTGAAAAATCTGATGTGTACCATTCACATGACTTTCTCTATATCCCTGCAACAAATTATTCTTAAAAATCTTATACTTCTATTAACTTCATGCTAATCAGTAAAACATTAGCAGAAATAGCCATATTACTTGCTTCCTTGTAAGTAGATGTGAAATAATGAAGTACCATAGGTTAAAGTGATAATTAAAAGTGGTTGCTATGTCACTGAAGTTCCTTTGTTTGTATGGACAGCAGTTGACAAGTTCCTGTATGAGAAAAGTATAAGTTTTTCATAGCAGAAACGAAAAATAAGGAATGTCTCAAAAACGACGAACTCCACGAAAAAAATGTGTATAACATAAATTGTGGGTTTTAACGTGCTCTAAATTTTTGTGTAGTAAGTTTTTGTCCATCTCTTACGGTTTAACAGTTATTCAAAATTTAGTAAAATTCATCCAGAATAAACTACTCTTCAGAGGCTATTCCCAGAAAATTCAAGATAAACATTTTATTTGTCAGGTAAATATGCTTAATATCCGACATTTTAATGAAAATCGTTAGAGCCATTTTTGAGAAAATCAAAACTTTCGAAAAATGTTCCATGTAAAGGGTAGTTGGGGGTGGGGGGATTTTTCTCAAAACCTTCGTTTTGCATCCCTGGAAGACACTAAACTTAAATACCAAGTTTGGTATTTTACCTACTTTTCGTTTTTGAGTTATCGTGTTCACAGACACACGGACACACGGACATACACACACACACACACGGACCTTTTTCCGAAAATGCTTTTTTTTTAGATAAAGGGGACCCTAAAATATATATTTCCTGTGAAATCTCGGTATCGAGCTTTTTGGTGGAGTGCAATACATTCTCTATACACTATGTACATAGTGCCTATAGAGAAAGCAAAAAATGGCTTAGAATGTCTTTAAAACTGCTGCCCGAGTACAGTAATATCGATTTTAGCAGCACGTCACTGGCGTTCTCAAGATTTAATGTCGCAAAAATCTGTAAAATCTCGAACTAATCACTTGACAGTGCGACTATTTTTTAAATAAAACTTTCTTTATTTTTAGGAAACTTTATATTCATTGGTATATTTTTTATTATTATTTATATTTTTTTTTTTGAAGGTAGACTTCAGTAAAAATTGGGCTCCAATTCAGGTTAATAGAATTACAATTATAACTATGGTTCAGAATATAAATTGATTAATTGGATAATATTGTAATCCTCGTGAATTTGTACCGAACATTCATTAACTAACTTCTTGAGTTATGTAGCCTACCCTGGAGGTGTTTTCTCAACTGATCTGGTGGCATCGGCGTAACGCGGGAAGCTGCTAACCTGAAAGTTATGAGTTCGATTCCTGTCATAGGATAAATGTTTTTTATTATTATTTTTTTCCATTCCAAACGTAGTGCCGCGTTACGTTAACGAGATCCGAACTCGGAAACTATATTTCACTTGAAAGCTAGTATCATAACCACTAAGGTAGGGCCGCGCCGTTGCCGAGTGGTTAGACTACTCACCTCTCACCTAGACGGCCGGGGTTCAATCCCAAGAGACCGCATGTGAAATTTGTGGTGGATAAAGCTGGGGCGGGTTTTCCCCGGAAACTCCGGTTTCCCCCGCCATGGCATTCCACCGGTGCTCCATCATCATTCATGTATCATCAGTATCAGTGCCATAAGTAGTTAAAACGGGCGTTAAACAAAAGCAAAACACTACGCTAGAGAGGTACGCTGTAATATGTCCCTTCGTTTTTCGTGTTATGCTCTCGAATGGTTGATAAATTAGCCAGTGGCGTACTTGCACTACAGAAACTTATAGCCGTTACTTCGAAATGTCAATAAACAGGTCATAAGTCTCCTATCTCAAATTACTTGTTTAATTATTCTACATATTCTGTGAAATTATTTCGGTGTAGTTCATTAACCCTTGTTATATCGTACGTAATACCATAGGCTACATGAATTATAAATAAACATACAAATAGAATTGCAAAGTTATTTAATAACATTAATAATTTATTCAAATATCTTATATTAGAGAAAAACAAATTTATTTTATGTTTCCAATTAAAGGTTTGACTTCTTAATGGCATTTGTTAATTATTAAAATTCATAAAACTGTTCTTTCTGAAGGAATGTTCTTTGGGGGGGTGGAAGGGCTTTGTCTCATTTTACTCAATTCGTTCCCAGCAACCAAACCAATTCACCCCTCATCAACCATCACAAATGTGGATATAAAATTCAGTCGTGAAACATTTCATTCAGCAAAGACTCTTCTGGATCCGTACCGTCTGCCTTTGTTTAGTCTTCGCTGCCCATAAGAGCGGCTCATCGAGCTTATTTCTGCAGTAAATGTGCAGAGAACTTCAGTCTTCTTTTTCTATAGTGTTTAACGCCCGTTTTTACTACTTATAGCACCACATGCGATGGCACTGTGATACATGGAATGAAGCTAGAGCACCGGTGGAATGCGATGGTGGGGGAAGCCGGAGAATCCGGAGAAAACCCGCCCCTGTGCCGCTTTGTCTACCATAATTCAGTCTTTAAGCATTGCAATCTGTAATTATTGCAGACATGAGGTACTGGAGGTATTCTGTCATGTAGGGGACGACAGGATGAGATAAGCAATGAACAGTGGAATATGGAGTTGCAAGTATTTAAACAGGTTCTGCTGAATAGTGAACGTGTCTCTATTTCTATTCTGAGTTTTAACCAAGAGTGATACATTGCCCCTCATAAAACACACTGTAGAAATCCTGCTACTTTGAGAATATATTTGTGTAGTCGCTACAGAAAACCGGGTCCATTAAAATTAGGTTATCTGAAAGGGATCGGTTTCAGTACAGAAATAAGCAGCGCGACCAGCGGGGTGTCATTCCGTGTGTTTGTATGGAGACGAACGAACTGTTGACATGTCACCATGTGCGCCACCCAGCGGGAAACCTTCTACTTCCATGCCAAGGTATACACGTCTTACCAGATGGTTAGTTTCACACTCGTCTTGGCTTTCAATATGCAAATGGTTTAGTATTTTCCTCTGCTTCGCGTAATCTTTCAGGTTTAACTGCAGCTCATATACACATTGTGTTCTGGTTACTTAGAACTAGTATACATTTTGCCATAGCACAAAGCGTTTTTTTTCTCTGCTACATATGATATGTAGATGATGTATTGTATTGAACCCAACAATTCATACAGAGATTTCAGCACAAATACTTTTTTGAGAAAGCCTCAGCCCCAAAAGAAGCATTTTTCTTTATTTATTACTATAGTTTGGTTTCGTAATCTGCTTACCCTCCCCGTAATTGTAGGACTGACACCCCTCTGGGGCTTACAAGCCAATATCTAGAGGTCAGAAGCCTGTCGGGGAGCCTACGGCACGAAACCACAGGAGAACCTGTTACGAGGCGGAGGACTCGGAGAAAAGCCACCCAGACGCCGTTCCGCCTGCCACGAATCCCACATGCGGGCGCTTGGGATCGAACCTGGGCCGCCTAGATGGGAGGTGAGTGATTTAACCACTCGCCCACAAACAGGAAACATCGAGTAGCCCATCTACCCCGAATTTGGCGTGTGCAGAGTATTCCTTCGTGCGTTTAAAGCGTTGCACAGACAATGGGGATATTCAAGTTAAAAGCAATGTCGATAATTTCCTTACTATTCATTACTTATGATTATTAATTATATTTACAGACTCTAAATCTGCGACCTTCCATTTCCCGTCTCAGTGAGCGCGACCCGCTCACCTGCTAATAAGCAATAAGGATAAAGAGAAGGTTGCTCACGCCAGATTACCACTGACCGCTTTTATATTGAAATAGTAGTTCTGCAACTCCTTAGGTTATGATTAGCAATAGGATAATTAACGGAGCGTGTTCTTGAATCAGAGCACATCGTAGTGTTCTTTTCCGACTTACTTCACCCCACGGCGGGAGGGATGAGGGAGAGACCCGAAAGGTTATCACATCGGAATGACTATCGGCTCAAGCTTGAAGAGTCCCTAAAGACTCCAGGTCGAATGCCTCCGGCGCGAGCCTCAGGGATTCCCCGAAGAGGCCCTTGCCCGAAAACATCCGTTGACTCGCGACCTCGCTAGGAATAAACCTCTAATGTACGAAAGCAACCACTGCTGGCAACCTGCCGAACACCACTATCTGGTCCTTCAACCCTCAAACAAATCACAAGGAAATATTGGGAATTGGAAAGACACAGGAAAATTCGTTTGCGCCGGCGACCCAAAGAACTCTTCAGGAAATCGAAGCAACAACCTCATGAATGCGACTTGCACACATTACCCGCTCGATCACCCTAGGTACATGGCTTTACGAGTTAATATTTTACAAATACTAGGTCAAAAGAAGTGTGCCTCAATAGCAAATTGCAGTCTAAGAGTATGGAACACAACTGAAAGAAGAAGATATATAGCCAACTTGTATAGCAGTCTCCAATTTGCTCGCTCGCATAAGTGCCATGATTTGCACTAAATTCGACCTAGATACAACATTAATTGAAAATAGGCGTCCATATGTAAAGTTTCTGATATCCGGTTACCCCAGCATACCCATTATGTTAGGTTATAGGCTCGGTAACTGCACATCCATTGTAACAATGGAACATTGGAACCACCCAGACCACCCAACCACTAAGAAAAGAATACACTTCACTCCTAGTCTGGAATTCGGGTTCCTTCAACCTCGTTTCGATTCAGCTTGTTAATGCACGAAGTCATATTAAAAAGAAAGAAAATAATTCCATCCTCACAGACAAGAAAGCATGTGACCTGTACTGGACATTGTATCTTCCTGTCCAGTGTTACCTCAGGCACTGCACGCATACTGTTTTCCATGTTAGTAGTAACAAGCGGCGAGTGCAAGTCTGAAGAAAACAAAAGAACCACTTGCTAATGTTAATGTGTTGTAGGTTCACAAAATGTCGTATCGTAAAGTGCAGTAATTCCTTGAAGGTTCAAATTATCAACTTAGATTGGTGGAATCATAAAGAGAGCATTAAATGAAATTCTTCAGACCTGATACACAACACTGGATAAATAACAAAACATGAAATAAGGCAAAAATTAAATCTAGAAGAATTAATTAGAATAATACAAAAATATAGAAGAAAAAGATGACAGAAAATAGAATTCTCCAAGCAGCATATAATTACAGATCCCAAGGACACAGAAATACAAGAAGACCCAAAAAAGATTCATTTAAAAGATTTTGGGGCCAGAATAGTTTAAAAAGGTTTAGCCCTGTAGGAGAAGAAGAAGAAGAAGAAGATTGGTAATATGTAGGATCGAAAGATTTGTTATGATGTTTAGTTCAGTGTATTTTTGATAAATGCCCAGTACGTGAAATAAAACTACATAAGACAAATTTGACCTTCATGAGTTACGACAAACTTTACTTTAGCATCTCAGTTTGAAACTTGGGAAAAAATCACATTCTAGTAACGGCACCAATTCGTACATTTTTAAGTACTCCCATCTGATGTCATTACATAATTCATCCAATCAAAAAGTTCATCTGAAGACTTAAAACCAGCTAACAATTCCAAGATGGTAGTCCAGAGGTTAACCCTCGGTCGTGTCTGAAAAAAGACAATGACATAGATGTCCACCACAGCTACCAAAGGGCAGGAAAATCACAGCCTCGCTTACATGAAGCGCCGCCGAAGAAGATAGATAGATCAGACGGCTATTGCTTACATAGATTGCTGAGAATGACGTAAAATACATGTTGAAATGCCTTCAAAATCACTACCACTAAATAACACAGCATACTTGAGAACTATAAATGTGGTCGGCTCAACAGGTAGCTTTTGATGGTGCTTCTTTTTACCATAATAATAGAAGTTGTTCAACAACTTGGTGAAGAATTTGATAAGTTGAATGGCCGCAGTAAAAAGAAGAATTAAATACATGATATAGCTCTGCTATCAGAATCAGATCCTAAGGAGCACATTATTGGATGCATTTTATGAGGCCATATTGCAGTTTAAGTGATAAATAGAGAATGGTTCCATGCAACAGAAAAATTTATAAATAATTGGAGCTAGAAGACATTTATATTCAGTAGTAATGATGTCATTAGTGTCAGCTCCCTAACATAAAACTTGAGTTTAAAGACAACTCTGGGAAATTTATTTACCTTTTGCGTTTTTATTTCATGGCTGACTGAAGTATAAGTTTATTAAGATTGTTAGAGGTGGGACGTAAAAGTAAACCTCTATTGAGAGCGCTGCTATTGCTGGCGTCGTCCAACCCAGTGCTCATACTTTAACGGATCTGCCCACTACCAAGATGCCTCTTTCAATAATCTTTCCGCTTTTATGCGGAGAGGTAGCCGCCAAAGCGTCATTGGTATTGTATCTTCCTGTCCAGAGTTACTTCAGACACTGCACTCATACAATTTTCCACTCAACAAGTTACGAAGGGATCCCCGAAAACCGGACAAACCACCGCAAGTAGGCCTTGGGGCACCCTATGCTTCAAACGTGACCCTTGGGATGGAGGGATAAAGGGAAACCGAGCCCAAAGAGAACCAGAACCGAATAACCACGGGCGCAAGCATGGACGGGGTCCCTAAGGTTTCCAGTTCGAACACATTTTCCGCCGCCCAAACTCATTCATGAGATTCTAACCCCCGGCGGTCCTCCCAGAGTTGGCGGCGGTTCCGACTGCGAGTCAGTTGAGAAATTTACCGGTATGGTGTCATGATAGCTCTGTGGTAGAGAACTGGTAAGAGACCGGGAGATCCGTGGTTCAATGCTATGGCATTGAATTTTTCAGTTTGACTCTACCTATCCAACTCCTGTCCTACACACGGTCTCTGTGAGAAATCAATTACAATTGTCAATAATAGTTGGCTATACTATGAATTCTGAGTCTTGAAGTACTTACGACATTTTAAGTCACCATTGGGGTTGTCATCTCAAAATAATTTGAGATCACCTTGTGGTTTTCCGGGAAACATGCGAGTCAATTGAGATATTTAGTGCCGTACCGGCGTATTGTCATGGTAGCTCAGTGGTAGAGCAACCGGCTAGAGACCGGGAGATCTGTGACTCAAATCCCGACTATGGCATTGAATTTTTCAGTCTGGCTCTTTCTGTACCAACATTGTACATACGTGCTAAAGAAAGTTAAAATGCATTATTAGTTGTAGGAATTTATTCATTTGTTAGTCTAAGGAGGTGTGTATGAGCTGGCAATCCGTGGGTCACATCTCCACCATGGCGTCTTTTTAAGATTCATAAGGAAATTAAGCAATATCCTAAAATATTTAAAAGTAGACTTCAAAATATTAATTTCCGTTAGGACATATATTATTTTTGAGGATGAAGTGAACCTACTTCAGATAATTTGTAATTAAGATAGGTAAACTCTCTTTTCGGTTGCAATTATGTGTGTGCTCCTTTTCTTAATTGCAATCAATCTACTCTACTGCCAGAAAGTATTCCATTTTTAATAGGCCAATTCACTCCTTTGGGTTTTCAAAATGTAGTGAAGTGCACATATGTAATACTTTACCCAGTTTTTGTTTTAATAAATAACGATAATCAAACTAGCGTCTTAAAATTTTTTCTTATATCTATATTTCTACCTATATTATATTTCCGTGCATGAATGACTAAATGAAAAATGTATATAGAAAATAATAAATAATACATGCTTAGTCCTCACGAGAATAGTCTGTGGAAGCATTTTAAATCCATTTCTCATCAAGAGAGGAAGTTTTAAGGGGCAAAACGAATCAAATATAAAGATATTAAATTTATGAAAAGTATTTGCTAATAAAGATTCTGTGCATTACTCTTTTCGTAGGTTTTCTTACTGACCATAATTCCACAAGGTAAATATTTAAGAAGATTTAGCTATGACTTTTATTATTCGTTTATATATATAAACGTTTTACCTTGTATCTTCTTCGCGGTTTTGAATTTTTGCTGTCGTTTCTATGGGAGAAAGTGCCATTATAAGCAATGAATATAAGTTTTGAGAAATGCTGCACCACTCTTTTATGCTTCAATTGCAAATTGGTTCTGAAAATATCATAACCAAATACAGATTAGACAAGCATGTGTACACACATTTTCAAGCTCACACACACGCACATATAGGGAGCAGAGAGAGATAGAAAGAGAGAGAGGGAGAGCTAAAGAATATGGGGGAGTGGCGGTATGAAGAGTGCAGGGAGAAGATAGTGATAAAAGGACTGATATAGAGAGAGGGAGTGGATATATTGATAGATAGAGAATTAGGGAAAGGAAGAGAATGACATTAAGAGGTCGAAGGGGAAATAAGAATAAGAGAGCGAATTAAGGACAACGTTACTGATAAGGTAATTTAGGGCTGGCGTTTATTTTTCATAGTTTACAGCTAAAATTGTTTCTTCATGAATACACCTTATGTACACCTTAAGTGCAAAATTACCAACTTGAGATGCTCTTAGATTGTTCTCTCTAAGTAAAGCTTATACAAACGCTTCACAAACAGCTTCAAAAGACCTAAAATAGCAAATGGATAGGTTTTCGGCATTATAAACCTATAGATTGATATTTCGAATTATAATTGCCTCGATTTAAACATATGAGTCACATTAGAATTACGGAGTCAGGTGGCTCAGGCGTTTCGTCCGAATTGGCATTCGGGAGCTCGTGAGATATATTCCCCAAGCTGATTTCTCTGACCCATGCATCTTTTTCGGGTTTTCCCGGGTCAATAGATAAATACTTGGGAGGTTTCTTCATACCCCCGAACTATTTGTCCTTTCATTTCATCTCCATTTCATCCATTTCAGGGTAGTAAGTATCGGACTGCGGTGGTGGCGGCCTACCGTGGGGGTGACTGCGTTCTGGAAATACAGTTCTCGGCGGTGGGAAGGCAACGTAGTCACCTGGGAGTTTGGTCAGCCCCGAGGCGCGGACTCCTAGCGCTCTCCACATTGAGATGAACTGTTTGCAAGCTGTTAAGGATCCCTTGCGGTGGCTTCCTTCCCGCCGGCCGGTTCTAGGCGCCCAGTGTAATTACTCTAACCTCATCCTCTCTTCCTGACTGCAGTGTGGAATTCCTTTCGTGATCACACAACACAACGCACAACATACAAACATATACACTTTAGAATTACAGAAAGAACCAAAGCAGCTATTTATTGAAAAGCGAATTTTCTAGAAAAATAACTCACTTTGCTCCAATTACAAGTAGTTCTAGAATAGCAACTGCAGCAAATCAGAGCTAAGACTACAGATGGGATTCCGACGTGTCAGCAAGGTTTATAGAACTCTTTGAAAACATTTATATTCATCTGCCTACAGCGCTGAATTTATATATATATATATATATATATATATATATATATATATATATACATACATATATGTGTGTGTGTGTTTAATATATTACTGATTAGAATAATTCAAATGGAATCACTGCTGTATGCTGTAAGTAGAGAGCAGTAATACAAACTTTGCTGGAAATATTTCGAAACAGTTTTGTGGAATATGGAGTAAAGACCTGGAGAGAGCAAATTATTTCTCATGACAAAGCTATTCTCTTCGATAAAACAGAACTAAGGTGAAAACACGGCTAATGAAAACATCTGATGTGTTACATTCACATGACTTTCTCTATATTTATGTAACAAGTTATTGTTAAACATTTATTCTTTTATCTACTTTATGCTAAATGAGATAAACATTATTAGCAATGGTCTTATTACTTGCTTCTTTGTAAGCAAAAGATAAATATAGGAATACACTAGGCTAAAGACATAGACAAGTCTGTTAAAAACTCGTTGCTTTGTGATTGAAATTCGTTTCTTTGCATAACAAGGAGTTGAGGAATATCTAGTATAAGAAAAGTTGAAGTATTTTAAAACTAAAGCCAATAAAAAGAATGTATGACATAAATTATATGCTTTAACGAAATCTACACTTTTGTGCAATATTTTTTGTCTATCTCTTACAGTCAAAATTTATCCAGAATTTAGAGAAGATTCAATATATACATTTTATTTGTCATTTATATAAATATCTTTAACGTACATTAATTTAATCATAATCGTTAGAGCCATTTTTGAGAAAACTAAAACTTTGAAATATTTTCCATGTAAAGAATAGTTTGAGGTGGGGGGGGGGGATTTTCCTCAATATCTGCGTGTCGCATCCTTGGAAGACACTGAACTTAAATACTGGTTTGATATTTCACCGACTTTTTGTTTTGGTAACCACACATACACACACACGGACATACTGACACTCAAGACACTACACAAGTACACACGTGCGCGTGTACTGTTTTCTAAAAAAATTTCTCTTTGTTTAGAGAACCCTAAAAACTCGTATTTTTAGTGAAATTTCTTATTCAATTTTTGGGGAGTATTCAATTCTGGTGATGACACATGAAACTCAGATAAATCATGCACAGTATGCTGTAAAACTTAAGTAATTTGATTTTTATACATGAACACTATTTTACTGTGATGATTCAAAGATTTCCACTCCTTATTAGGAGTGAAATATTGCGTAATTTTTCTCGGAGTCCTCTTTATCAGGCATGAGGTTCTATTACATGTCGTAAATCTACCTCACGACCAACGATTTTACTTCCTTTCCGAAGAAAATTTTGCTATGGATTTTTACACTCATTGCTATGGATTTTTATGCCGGTCCCCGTAGCCGCGCTCGCTAAAGTGTCTCGCTTTGGTGCTTCGCGGCGCACGGGATCGTGGGTTCGAGTCCCGCCTTGGGCATGGGTGTTTCTGTATTTGTAAATACGTATGTGTTTGTTTATGTATAGGTAAAAAGGAAAAACTAATAGGTCAACTAAGGAAATTTAGAAAGTATAAAAAAGAGGTAAAAAAGGAATACAGCGCCGGAGTCCTGACAAGCCTCCGGGGCTGTATTTTCTTAATAAAAAAAAAAAAAAAAAAAACTGTAACCTTTGGAACCAGAGATTAGTATATGTTACACGAAGCACGCCTGTAAAACTGAAGGCAACATACATAAGAGCACGGAAGTGAGATGGCGTAACTTCCAAAAATATTATATTACAAGTTACTCAGATCTATTAGCTTGCTTCGAGATACTATAATCGGAAAATAAGTGTAAAAGCCTGATGTAATTTTAGAGCTGTGATGTTAGTAGATTAACATTCGATAAATGGACATACATAATAGAATCAAAAACAAAATTGTTTTATGTTGAAATGTTACTTATGTTGTAGTTATGTTAGTTATGTTGTGCAGGTACATAAAATGGTTAATTCTGGAACAGGAACTAACGTCCAGGAGGGTATAGTTTTGCTACTGAGGAATCCAGAGTTAGATAATACTTCGGATCTACTGATGGGCATGCGTTTCGCATTTTATCCATAAAATCTAATATTCTATAAACTATTATTCAAATTTCTTCACTTAATTTAAATTTTGTAGTGAAATTAAAATCTCTTCATAAAAAGTAATAAAATAAATGAAAAAGTAAATGCTGATAACCTTCTAAACAAACCTTCTTTCCACACTCGCATGAATTTCTCTATTTATTTTCAAAAGCTATTTCTCGAAAGTCCAACTATTTAGTGCATATAACGATAAGCATTAGTAGAATTATGTTACTATATTATAAATAAGGGGAATAAGTACATATATAACACCAAATTTAATCAAATATTATCTTTGCATATCAGGATTAAAAGAACGAATAACAACTTCGTAGTTGAGAAAATTATAACTCTTTTAATACTTAAATCATTAACAATGAATATATCCGAAAAGGCATAATCCATAAGGATGTATAGGTAAGATTTTGAGCTTTAACGGGATCTACAGTTTTTGTATGGAAGCTTTCGTCTATCCTTAAGGTTTACCAATTATGCATAAAACCTTCATAACGAAAAGCCCTCTAGAGGCTATTCCCAGAACATTTAAGTTAGCTTCATTTTTCGTTAAAATTTCTAAAATATATAATTTTTAATAAAAAATCAAAAGAAAAAAATTTGAAAATGTCAAAATTTTCGAAAAAAGATCAATTTTAAAAGGTAGATGGAGGTGGGGTGATTTTCTTGAAAAAACCATCGTGTAGGATCCTAGCAAAATGCTGAATTTAAACTCCAAGTTTGAGAAAATTACAGTATTTTAAAATTGAAACAAATAATAAGGAGTAAATCGTAATTGATTGACTCAAAAAAATTAATGGTACCTAATATTTTAATGCAAGGTTTATTTATGAGAGGATAGGATATTCTATATTTTTACTCAATTCTTCTCCCATAAACCTATCCAATTCAATATTGTATTTGTCCCTTTTGGTGTAACGTTATGCAAGAGCCTCTAGAATTGAGAAGGCTTCAGACACTATTCCCAGAAAATTCAACATAGGTGTTAATCCAAAACTTAGAAAAATGTTCCATTTAAATACAGGGACCTTTTCCTAAAAATTTTATGTGTTTCATTCACATGACTTTCTCTACCGTTTCTACAAACAAAAGATTGTTGCAAAAGATTATTCTTTAACCTACATCATGCTAATCAAGATATTATTGTGAAGGGAATTAAAACTGGAATAGAGAAAATGATGGTGGAGAAGATGAGATTCGGCATGAAGAATATTGAGAACATGCAGACAGAAATGAAAACGGAAATGTCTACTATGGAAACTGAGCTTTCTGCCGAAAACGTCGAACAGCTGACTGGAATGAAGAGGGACGTAGAAGAGTTCGGCGGAAGGATGAAGAACTTGACCAACCCTGGGGCGCGCCGAAGAATGCGTTGAAGCCCTGAAAGACCTCGGGGAACGTTTTAATATCCTAAGGGAAAGAGTCGACGTCAGCGCCAAGGAACCAAAGTTCATGATGGAAAATGGGCTTTCCGGAAGGCTGAAAGACTTTGAGGCGCCAAGTCGCAACATAGTATCTGCACGCGTCAAACCAAGATCAACGGGACTTCATCCTTTGAAGTCTTCCGCCGACAGCATGTCGCCGTCACTACTCTAAACCGATGGTCGGCAAAAGAGGAAGCTGATAGGAAATCTTCAGGGACGGGTGGGAGAGGTACTAAATGGAATCCCGACATCGCCGAAGTCCTGAGAGAACTGTAGTGTCTCGAGAATAGCTGTGGGAACCATCGCTTGGCTGCAGGCTATTACAGTCAGCTTAAGGCGTGACCTGAGAGAACTGGAGTTTCTCGAGAATAGCTTTGAGAACCATCGCTTGGCTGCAGGCTATTTCAGTCAGCTTAAGGCGTGACTGGAACAGTCATGAGTAAGCCCCGGCTTTTTAGGTTCTAAAAAGTTAAAATTAGGTTCTATGTATCAGTATATTAGGATTTTATAGGATCTTATATGTTGAATTATATATATATATATGTAAATCTCTGGACGCTTTGTTTAAAACACTAACTTTAAATTGTAAAAAGTTAAATTAACTGTAACTGTAGTATTTATTTGAAAGTACCAAATTTAATACACCTATGAATATATGGCACTGAAAAGCAAAGTGATTTCAAGCACTACTGTGCAATAAGTTGAAAAACACATAATTTAATTTCCAACACTGCATGTGCAAAAGTACTGAGTATACTCATTTTGCTTTAATAGTGTACTTTAAAAATAGACAATTCATTTTCAACACTACAAATGCAAAAGTTTTCAGTACTCATTTTGCACTCCTAGTATGACACTGAACAATGAGGTACTTGGAATGATACTACCTATTTGCTTATGCCATTCTACGATCAATTCCTAATAAGTTAGGAGGTGTAATTGCTTTAGTTATATCAATTGCAATTCTATTCTTTATACCTTTAACTATCACAAACTCACGAGGACTACAATACTATCCTATTTATATTTTGAGCCATAGTTATAATTGTAATTTTATTGAGGCGTAAACCCCCTTCTGTCTTCTGTTAAAATGCGCTTGAAAGCGGAGAAACTGCGTTCCACTACTCACGAGGTAAGAGGTGCGAACTTCATCTCGGCTATTTCCTTAGGATTCCAACTCAATGATCCCTGCACTTTTTCTCCACAGAGATCGCAGCCAATTGAAATCTGGACAGCGCACCAAAACAGTTTCCAACTTCTTTTTCCTAGATCCTCCAATTGGTCGAGGTAGCACTTTGTTTCTAACCTCCTCTATGACTTGCATTGCTTCTGTCATTGAGAAAGACGATTCTCCCAATTGTTTTTATTGCATTTTCAAAGTGAAAGCAATTTGCTTCGATATAGCTCAACTCCTGTACTGCTGCTCCTGAGTGCAGTGCTTTCTTTGCCTTTACAATGGCGGCTGCATTAATTCATTTAATGAATCAATTACCTCTACGACGCTTGTGTAGTTTTCCGCATAATATATTGCTGCTGATTGCCACGTACCCCACCGTGTCACTACAGGCTGTGGAGGCAGCGGTATCGAAGGATACATCTCTCTGAATATCACCATTCAATTTTGTGCTTTCAAGAAAACCTTCTTCACCGAAGAAATTATTTTGTTGACTTAGGATGCTCTTCCCGAATGTTTTCAGCTACCCGGTGGAGTCCATGTGCAAGACAGGTGACATGGAACATACGAAGATGGAAAGCCTTTAGACATTCAACCGCTTTCAGCATGTAATCTGTACTGTCGATCACTTAACAATCTCATTTTGTCCTGGTCATATGACCTTTAAAGCACCCCTCACTGCAACTGATGTTGTAGAGTGGTTGGTTTGTTGAAGCTGAAGTGAATTTGCCCACAACTATGGTGGCAATATATCTACCACAAACATCCGTTGTTTCGTCCATACTTAACCAAATGCTGTGATCAGCGATGCCTGCCTTTATGTCTTCAATAGCCTTCTCATACAACTGGGGACTCAACTGGTACTATAGAGTTGCAAAATTCTTCAAAATGTTTTTCAATATTGGATTTTGTAGTGTAGCATTTGCTATATTGGCGGCAGTAAAAGCTTCACATAAACGCACGTTAAATGAATTAGCTTTGGCTTCATTAGAACTGCCTGGCTCTGCTTCTTTTGAGATTCATTTCTAACAGTATTTGCTGAATGAGTTGCTGATTGTTGATGTTGCACCAAGTGAGAACGTTTTTCTGCTGGCACCTGTAAATTAAATATAAACAAGAAATTAGTCAATTTAAATACCCACCACCGGGAAATAAGTATTAAATAATTTTGGATGTGTGATGGAGTCTAAAGAGAGCATACTTTAAGTTGCAATCCAGTATTATTTTAAAAAATAGCAGGGTGAAGAATTACCAAAATACGAAAAACACAAGAAATTGTTTCTACCTGCTTATGACATGCGTTACAATAAATAACGTTTCCATCTGTAGAAAAGCTTTTGTCGATCAGGATCCACTCGTGGAACAAAGAACTACTTAATAATTTGCTTTTGAGCATGGTGCAAGCGACTGCTATCATCCCCAGTAGCAAGAAGACTCAATATGTTTCACTGAATTTTATACATATCGTGTTAGAAACTCCCTATAGCGGAAGAAGCAATAATGCATACTACTCAACAGCGCCATTAAAATGTTTACCTCCAGTTTTCAGCTATTGTTGCGACATGTAAACATCACACGTTTCAGAAATGTCACGTGCCTTTGACCACCTCTTTCGACAATAGCCAGAAAATGATAACTGAAGGCGGCTGGCGCTTTAATTAGTTTATTATTGTGGCGGACGTTTTAATTAAAGTTTATTATTGTAAGGTATTGTGCAACATTTCATAATATAGTTATTTAATAGTTTCCTTATTCGAATGGTCACCCTTCGTTTTAAAAATACTTTTATATTCATAAATCTAATCTACTCTAAATAACCAAATTAGGCACCTTTAGGCTCTATCACGAAAAATAAATTTTATTAGGTCCTAACTTGAAATTAGGAAATTTAGGCTCAATAAAATTGAAGTATATTACTCGTTGGTAACTAAAACACTAAAATAAACCGAAGTTGGAGTGTAGGTGGTCAGAAAGAAAATAGGTCAGAACCTAAGAATCCGGGGCTTAGTCATGAGAGACGATGCAGGAGTTCACCTTAGCAATCGAACAGCTTGTGAACAAAGCCTTGATGAATCTATCACCTAGCTGCCTCTTCTACGTCGGGGTGCGAGACGCAGAGAGACGACAGCTCTTGATGCTCGGCGACTATAACACGATCTACGAGGCGTTAACAGTAGCACTTGGAACGGAGGTGACAAGATAACAGCTGCACAAATTCAAGGGCAAGGAGTATCCGCTATAACAGGGAAAGAAATAATTCAGAGACGACGTCAACCTTGCTGCGTGTTGGGGCTGTGAAAAACCAGGTTACCTAGTGAAGGCCTGTCCACACCAAGACGAAGAGAAGACGGAAAAAGAGGAAGGATCGACGTGACATGGGCACGTCGGTCCCATGTTCATCACCTCCTCGAGTGACAGACAGTATGTGACCTCGGCAGAAGTGTGGACAACAGAATAATCGCAAACGGCTAGATACAAGAAAGTTGTGCCGGATAAATATAGACATAAATGCAGCCCTGACTGTAATCAGGGCTGCGGAGAACATTTTGCCGACACGAAAATCGAACTAGTGACAGTGTTTAGCTACATACTTTCTGTGGAGAAGGAGGACCTGCTGTATTTGACATTTTGTACTGCGCACGGTTGAAATAAGGATCTCAGAGATATGCTTGGTGATCCTGAAGGAATGATGTTGTTGTGCTCACGAGAAACAAGAGGCTTCTGAAGTCGCAAATGGATGGTCAACGGTCAATTAACTTGGCATTGGACTGGAAGACGGCATTACACGGATTGTATGTAGCCCAAGCATTGTTGCATTGCTGGGAGGAAAGCGCCCTTGGGGTTACCGAAAGTTAGGAAAGTGCAAGTCAGCTGCTTGTGTATCACCGTGCGGCGGATCCGCACAGCCAGTACCGTTGCAGAACCTGGGGTCACAGCTGAAATACTTGCTGAACAGGGCAACCGAGACCTATCTGTTTTCAGCTAAAGGATCAGCGATTATGGTCGCACTGATTGAGTACTCCAGGATATCAATACCGGAGATTCGCGACCTATGTGGTATCTATCAAGACGTGTTCCCATGGCGAATCAAGCAGAAGTACTGAACATGGTGCAGGATATAAAATGTAGGATAATCATTGAAGACCCCAAAGTCCTTGGTGCTATGCAGTGGTCTTGGTGAAGAAGCAGAACCGTGGATTACAAGAAACTGAATGCCGTCACCAAAACGTACTGTTTCCGTTTACCACGGATTGATAATACCCTAGACACTCTTGCTGGTGTCCAGTGGTTCTCGACTTTAGACTTGAAATTGGGATACTGTTAAGTAGCCCTAAATACCAGAGACGGGATTTTTTTGCGGGTCAATAACTTTTGCAATCTATATTATGCCCTTTGGCTTTTGAATGCATCAACAATTTTCTACCGCCTCTTGGAATCAGTGGTGAGAGTGTTAACCTAAGACGCTTGCCTGAATCACATCATCGTTGTGTGTAGCAATTTTGGAGAACATCTCGAAAACCTGACTAGGATATTATTAAGGCTGCAGGCAGCTAACGAAGTTGAAGGCAAAGAAGTGCTATTCTTCTGCAAGGAAATGAACTAATTGGCCACATAGTCGCACCATCTGGTATGGCCACGGACCCGTAGAAGGCTTGGGCAGTGATAGATTGGCCTCTCCGAAATACAAATGAGACCTGCGCAGTTTTCTGTGCCTCTCGCTCGTTCGCCAGAGGCTTCTCCAACATCGCAAAACCCCTCACTCGTCTGAAGGAAGAACACCGGCGTTACTCGTGATTAGAAGAGGCATGCAACAAAATAGCCAGTAGACGACTATCTGGAGCATCTCGTAGACCGATTTCATGTCATACATTAGCCCGTCAAAACATCCAGGTAGCGTTCGATCGGATGAAGACCCGTTACTATCGACAGGGAACAGTCGAAGTTTCCAGCAAGGTGATCTGGTGTGGCTTTGTCGCCTATTCAGACCAAGGGACGCTGCCCCAGACTTCAACACCAGGGATGACCAGCCCTGAGGAGGGAGCAGTGTGACAGTGAGGTCTTCTGAAGTACTTCTCACATTCGACTCGATATATGAGTCATGTAATTGGAATGTGTAAACAAGGAAGTGGGGACGTAACATGTATGGGACACTCGAGAGTCGTCTAAAAGCATCCAGTAACTTCGACAAGTTTCCAGAAAGTTGTTGACGTCATTTTCTAGCTACAAAAGCTGGAAGAATTGCAAGCCAGTATTATTATGTAGTGAACTGAACTGAGCCGTGAGTGGTTGGATGTTTGGATGGACAAAGTCATGAACTGTCTACACGATGAAGTGTCGAGTGAATTATTTGCAGCAGAGAATTAAAGAATTTTTAAGTCAATAAATACATTTATTATACCGTATACTTTGGTCAAACAGGAAGTAGCCCGTGTTTTATTTGTTTCAATCCTGACACGCAAAATGAACTTATTTTCAATTGTTTCTTATAGCGACCAACTTTTAAAAGGTTGGACTGTCGTCTTATCCTAGCGTGTTCCCTTATTTCCCTTTTGCTTACAAGGAAGCAAGTAATAAGACACTTTCTGCTAATGTTCATCTAGATTAGCATGGTGTAGAGAAGAGTATAATCCTTTGTAGGACCTGTTTATTTGCAGATGAGTTAGTCAAAGTCATGTGAATGGGGCACATTGGATTTCTTTTAAGAAACTTCGTATCACGCAGTTAGTCTAAAGACCTTATGTCTTAGCACGCATACTTTCATTAAGAATGACTCCTAACTTGGCCAATTTTGTCTGCTTAGAATCAAGTCCCCAGCATGTTGTCCTCCGTCTACTGGAAGCCGAAAATATCCCGGTTAGTGACGTTTCCTAGCATCCTCTGTCTGTGCAATAGATGGCAAAATATGCGTCCAGTACTCTTATTCCATGTATAATGGCCATCGTCAGTTTTTCATCTCCTAACCTAAGTCATGCTGTTCCCGTCCACATTTATACCCATATCTAAAATATATATTTCCGCTCCCCCCCCCCAGACAATTTTTATTTCATAGTGTAACTCCAGTGGCGATTCTTGTCTAAATTCAGATTCTGTTTCCTGCCTATTTTATCGCATTTTCATCTTTTGATTTACGACGCTGTATCTATTTTCATAACCTCTTTACCAAATATCGTTTGGCCAATTTTTTATAATCTCCGATGTAGCCAATAATTTTGGATGCTCTTATGTTATTCTTTTCATGACGATAACATATTGTTCTCAGAGTTCTTTAGTCACCTTTAATTATTCGCAGTCAGCATCAGGAACGCCGTAATTTGAAAAGCACTCCCCAACTCCAGAATGTATTCAGGTTCCTTTCACACCAAGTCGGCATACATTCCAAAACGTACATTTTATTTTATGTATATTAGTTACCCATCTGCCATCCATCCCCATACCTAACTTCCGTATAGTTATGAAGAAATAGCCATTGCCTCATATATGAATTGTGATGTTTTTACTGGCATATCTGATACTCAGGTCAACAGTCTTAGTATTTATCACTTCTTCTCTTTATTTCGATGCTACACCAATAACGTTTCTAACATGTTAAAAGAAGTAGTTCAGAGGCTAAATTCCCAATGGCGTCATTTCGTCCAATAATCTACTATGTACGATAAGCACCATGTACACATAGTGGCGAACTCACGAACTACGAATACCCTGCTCAGAAACGACTGTAAATGTGATAACATCGACATGACGTGATGGAACTTGAATTTTATTGAAATTTCAACAAATTGAAACTTCTGAAAAATGACTTCGTTTAGCAGAAAAGGAAGTAATACCATTGCTGTATTATATTATTTTGTGTTTCGGAAAGTTAGCATAATTTAACATTAAGTTCTAAAGATCATTTTACCTGTGGCTTCGTAAAATTAACCAAATTAAACAAGGTTGTACCTCTTGCAGGAATATGCTGTGTTATCTATCACTGGCATTGTGGCTGTTGTCGTGCCACACCATTTAAACGATGACAAATATTAAGCATACAACACTGTGTGTGTTTGTGTATATACATATAAAGTAAAGGACGTAAACTAACACAACACATAGAAAAAAGCGAATAAATATTTGTTAGCATTGATTTCAACAATATAATCATTGTGTCAACTGTAAATAAACACTTTTCACTGTTTATAATTAATTAACTGCTGTATTATATTAGGTGTTCCAACTGTCTCGTATTTGACGTGTAAAGATATATCTTTATGCATTAAAAGAGTTACAGAAATTATTACGTATTTCAAGTCAGAACCAGTCAATGGGGAAGTGCCGTGAGCGACCTTCGTTTAGCTCTCTTGACTAATCAGCGGAGATGCTGAGCGAGTGTCAAGCTCATTGAGGGCGGACAGTTACTCAGTTCCTAGCTGAATAGTTTTAACTTGAAATAGTCCCGTTGAGTTCTGCAACTCTTTTAGTGCACAAGGAATATCTACACAAGTCAAACACGGATAAGTTTGCCACCTAGTGTATTGGCGATTATTTACAGAAAAAACAATATGAAACTGGTGTTTGAGTTGTTACCCATGGTAATCCTAATGTATGTTTACTAACATTACAATAGATCTATTGATCTTCTTTTCAGGCCCCTGTAGGCGCTTTTAGGCTAGGATTTGCAGTGACATATAGGTATACCAAAGAAATGACTTCTAGAATCTCTTATAGATACCTCAGAGAGTTGTGAGAACTTCTGGAAGTCTGGTATTGCGAACATAGTTGTGTCAGTTTATATTCAGAAAAATCTATTCTGTAGAGTTTGCCTGAGACAAATATAGGTAGCTTAAGAATTTAAAAGAGCCAATTATGTAAAATCGATGCATATTTTGCAAACTTTTGATAATTAATGAAGTCATTTTGGAATGTAATATTTTTACTTTCTCCACTTAGTATAACAAGTACATACATGGAGGTAGAGAAGGCTTTGCATTCCATCCAAAAGTTAGGTAGCGGGATTTCACTGGAAATACGTTTTTTGGGTTCTCTGTATAAAATAATAGTTAGTGTACGTGTGTCAGTGATAACTCAAAAACGAAAGATCGGTTAAATATCAGACTTGATATATAAGTTCAGTGCAACACGATGATTTTCAAGAAAATCTCCAACTTTAAGTTTTTCATAGAAAAACCTTGAACATTTTTAATTTTGGTTACAATTTGCATATTAAAGATACATTACAAGTAAACTGAATATCTTGAATTTTCTGGGAATAGCATCTAAAAGTCTCTTCATTTTAGATGAATTTTGCATAACTGGTAAACCATAAGAGATAGTCAGAATCTTAGTACATAAAAATGTGGGTTTCTTTAAAATTTATGTCATACATTTTATGGAATTCACCGTTTCTGAGATATTCCTTTTAAATACTTTTCTGAAGCTTTTTTCAAAACGGGAACTTGTCATTACTGTTTCTTCTGCCTTACTCCTGGCCGCGAAGAGAACCGAATTTCAATTGCATAGCAAACAGCTTCTTAAAACTGACTATCATTTTAGCCTAGTGTATTAATATTTTTCCTTTTACTTACAAATAAAACTAAATAATAACACAATTTCTGATAATGCTTACCTTGATTAGCATAAGCTAAATAGAAAAATAACCTTTTGTAAAACTATTTTTTTACAAAAGAGGTATAGAAAGTTATGTCAATGATTTTTTGTGACTGGGCAGTTTTGATCAGTGTGCTACTCTTAGTCCGGTTTTTCAAGATTTGTGTAAATTGTATAGGATTTTACTTTCTCTACACGTATTACGTACATAGTGTATATAGAAGGTATTGTAATGCACCCAAAATATCGATACCGAGATTTAACAGGAAATATATGTTTTGAGAACTCCTGAATCCCAAAAAGACATTTCTAGAAAAGTGTCCGTGTGTGTCTGTCAGCCTGTCTGTCTGTGTGTGTGTGTGTGTGTGTGTGTTGATTTTGATTGAATGTTGTATAACTGTAAGAGATATACGAAAACTTAGTACACAAAAAATGTAGATTTCGAAAAAACACACAGTTTATGTCACATACATTTTTTCGTGGAATTGGCGTTTTCGAGATATTTCTAGTTATTAGTTTAGCTTTAAAATACTACATAGTGTATAGAGAAGGTATTGCACTTCACCCAAAAAATCGACACCGGATTTCACAGAAAATATATGTTTTAGGGTCCCCTGTAACCAAAAAAAGCATTTTCAGAAAAACGTCCGTGTATGCGTGTGTGTGTCCATGTGTATGTGAACACGATAACTCAAAAACGAAAAGTCGGTAAAGTACCAAACTTAGTATTTAAGTTTAGTATTTCCAAGAATGCGACACGAAGATTTTGAGAAAAATACACCCACCCCCAACTACTCTTTACATGGAAATTTTTTCGAAAATTTTGATTTTCTCAAAAAATGGCTCTAACGAGTTTTATTAAAATATCGTATATTAAAGATGCTTACCTGACAAGTAATATGTATATCTTGAATTTTCTGGGACGTCTCTGAAGACTACTTTATTCTGGATGAATTTTACGGAATTCTGCATAACTGCTAAACCGTAAGAGATGGACAAAACCTTACCATACAAGAAATGTAGATCACTTTAAAACACACAATTTATGTAATATACATTTTTTCGTGGAGTTGATCGTTTTTTAGGTATTCCTTGTTATTAGATTTAGCTTTGAAGAAGTTATACTTCTCTCATTCAGGAATTTGTCAACTTCTGTCGATACAGACAAAAAGAACTTCAGTCACATAGCAACCAGCTTCTGACTATTACTTTAATTTATGGTACTCCGTTATTTCGCTTTTACTTACAAGGAAGTAATAAGACTATTTCTGCTATTTTTTTTCAATTAGCATGAAGTAAATAGAAGCATTTATCAATAATTTGTTGCAGAGATGTAGAGAAAGTCATGTGAATAGAACACATCAGACTTTTTATAGCATTTCGTCAATAGTTTTCTAAAATATGAATGGACTGAGAACAGTGAGTAATAAGTTTGTAGCATGACACACGGTATGCGGGGCACTACATTGCAGATTCTAGTCAATTTTAGATTTGACTCTGCCATTGGATCTTCCTCTCTCCTTTCACCCCCCCCCCCCAAAAAAAAGGCAAATAGAAAAATCTGATGTATTTCACTCTCATGACCAGCCTGTAAAAGTTCAGGTTGGAATCCTCATCCAAAAATTCAAAATAAAGTAGGAATTAGGCTCCCTTCAAAAGAAAAAAATAAATAAATAAAAAGAAATCATATTTAATCTACAAAAGGTAAAATATAATATAATTAATAATATTAAAACAATAAACAAATTAACTTATTATAAACTTTATAACACTACTCTACAAACAAACTTCTTACAAAAGATAATTCTTCTTCCAACACTATGCTAATCTAGACTTTTACTACTTAGTTCCTAGTAAGCAGACTGGAACCAAAGAAATGCACTAGGCCAAAGTGATAGTCAAATGTTTTAAAATCTGTCGTTATGCGATTGTCATTGCAATCGCTTCTTTGCTTGGCTAGGAGTAGAACAAAAGACAAACCGACACTTCCGTCTAAGAAAAGTATAGGTAGTAGTTAATATCCCAGATTAAGCAATGGATTAACGTTAATCCTGCCGCTAGGGGCGCTAGTGGCGCTGTTAATCCGCGGATTAAGGCGGATTAAGAGCGCTGTTGTGAGATTTGAAAACTAGCACCAAAAGCGGAAGGATTATCGATAAATCCACTGCTTAATCTGGGATTACTTTTATTTTCCGAGATTAAGCAATGGATTAACGTTAATCCTGCCGCTAGGGGCGCTAGTGGCGCTGTTAATCCGCGGATTAGGGCGGATTAAGAGCGCTGTTGTGAGATTTGAAAACTAGCACCAAGAGCGGAAGGATTATCGATAAATCCACTGCTTAATCTGGGATTATTTTTATTTATTTTTTCTTTTTTTTTTTTTGATACAGTATGATACATAATATTTATTGAAGAAATTGTATTATACAATGTGAGCAGAATTGAGGCATTATTACGTCCTATTTATTTTAACACTATATGATGATACACACACTATTACACTACTTAGCAAATTACAAAATACATGATGATAGAATTACACGATACACACTATTTTAATACTAATGCACTGTTCACACAAAATAGATTTAAAGTTTGTGGTGATGTAGCACATTTTTTTTTTAATACTACTGTACTGTTCAATTGTTTTTTTCGGTTTTCACTTTTTCACACAAAATAATTTTAAAGTTTGTGGTGATGGAGAGATGGTCGGTGTCTTCGGAATCACTGCTGTCGCTGTCGATCCGGAAAATGGTGCGATCTTGCATAGGTTTGGTGATGCAGGTGAGAAGAAGATGATGAAAGTTGTTGTGTGTTTCTATGGTTGGTATGGCCACCACGAACTCGTTGGAGAAGCTGGTGGAGAAGCACCCATCCGATGTGGCGTTGATGTCGAGGTTGGGAATCTTGTTGTGGCACAGGTATATGGATAGCTGAGCATTTGATCCGTGAGGATTAGCCTTGGAAGGGAGGCACTTGACATGGATGGCTTGGGAATTTTCGGTGATGAGTTTGACGATGATTTGTTTTTGATTGCCGAAGAAGGTGGTTTCAGTGGAGAGTAGGGCAACTTGGGAATATTGTCCATTAGCGGCGAGCTGGGGTAGAAATAGGAGTTTTAGGAGTAGGTTATTTCCTACGTGCACGGGATCGATTTCGCAGGGGTTCATTGTGGATCGAACTTCACTAGATATTTTTTGAATCCGTTTGAGAGTTTTTCTTCGCCTTGGTAGGTGAGGGTAAACTTGGTGTTAGAGAGGTTTTGGATGAGTTCAGGAGTAGCCTTACCAAATCTTGCAGGTAGGAAGACTTCGGTTTCTTCGTCGATTTTTACGACGGTCCTGGGTCCGTATTTTGTGCCGAGGGATCTGACGGCTTGCACTGAGTATGGCACGTTTTGTTGTAGCTGAGAAACGCTGAGAATGTCTGTGTTGTTGGACAGGTCTTCGAGTAGACGGAGGGGGTCTTGGCCCATGGTTCACTTGTTGCACCAGTGACAGTTTTTTATAAACGGCGGTGGTCCGTCGAACTGTGTTCTTTGTGACGGGAGGTTATAGTGGCTTTTGCACCGTTGGTATGGGGCACAAGTGTGTTGGATGTGAGTAGGAATGTATTTCCACACGACGTCCACGTCTTCAGGTGGGTAGCGGTTGAAGATGGCGCTACAGTTTTCTAGAAGAACTTGTCGTTCCTGAGGAAGAAGTGCCTCGATGCGCCTCTGGTTGTCCAGGTACTTGACGAGCACGGCGAAGCAGCCACAGGTCATGAGCAGCGCCTGTTGTTGAAGTATCTGTCGCGAAAGTTGTCGATTTGGTCTCGGAGCTTGGCGAGTTGTTGGAAGAACACCGCTTCACACCTGGAGCACAGGTTTGTATTGCTTGGACTGGAGATTTGACAGCAACAATGTTTGCAGCGGAGTGGCTTTGCGACTGGCATTCCCGAACGCTGGATCCACACTGTGTAAGGCGGAAGCATTGGAGTGGGAATTTATAGGGATTTGAGAAACCGCAGTTCCGGGAAGTGCTAATTGGATGTTATCACATCCGCACCGTGTAAGGCGGAAACGCTGGTGTGGGAACTTATTGGGATATGAAATATCACAGGAAACCAGTGACCGTTGGGACCGTTGGTGGGAAAGTCCGTTGGGGATTCAAATTTTTTCAAATCCTTTGTGACGCCTCCTGTTTCCTGAGAAGACGGTTTTGATGGACGCTGAATATCCAATCACCGTGGATGTGATCGGGTGAGATGAAGAAACCGGTGTGATCCAAATACACCGCTAAGCATGTACCGTAGCATATGCGATCTTGGTCGATCCAGTGCTGCATTTTAGCTGTGGAGATGTATTGTTGTTCGTAGAAAATGATGTATAAACCTCTTGTAGGCACAAATTGGAATCGTTGGTCCTGCCGTTCCTCGTCTGGCCACTCGTCTGATGTGAACTGGATGTCGGTGAAATTGGTGTTGGAGAGGACGTAATGGATTTTATTTTCGCAGCTGTGAACTTTGACGGTGATGGATTTTCCGTCGTAGGTATGATCGATGAAACGCAGTGCATAAGGGACATTCTTCTTGGGATGATTTTCCACTTCGTAGTTTTTAAACACTTTAGATGCTTCGCAGTACACAGAGACATAATTTCTGTAACCCATGCTGAACGAGCAGCGGCACCAACTGGAACTGGGTACGGTAAGAGTAGAGCAGAGGACATGTTGGAGCATGCGCACTAAGGCGTGTTTTGCGAAATGGATAGAGCAAAATGGGGTTTGAGAAAGAGATCGGCTTCTAGGAATGTTCTGAAATTGGCGCACCGGATGTACTTGGTAAATTGGGTGAAATTCATGTTTTCGAAAGGGGTGCCGGCGGCGTGGCAGTGAAGCATGTACTTGTAGTATGCCATAATTTGGTTTTGCACGTCCATTTCTTCTTTCTTCTTGTGATACATGATGTCGGTGATGATGCGCTGCAGGCTGTGCAAGGTGTTCCACTCTTCGCGGTTGAGCGTGACTGAGGTACCGTGAGGATCTCTGAAGACAATTTTTAGTTTCCCGAACACGTTCTTAAAGAGGACGGTGACGGTGTCGCTGAATCCATATTCCTGTAAACGACCCTCCGGATGATCCAGGCGTCGGTGAATGATGGGAATGGCGTCGACGAGTTGATTCCACTCTGTGGAACCCAGGACCACAGCGCTTCGCTGTCCGCATTTGGCAATGGCTACCACCAGCTGGTGCGGGGACAAGGGCGAAAACCCGACACACACAAATTTGGTGTGTTTGGTGTTGAGGAAATAAATGTCTGATAGAGGGCCTACAAAGGTGCTAGGATGGGTAGGAGGGATGCAGGGTTGCAGATCGACATCGTTGAGGCAAATCTTTCTTTTTGCTCGGACGATTTTCGGTGCCTTCGGTGTCCCACTGAAACAATAGAGAGAGAATAGCATGTGAGTGCTATACACCAACAGCCACGTGGCAAAGACAAGTGTGAAAAAAAAGAGGTATGCACAAACCTGTGTGGCGTGATGGCCTCGGCGCTCTGCATGGCTCTGTAAGACGAGCGATGGTGGGGCGGACCTTTTATATCAGCAGGAGCGTGTTCTGAAAGCACATGCGCGAGACAATGTTAAAAAAAAAGAAAAAAGCAATATGAGACGGATAGTGACGATGAGGTACATCCATGAACTTACCTGTAACGGTTGGCAGGTTTGCTGAGCGTTAGAGCACTTTGTGCGACATACGTCTTTGTAGGTTTTGCGAATGACGTCATCGTTATGAGCGTAATTGCTGACGTGAAATTTGGAAAAGAACGTATGCTTAGGGAGACCGGAACAGCGGTGAGCGAGGTAATCGATGACGTAATGACCGCAAGTGGTGCTGTCAAAACCTTGCAGTCTTCTGGCGTTGGTTGACCAGCGCGTTCCGCAGATTGAATTTAAGAACCGAAGAAAATAGAGGGAAAGGGGCCCTATGCCGTAACTGTCAAAATATTCCCCCTGTGCTTGTTTATCCACAAAGATGCAAACCCAGTGTTGACCAGATTTGGTGCTGGGATCGGTGTTAGCCACAAGGGCCACGGGAAGCGTTTGAGGACGGTGAAGTGCGGGTAGGCTATCGCAGGGGTAGACGCCTAAAAAGTGGGGGCGCGTAGAGGGGCAGGTGGATAGAAATTGTTGAATTTGGAAGGTGTTCATGATACCAAAATGGATCTGTTAGCGTCAATTTCGACGGTGCGATGTATTTCCGCCATCACCAGCAGAATGACGGGCTCTGTCAATTTGTCGGCAAAACCGATGTTTATAGACACGCTACCGTGGCGCTGGCCGGAGATGTGAGACTCGTTGGCGCTCATGTCTGCAGTGAGATCGAAAGCCATGACGGTATACCCTTGCGGGTAGGCTTCTCTAGAGATGGAGTGTCCTTCGTCCTTGAAATGAATCCCTAACCCGTCCTGCAGGGTTTGAAAGCATTCCATGTAGTGGCCTTTTGAAAAGTCGGGTTGAAGCGGTTGGGAGGGTACGGGCTGACCGTTCACATAGAGTTGAAAGAAGTTCATTTTAAAGTGTTGTAAATTGTACGGATTCGCGTTAAAATTTCCCGAATAAGCCTTGTCGGTGACCATAGCCACGACCACTCTTCTAGGGACTTGCCCTATGAAGACGTCGCTAAACGTCATTGCTCTGGACTCTTTGGGGATGCTGAGGGCGTGAAAGCTGACATCCTTGAGATGGTACTTGGCATTGCTTTTTGAGAGCACGGCCTGGTGTGCAAGTTTGATGGTGGGCGAGGGTCGTACGGATTTTAAACGTAACGTGGCTGACAAGATGTCGGCGTAGCCCTTGAAGGTGGGCTGGTCGGAAAACAGGTAAAATTGGGGAGAGGCAGGGGTGAGTTTAATGGTCATGCTGACGTTATTCAAAAGCAGCTTCTCCTGTCTGAAAAGAGCATTGGAAAGAGGGGCGATGAGTTGAACCACGTTGCTAGCTTTGGTAAACCCCTGACGCCACTGAAACCCCGCGTTGGCCACAAAAACTTCCATGATGCCGGCCGTGTCCTTTCTCCAGAGGGAGGATTGTAGTTTAGTGTTCATGGCATCTTCGGAGTAATTCAAAAGCGTCTCGATGTAGGTTCTGTAGGGGTACCCAGCTTGCGGCATGGATACGATGACGTTATTGAGGGAGACCTCTACCTGCTGAAACAGGGAATTTAAGGCATTGTTCACCAAAGTGGCTGTAAGATCATCCTTTAGAACGGCTCCCTTGTCATCGACGATGCGGACCATGAGTTCGAGCACCACGTAGGTCAAATCTAGGTAATCGTCCGCATTTCCGGAATAATGAAAGGTGATGGGGGCATTTTTCATGAGGGTATTTTGAGGGTTTAGATATAGGAACCTGGACTCCTCGATGTTCATCTGAACGGGCACCTCTTTAAAGAGGTCGAGTTCGGAACTCATGTGCACGGTTGTGTCTGCCATTACGAGAAGACGTCTTGTACCTTGCGCCTAGGACGTTTCAGCTTGGACTGTTTGTTCTTTTTGGGTTTGGTGCGTTTTATTCTCTTGATGCCGGAACCGAGCATCGCGTCGAGCTTTTCGTTGGCCTTTCGTTTTAAATTGGATCCGGCCTCCCTGAGCCTGTATTTGAAGGCTTCCTTGGGCGATTTTCCCGCGGTGGTCACATCGGAGAGCACGTGCGCACCCACCTTGAGTGCCTCTTTTCCTACCGCTTTCGCTCCGCTTTTCAAAAATGGCAGCACCCTTCTAAAGAGGCCTCCAAGGGCAGAAAATAGTCCGCTCCCTTTTTGGTAGCGGCTGCCCCTGTAAACGACGAAGTCGCGATCGTCGTATGCGCCTCCTGCCTGATTGAGGTAGTACTGCGTGACGTCGTGCACATCCATTATTGCGGTTTGGGTCGGAAGGCGAGAACTATAGTAGAAGAAAATCCGTCAGCAAATGGCAGCAGATCGCCATAACCGTTCCTTAAATCTATGTTTACCGTTTTGAAGTCCTGCTGTGTCAAGGGCACCCAATTTTGGGGGTAGAAGGTCTTTTCGTCGCTCATGTAAGTGTTGTTGCTCCTTTCGTATTCCACCGCCACGCTCTCTATCACCTGAACAAAGGTGTCGCCCACCACTTGCGGGGCCACTAGATTGCAATAGATGAACATTTCGTAAGGAAACCCCATATAGGGGTCTACAGGGTGTTTAGGGCCTTTCTGAAGGATCACGTTGGTAAAGGGTTCGAAGCCAAGCATCTTGGCCATAGCGGGTGTTAAGAGCAAACTGTGAATGCGATGAAGGGGGTCGGATGGGTTGTTCTCCGGATCGGCACTGCCAGGGTTCGCATCCTCCTCTTCGGATTCACCTTTGTCTGGCTGCGAACCCTCGCCTCCCTGATTGGAAGTTGATGCGCCGTCGGGCTTTGGGTCCAAAGACGCATCGGACGATGATGCACCTTCGGGTTTTGTACCTGAAGGTGTCGCGATGGTAGGTTTTGTCGGGCGAGACGCCCCCTGGACGGGTTTTGGCTGCCCCGTAGGTTTCGGCTTTGGTTTCGGTTTTGGCTTTGGCTTGTAGTGGGGGGCGTCGTTCAAAACGGCGGATTGTGTTATGATGTACGGTTTAGCAGTGCGCACGACGTTTTCTATATACCCAGAAAATGGAGTGTCGGGTAATCGCTCGGGATGCGTGACGGCCGCATTCACGCTTACCGTGATCTTGCGCTCGTCGAAGAGGAAAAAGTTTTCCACCTGTAGGTGTTGCAGAATGAGTGCGTTGACGAGATTGACAAGGTCTTTTGGATTGTGCACGATGCCTTGAGGCATTTCTAAACTGAATTTGGAATGCGTAGGCAGGCGCGTCATGGTGTACTTGGTGCCCACGATGTGGGCATCGTCTCGGGAAACGTTATAAAATTTTACCGGATACCTAACCTTTTGCAGGGCCACTTCCCATTCTCCCTGCAGAACTATTCTCTCGGGCAAGATGTTTGAAAATCTCGCCGTGGTGTTATCGGTGAAGTGATCCATGGAAGCATTGCTCACTAGGGTGATGGAGAACGGCTTCGTCTTAATCATACCGAATCGATCGTCGAAGCCAGGACCCACGAGTTAAACTTGGGAGGATACCCCTTCCACTTGACCAGCAGCTGTTTGTTGCGTCCCCTACCCTTGCTTTGCACTATGCGTTCGATTTTGAAAGTCTCCGGAAGAGCGACCTTTTGTAACTCCTCTGTGTAAAATATGCCGTCAATGGATTCCCCGGTCAGATCCTGCAACTTATATACCACGGGCTTTCCGCGCACGACCTCGGCTATCTTAAATATTTCGTCGGTCCAGTTCTGTTCGTACCCCTTATCGAATTTCATTTTTTCTTTGGAGATGCGCACGTGATCGCCAACGGAATATCGGGGCGCCCTCGTTCGTGGCTCGGGCCTGTTTCCGTACAGATTGTGGTAAACCTGTAAAATGTTAGTCTCGTTCACGTCCCTTGGCGCCATCTTTATCGACCTGTGATACGAACTATTGTACGACTGCATGAGAGCTGGAAGAACTTCCACGTATCTATAGCTGTTTTTAAGCGTGAAATATTTCCACATCTTCGTTTTTAAGGTGCGATTAAAGCGTTCTACAACGCTGGCTTTCACGTTATTTTTCGTGGTGTAATGTTGCACATCGTGCTTCTTTAGAAAAGCGCGAAATGTTTTGTTGGTAAACTCCGTTCCCTTGTCCGTTTGCAGGACCTTGGGGACGCGCTCGGAGAATATGGAGCGAAAAGCTTGCGCAACCTCGGTACCCAGCTTCGATTTTAGAGCAACAGCCCAACCGTATTTTGAAAACACGTCTATAACGGTGAGAATGTAGACGTAAGGTTTGTTGTGCTCTTTCACGCTGTTCATGACGTTAAGATCGGCTTCCCAAAGATCGTCCATATTGGTCACGTGATAGTATTTGGTGGGGTACCTCTTTCTCGCCGGTTTGTGCAAGGTGTAGCTGTCCTGGGTTTGAAGGAAGGACTCGATGTTCGCCTTTGATGCTCCCGTGGCCTTTCGCAGGGCCTTCACCGTGCCCAAACCGGCATAGTGCTCCGGCTTTTCGTAGTACCGTCTTAGTGCCTTCCATTCCTTCATGCTTTACTTGTACAGGGGTTGCCAGAGTCGTCTGCGAAAATGATATCTCGCGGCAGGCGATTTCTTTTTTTCTTTGCGAGGCGAAAAGGGGTTGATTTTTACGGATCTGGGTTCGACCTCCAGCTTCACCGTCTGATTAACGTCTTCGTAAGCGTCATCATCAACATCATCATCATCGTCTTTGTTATGGCTAAGGTAGGGCCGTCTGACTTGTGTCACGAGATCGAGATAGTGGCCCAATTTATATTTTACGAGGCGCCACTTTTCGTCAGGCGAGAGTTTTGATCGCTGTACCTTCTCGATTTCTTTAGCCAGCCTGGAAATAGTATGGTCGATGACGTGAAGCTTCTGCACGGTCTTTGGTTCGGGGGCAACGAGGATCTGCTTGCCGTACTTCATCCTGTCAATTTTGACACCAGGGCACTACCCAACGTAGCTAACACGGGTAGTAGAAATGCCGGCAGAAAGCCTCCCTTTTGTACCAAGATTTGCTTCTTTTTCTTCAGGGGGACTCGCTTGTCGACGAGTTTCCTCCAAGCCCCTTTATGCCTCTTTAAGCGACTCAAGCACTTTTTCGGTAGCTGCACGTGACCTCTGCACACATTGAGCATACATTCGCAAATGGCCTTAACGAGATCGCCATCGGCATTTTTTATCAACTTTTTCCGCAAAGGGGCCTTTGCCTTGGCCAGAGCTGTCAAATTCGCGTGCTGCCTCGCTATGCGGGCACTGCTTAATTTTGCAAGGCTTAACCTGCCCCTAGCCATGTTGGCACGGTAATGACGACCGCACCGAAAATGGAGCGTTATTTAACATCAGCGGTTCCAGTGGCGTAAAAAAAACCCTCGATACAATGTAAAGTGTGCATCGAACCCGGGACTTCTTCTTTTTGGTAGGTGCAAATCTCGGCTCAAACAAAGCAAATAATCATCGCCCTCAGTTGGGTACGAAATACGAGAGCTTCTCGTCCGGCAGCACGCCGGTTCGATACCTGTATCGGTTAGGCGTATATTGAGTGCAATCCAGCACCAGATACCCATGCGGGTGTTCGGTGGCCTTTTCGAAAGCCTCCAAGAGAAACTTTGAGTTCCTGGGTTCGATTTGCTGACACAGCCTTTCGATCTGCATCTTGTCGCGGTTGTTTTTGAACACCACGATGTAGTTTGCATTGAGAGAGATGTTGCGATATTTCTGCCCCTGAGGAAACACGTTTTGCAGAATGTACACGATGCCGAAGCGCTTGTGGTGGGAGTCTCTGGTGAAAAAATTAGACACGTCCTTCCCGCCACCCTCGACCATGAGATCGTCCAAAATGACGAGATACTTCTCGCCCACCGAGGCAAGTTCGGGGATCCCCGCGTGAGTCTCACACCGCAGGGGCAAGGCTTCGAGTCTGGGCGAATACTCCGGAGGGTGGCACCACAGCACCTTTTTGGGGCGCTCGTCGAACATGTCGTCGGCGTGGCGAATCAGGTTTTTCACAAAGGTGGACTTTCCGCAGCGCGAAGGCCCTGCCACGAGCATCGTGCTGGGAAAATTGAATCGCCTAAGGTGCCGAGATCTGGGCATCGCGTCCCCAGGGGTCCCTGGTTCGAAATGAGCTTCGCCTGCGCTTGGCGTTTCATTTATGTTTTTCTCTTGTACCCGTAGGGATGCGAGTCAAAATCCTCGGTGTAAACGCGCTTGTTGACCACCATTCTGAAGGTCTTCGTGCTCGGTTCGGTGACCACCGTCCAAAACGGTTTTCTAGAAATCTGAGTCCCCTCCAGAGTCACCGTCTTGCTTCGATCCGTCAGCACCATGTCGCGCATCACATCGGCGTTCACGTGCTGTAGATTGCCCCAATGGAGTGTAATGCCCTTCACCTTACATACCGAGACGGTCTTGTCCGTCTCCGGGCACTTGATCTCCATGCAATAGCTCTTCGGGCCCGTGGAGGCGAAACGGGTCATGTACGCACCTCGACCGTACTTCTCCAGCTCGTCCGTCATGTCCCCCAGGAGGCGTCCCGCGGAGGGGGTCCACTCCCCCGGTAACGCGGTGGTGACGACGGAGTCGGTGTCGAAGTAGCACACCCGCTCTCCGAGGCGCTTCAGGTACGAGTATAACACCAGACGCGCATGCGCCGTGGTGTAAGCTGCAAGCACGGCGTTGGAGGCGGAGTTCACTCTCGGACTCTGCTCGCAGTACTTCCACACCACGTAAGTGACCTCACTCGACACGGGTACGTAGGTCTGCACTTCGATGCCCGGGTCATTGAGCAGGTCCAGAAGGCGGTCGTACCGGCCCACTAGCTCGCACGTGGACATGTTACTTTTCTGACCTAGTTTACCCCAGAACGAGTTCATCATCAGCTTGGCCAATTCCCGCCTGCCGGGGTTGGACGCGATGACCTCGGGATCGAGAACGACGCCTTCGTGTTCGAAGAACTGCTTCACGTACTCCTGCTTGGCTTCTGTCGTGTCGCAACCCGAGGGCCAGCCGGAGGCTTCGGTCTTGATCTTGAGGAACTGATTGACGTAGTCCTCGAACAGCCCCTTGGACCCGGTGCGCGGGTCGTACTGTGCCACGTCGTACTCCCAAATTTCGTAGACCTGGAGGAGCCGGTACCCCTCCTCCAAGGCTACCTTCATCTCGTCGACAACCCAGGTGCCCGACAAGGCCCTCTCGTCGTCCCCGTGCCGGCATTCGCCCTGGTTCTCCGTCTCTGCACATGCCCGGCATAGCGGGAACATCAGCTTGCCGCAGATGCGCGCCGGCAGCACCGGGTGGTACAGAGTTTGCGGGGGTAGAACTCGGCACTTTACAAGGCCTCCTCGCACGTCTTCTAGGCGAGGAAAGCGATCTACGTGGATCTTGGGGTGACCCACGGGGTACGGCTTTGTCTTGTTCACGAACGGGTACAGGCTACACACGTCATAATACAAAATCTTCCGGTCCCCGACCGCCTCGCAGTACGTCTTTGTACAGTTTGTGCGGCCTCCGTAGAAGGCGTCTCTGGGGTTTAGGGGTTCGGGTACCGGGAAGTTCTTCGCATGGCGCACTAGGTCTTCGTTCGCCTTCATCAAGGCGTCGAACTCGCAACCCCACATTTCCACCACCGTATAGCCGGCCTCCCTGATCTGCCGGGTGAGCTTTTCGGTGCTTTCGAACCTGGAGGCCATGGTTTCTTTTCCCGTGCTGTACACCGGGGCATGGCGGTTGTGAAAACAACGCCTGCACCCGTGGTAAAAACAACCGTGGAAGAAGTACACGTACTTTGCAGGTCCTTCTTCTCTGTACCCGTCCACTTTGTGGCCTAAAATTTTAACCTCGCGGCCTCTCATAGCGTGCAGTATAACAAAGTTATTTTGTAATTCTAACCAAGTAAGCCATATGCACGCTATGCGAGACTGCCTGTCGGCTAGGCGGTATCCTCCGACGGGCAAGAGCCCTAGCTTTTTCGGCGGCATGAAGCGATTTCTATACACGCACATGCAAGCTTGCGCAATGGTGACGCATTCTCTGAACGGGTCAATGCCGTTCTCGTCCAAAAACTGCCTTCTAAATTTTGCTACTCCCTGGCTTAACAAAAGCACGTCCATTTTACAATACATCACCATTTCCGCCTTCATGTCGAAGACGTAGTTGGAGACCACCTTTTCGTCGTGCCACAGCTCGAAGGCTCTTCGCCCCTCCACCGACATACCCCGTGGACAGTAATATCTTTTATCGGGAATCGAACCCACGTAGTTCTGGTTTTCCTTGGTGTTAAATAAGTATGGAAAGTAGCCCTTGCTATCTTTCAATGCGAAGGTCTTTGAAAAGCGAGCCAGTGGCATGGGTATAAAGTTGAGCTAATCAATGAACGTGACGTTACCGTGGCGCATGCGGTATATTTTGTTCCCGTTCATTATAAGCTCAGGCGTCCAGTTCAAATTCTGTACCATGTACTTTAATAAAAATTGCCCGTCGTAGCTTCTGAGGTTATGGGCCACCACGATCACGTCCCAGGCTTCGAACCTCGCCTGGGTAATGTGACAAAACAATTGTTTTACCGGATCGTGCATAAAGACCCACTCTTTAATGCCACACTCTGTACAATACGCCATTTTAGTGGTCTCGTCTATGCATAACGGACAGCCTTGGTATAGCACGCACAGGTTTGGTACATGCTCGTACGTTAATGGTTTGCCGACATAAGCACTGTCCTGTGTACATTCAAAGTCGATGAACATGATCACGAACCTGTTTCTTTTGTTGGGAGAAACGTACGGCTGTATGAAACACAAGTGCCCGTCGCTCACGTGCGTCTTACAGTTGCTGCAATACTTCTCCCCACACTGATGAGGTATCTTTCTATGCCTGAGATTAACCATCTTTTGGCAGGTCGTACACACCTTCTCTACATCACACACGGAAAGTGCCTTTGGGTAGAAAGCCCCTTTTTTAATGTGATTTTGAAAACATGTAGGACCCTTAAAATCTCGGTTACACGCGGCACAGTGTATGTAAGCTAAATAGCTCTTTTCGCACTGCTGGTGACACTTGGTACACTTTTCCTCGCACCTGTGAAATTCTTTTTTGTTTGCCGAAGGGTAATTACATTGGCGACAATACCACTTACACTTAAAACACATGTGTAGGTTTACTACGGCGTTAAAATGCCCCTCGTGATAAATGACGTCAATATGTTTGTTTACATTCTTTGCAGACGCATATAGCACGTTCTTGCCCGAATGATCTCCGAAAACAGTCACCTTATAGTCCTTTAACTCAGCGTCGAAATGTCTGACGTCATCTATAGTAAATGCGCCATTTAATTTTCCCACTTTTTCGCAAAGGGCAATGGCCCTCTGCTTTTGCAAGAACTCACTGCGTCTCATGGTTTGATAATTGACGTCATTGTCGGCTTTCGCTTTGCTAACAACAATGGCTCTCGGCAAGCACAACTGGTCTTTGTTAATTATTTCTATTATCCCCTTATTACCGCTACAGGCATTGCACGGTTTATAGCACGATCCCGACACCTGCTTTGTCCAAACAAATGTAATGTTTAGAGGTCCTGCTAGCAGAAATTGTTTATTGCTCTGCATGACCTTTTCAATGGATTTAATAACAACATCGGCATTCACTTGATCGATGCGTCTCACACTCATATTGAACGGTTTGGATGGTTCGCTATCGTTCGATATCGATATTCCTAAGAAACCGGGTTCGTTATCCAGCAGGGTCTCTTTAGCAAACTTTACAATGTCGTTAAAGAGGTCTGTCACTCACTGCACAGAATTTGCATCTTTGTGTCCCGAGTTCACAACAATTTCGGTCTCTGTATAGCCAGAGAAAAGCCTTTTCATGCTTCGCTCCCTATGCGAAATAATTTCGAACCTCGGCTGCTTAATTTCGACTTCCTCGCTGTCCGTCCATTCGTGCTCCATTGTACGAAACCACACTCTGGTCCTGGCCATTTTTTTCTTTACCTGCTTCTTTTAAATTATATGTAAACACTCCGCAAGTCAAAAGTATCTCAGTTTTATATTATTTTTAATATACACAACTACCTATTACCGCGCACACAACCAATACCTTTCCTGTTTCTATTACAATCGTAACTTATCACACACAATTACGCATAAATCCCTCGAAAACCTAAAATCGATATTCTTTTAAATCTTTAAAGCACTTTCTCACTGTTGCGAGCGCCTTATCGACACGTGTATTTAAAGGACCCTTATCATCGCCGCAACTTCCGTCTGCGCGTTCAGTTAAAGAGCTCATTAAATCACCCGGTGGCTTATCTCGCCACAATTTCCAGAATTTTAATCGGGTGTTTTTTCCGGAGTAATTCCGGTCCCACCGTCGAACCACCGCAACATCCGCTTTCGATAAAACCCAAATTTTCCTACCATTCACCACAAAACCACATTTAAAGTTTTTCGTGCTAATGAGCTTCCGTTCTCACAGCATTTTTTAAAGTTCACACGCTCTTTAACAACTTGTTATCGCGTCAGCCATATTGTGTGACGCAAATCCACATGTCGATTAGCAGTCCTTTAAATGTTGGGACTTTGTCACCAGGCCTTTACTTTCAGTTCTGTTGTCGAGCGTATAGCTTCACAATGCACCGTTCACACTTTACTAGTTTCACCGTCAGCGACAGTTTTTTTTTTTCTCCATCGAGTAGACGATTGTGGCATCAAGTGGTGACTGAGGAAAGGATAGTTACAACATCTATCACGCAGGTCTTCAGTGCGCCGAACGATTTCCATTCTTCTTCTTCAGTGCCGTCGCTTGCAGCGCTTGAGCAACCTGCATCCAGTACTTCGTCTCTGAACGCCACCGTAGAGTCGGGTGACGTCGCTAGGCTTTCGCAACTCTCGGCGTCGTCGCCCCCGGCGTCGCTCCCGGCGTCGCCCCCCACGTCGTCTCCGGCGAGGTGCGGCACTGCTGCTCCACCTGTGGAGCCGTCGATAATAGAGATTTCGTCTTTTATAGACGACACCATCTCCACCAACATCACCGACGGTTACACGGAAGACGACGACGCCGACGTCTCCTCTGTTGACGTCGCCAACGCCACCACCATCGACATCAACAACTGCTCCGGCTTCTCCGTGGCCTGCAACTCCTCGTCGCCCCCGGCGTCACCCCCGGCGTCGCCCCCGGCGTCGCCCCCGGCGTCGCCCCCGGCGTCGCCCCCGGCGTGGTTCAGCACTCCTCTTCAGCCGTCGTCCACTATCGTGATTTCGTCTTCAGACGTCAGCAACTCCACCAGCATCACTGCTGAATACGACGAAGACGACGACGTCTCCTCTGCTGGCATCTCCGACCCCTGCATCTCCTCCCCCCTTGCCTCCTACGCCCCTTCCTACAGTCCCGTTTCCTCTCCATCATTTGTAAATATTCGGACCTCCTCCCCCGTCCCTATTGACGTGATTGATATATCCTCCCCCCTCACTCAATTCAAATTTGAGCAACATTCTTCCCCTCAGCCATTGCCTCCTTTTCAATCCTTACTCCCTCTCCTTTCCTCTAAGTTTCCCAGCAAGGGGTGCAGGCGCTCTCTGTTGCCAGAATTTAATCAGGGTTCGATCCCCGGGCGGTGTGAGGAGGAGTATCCACTGCAGCAGGACGACGGATTTGACACGGCGTTCGCCAACGTTCGGGTTCCAGAGGACGCCGGCGACGAGTCCATCTGCGACCTTGCCATTCCCCTGCTGGTCCCGGTGTCGCCAGCATCCAGGCTGCGGCTGGGAAAGCGTCAGCGAGCCCCAATAGCCCCGCTGGTGCCTTTGTCCCCCCAACCCCGGCCGTCGTATGCCCACCTCAAAAAGCGGCGTCTGCTATCATAATTGATTCAGCGTGTTTTTTGCAAACTAATATTTTTTCAGTGTTGTATAGTTTTGTGTGTGTGTGTGTGTGTGTGTGTGTGTGTAATCACCGTTCAATTTATGGCCCCCAGCATAATTCTGTAAGTACTATGTGTGTTTTTTTCTAGTTGTATCTGTCTTTTCTTCGTTTTGGTTTGTCAGTAATGCCATGTCCTTGTCTCACCCCTTGCGATGAAAGTGAAATTAGAGATCTTATTATTAACCGCCTTCCGTTTTACACAAACGACACCCTTATGAATTATTTTATTCATATCGGTGCCGATTTGGAAGTGTTACAATTTATTTCTTTCCCCGAAGCTATCTATCAACCTATGTGCTTATTTTGCCAGGCCTATCGGCAGTGTTTATTAAATAACAGTTCAATTCCATCTCCTCATTTAATTCACTTTGTTTGTAAGTGTCCTATACAAGTATTAAGGCATTGCCTTCCTTAGATATGTTTTGCTGTACCTCTCAGACTGGCTTCTGCACATTGTGCATGGCCAAACGGTACGACGCCAAAATTTTACAATCAACTTTAAGCATGTATACTGTTTCCACAGTGTGGCACACGTCAAATCATAGTAGTTTCTCTCCCACTTGTTTGACGTGCCAGGCTCGTCGTGCCTGTTTTATTAATAATATTTCCATTCAATACCCCCATTTGCGCTACACGAACCAAGGGCCCTGTGTTCGATGTGGTGGTTACCGACCCCTAATGCGCAATTGATGGTATACAATGACATGGTTTTTTCAAATTCTTTTCCATTTTATATATATATATATCTTAGTTTTGTGTGTGTGTGTGTGTGTGTGTGTGTGTGTGTGTGTATTGTTTGGTATATTTAATATTGCGAATTAGTTTTTTCAACCTTGTGCTGTTTTTTTCTTTTTTTTATTATATGTATATATATATGTGTGATTTTACGCAATGTGAATTTTGCGTGTGATTTGTTTTTCTTAAAAACAATTTACAAAGAGAGAGACATTTCTTTTCTCTAAACAATTGTTCGATTTTTGAACCTTGTGCTGTTTTTTCTTTTTTTCTTTTTTTTTTTTTATATGTATATATATTTGTGTGTGGTTTATTTATTCTTAAATGAATTTACAATTGTTTTGTATGCCCACACAGTAATAAATTCAATGTTTATATCTTAACTTCCTCATTCGATGTGTATTTCTTTATTTTCACTTATTGTGTTTCTCCTAACTAGGGTTCCTTTCCCTCTCCTAAATATTTTCTTTAGTAGTCATGCAATTTCAACTTCCTCATTAATTAGCATCGTATTCCATCTCTTCGTGGTTCCCCTCATCCACACCTCCTCCCCCAGTTTCCTCACCTTCTTCTTCCCCCTCTTCGTCGTATGTTGTTTCATAATTGGGAAAATTCTCCACCCCTCCAGTGCACGCGTTTTCCAATTTCCCAATCATATGCTTTAGCCCCTCAAATTCCTCAAAAAGTTTAGCTACATTTCCTTTTATTCTGTTTACCAATGTCTGTTGCCTCGTCACATTCTCATGTTTCTCCTCCAGTTCTTTTCTCATTCTTTCCATCATCCCTCGCATTTGTCTTACCCTCTCTTCACACTCTTGTTTCTCCTTATTCACCCCCTCATTCTCCTTCTTTACTTCCTTCAATTTATTTTCGCATTCCTTTTTTATTTTTTGTTTCATCGCATTTATTTCCTTTTTGCACCTCTGTGATGCCGCTTTTCTTATACTATTCACCGACACCCTTCCTACATCCCCACCATTCCCATTACATTCCGAATTTACCTTCAAGCTCCCCTCCGCAGACCACCTAGACGCCCTCTTCACCCTTCCACTTACTTTCCTCCCACCACCTAAGTTCAGCTGCCACTCACCATCGCCACATTTCCCAAACATATACACAAAATTTTCAGAAAAGTAGGAATTCATCTCATTTACCACACTATACGCCATCACAAGTTCGCTTTCCTCCGGAGTCAATTTCCAATCCAATTCCAACCCTTCCGGCAAATCTATCGTTTCCATCAACAAACTACAATCTACCATCTCAACAAGAATCGAACTGTTGTCGCTAGCATACATTCTCACCGGTGTTTTATAAAATTCACACCCGGCTTCATCCTTAACTTCTCCCTTTTCACACCCACATCTTCCTGTTCCAACATACCCCTCTGGACATTCAAGCTGTCCAAACTTCACTTTCCCGTACATCATCCCTGAACATCTCCGCCCCCTCTGACATCTCGTTATCGGTTTTAAACAATTATACACATTTTTAAGTATACCTAGGTTAATAAAGTCAGAACCAAACCTACACCCACTGCCTTTCCGGTATACGCATGTACAGTTAGGCAACAATTCATAATCCTTATCACATCTTGTCACATTTTCCAAATGTCCCGTCTCGCCATTCAACTCGAACCCACACCTCCCAAAACTAACGCAGCTCCTCTCCGCGCCGGCAACTGCCACCATCATCAACGCTATTACAATCATCCTTTCAATCTCCATTTTCCATCCACCACCTCCCCTTTTATACCTTTATCTTCTCCTATTCACGCCAACCATATCACCAAGCGTTTTATTTCCACCAATCCCCGCCATTCTTTCCTACCCATCCACCATTCACATCGCACCTTATTTTCTCCAATCAAATCACTACACGTCACTTCCGCATGCCATTTTTACTTCTGCATTTCACACCATTCCCTCTTTTCATCCCCAGCTCCCGTCATCATCACTTCCACACGTTAATCCACTTTCGGATTACCCACACTCACATCCCAGATTAAGCCATTGGATTTAGCGATAATCCTTCCGCTCTTGGTGCTAGTTCTCAAACCTCCCAACAGCGCTCTTAATCCGCCTTAATCCGCGGATTAACAGCGACACTAGCGCCCCTAGCGGCAGGATTAACGTTAATCCATTGCTTAATCTGGGATATTAACTACTATAGGTACTTCACAATAAAAACTAATAACATGGAATACCTCAAAAAATGTATATGACATAGCTTGTGTATTTTAACAAGATCTACATTTTCTGTGTAGTAAGTCCTTGTCTATCTCTTTCGGTTTACTAGTTATGCCAAATTCAGCCAAATTCATCCAGAATTAACAGGCCTTTAGAAAGTATTCCCAGAAAATTGAAGATATACATTTTACTTGTGATAGAAATTGCTTTAATATGTGGTATTTTAAACAAAATTGTTAAATCCATTTTTAAGAAAAACATTTTCGAAAAATTTTCCTTGTAAAGGGTAGTTAGGGGTGGGGGATCTTCCTGAAAATGGAAGATCCCATGCACACACTCACTCGAACTTTTCTCCAAAAAGGTTTTTTTTTAGTTTTGTTTCAGGGGATCCCTAAACATGTATTTCCGGTGAAATCTCGACATCGAATTTTTGGATGGAATGTTATACTTCTCTATCCCTATGTACATTTTACGTACGGGGCTAGAAAAGTAAACAATCTGATATGCTACATTCACATGACTTTCACTAGCTGCTCTACAAACAAACTTCTTACAAAATATTCTTCTACTTTCTACATAATGCTAATCGAGATATACATTAGCTTTAGCATTATTACTTTTAAGAAGAAGGAAACTAAAGGAATGTACTAATGCGATAGTCAAATGTTTTAAAAGCTCTCGTTTTGAGATTGTCATTGCAAATGGTTTCTATGTTTGACCAGGAGTTGAACAAAAGAAAAACGGATACTTCCTGTCTGATAAAAGTAAAGTAGTTTAGAATTGAAACTATTAACAAGGAATATCCTGAAAATGGTAAACTCCATGAAAAAAATTTATATGACATCAATTGTGTACTTTAACGAGATCTACATGTTTGTGTAGAAAGTTTTTGTCTATCTTTTATGGTTTACTATTTGTGCAAAATTCAGCAAAATTCATCTAGCATAAACAGGTAATCAGAAGATATTCCCAAAAATTTAAGATAAATATTTTATTGGTGATGGAAATAGCTTAAATAGATGGTACTTTAATCAAAATATTTAGAGCCATTTAAAAAAAATCGAAAATGTTTCCACGTAAAGGGTAGTTAGGGGTGGGGGAATTTTCTTGAAAATCTTCGTGTCGTATCCTTGGAAGATACCAAACCGAAAAACCAAGTTTGATATTTCACCGTCTTTTCGTTTTTCAGTTATGCTGTCCAAAGACATACAGATAGACAGACAGACTCACACACACACTTACACACACATGGACCTTTTTCTGAAAATGCTTTTTTTGGATTCAGGGGATCCTAAAACATGTATTTCCGGTGAAACCTCGGTATCGAATTTTTGGGTGCAATACAAAACCTTCTGTATCTACTATGTGCATTGCACATACGGGGCTAGAGAAAGTAAAAAACAGAGAGTGAGAGAGAAAAAAAAAACATTGAACTATTTTCGTTTTTGTTTGAGCCCTCTAAACTAAACTAAATGTTTTTGATTTAATAGTATTAGTAATAGTAATAATAATAATAATATTAATAACAATAATAATAATAAAATTGGTCGATTTACCAATATGGTTGCCCATGCTCAAGTAGACAGAACGAACAGCATTTCGCATTGGAAAGTAGAACCGATTTTCAGAAGGTACATTTTTACTCTTTATTTCGAATCAGTTCATTTACATAAACATAACCTAACCTAACCTAACCTAACCTAACTTAACGTAACCTAACCTCGACGAAATCTCGAAACCTTTCGTTCACCTGTCATGAGGCCATATCGTCTCTGTAACCAATAGGAAAGTCTCAGGAAAGTCTAAAAATTTGATGTGTTCCATTCACATGACTTTCTCTAAATATCTGCAACAAGTTATTGTTAAAAAGCTTATGCTTCTATTTACTTCATTTTAATCGAGAAAAAAAATAGCAGAAATAGTCTTATTACTTGCTTCCTTGTAAGTAGAAGGGAAATAAGGGAGTACTATAGGCTAAACTGATAATCAAAAGCTGGTTGCTATGTGACTGAAGTTCCTTTGTATGAACAGGAGTTGACAAATTCCTGTATGAGAAAAGTGAAACTTTTTCATAGCTGAAACCAAAAATAAGGAATATGTCAAAAACGACCAACTCCACGAAAAGAATGTATATAACATAAATTGTGTGTTTTAATCTGCTTTACATTTTTTGTGTGTTAAATTTTTGCCCATTTTTTACAGTTTAACAGTTAAGCAAAATTCTGTAAAATTCATCCAGAGGCTATTCCCAGAAAATTCAAGATATTGTCAGGTAAATATCTTTAATATACGATATTTTACTCAAATCGTCATAGCCATTTTTGAGAAAATCAAAATGTCCGAAAAAAGTTCCATGTAAAGGGTAGTTGGAGTGGGGGTATTTTCTTGAAAATCTTCGTGTCGCATCCTTGGAAGATACCAAACTTAAATACCAAGTTGGGTTTTTAACTGTCTTTTCGGTTTTAAGCTATGCTGTTCACAGACACTCAGACACACACACACACACACACACACATAGACACACGCACACTCACACAAACACACACACACACGGACCTTTTTGTAAAAATGCTTTTTTTATTCAGCGGGACCCAAAACATGTATTTCCGGTGAAATCTGGGTATCGAATTTTTGGGTGGAATGCAATACCTTCTCTATACATTATGTACATAGCACGTGTAGAGAAAGTAAAAATGAACTAGAACTGCAATCTCGCATGCAGGACATCAGATTACTTTACGTTTCGGCGCCATGACAAACAGGTTTCTGGATTGCACCACATCGTGCCTCAGCCATTTGCATTATCTTTCTGGCTACTCCATTGTGTCCGTCTGTCTTTCTTGCAGCTTCTCGCCCTACGGCATTTGAGCCCACCTGCCATGTCTTGGTAAGCGTCCTTTTCTGAGTCGAGCGGAATTAGCATTTAAACCCTTTTATCCAACGTCTTCCAGTGCCATATCACAATACGAACACACGTGTTAAAGAATTAGTAATGTCCTTCTTCAAGAGAAAATAATTCTATGAAAATGGTTGTAGATACCGAATACCTCTAGTATATACTCTAATGATTTTGATTAAAATCCCTTATGTTTAAAATATATACATGACAAATAAAATTTATATATTGAATTTTCTGCTAACAGCCACTGAAGACATGTTTATTCTGGATGAACTTTGCGGAATTTTGAATAACTGATAAACCGTAAGAGGTATACAAAAACTTACGACACAAAAAATATTGATCTTAATAAAACACACAATTTATGTCATATACATTTTTTTCGATGAGTTGGCCGTTTTCGAGACAGTCCTTGTTATTAGTTTCAGCATTAAAATACTTATACTTTTCTCATACAAGAATGTGCCAACTGTCCATACAAACAAAGATACTTCAATAACATAGCAACCAGATTCCAAAACATTTGACTATCACTTTAAGATACTCTCTTATTACCCTTCTACTTATAAGGAAACAAGTAGGAAGAGCCTCTTTCTGCTAATTTTTTTCTCGATTAGCATTAAGGAAATAGAAGAATAAGGGTTTTAACAATAATTTATCGCAGAGATGTTACTTTCCCTAGCCTGCATATATAATTACATAGGGAAGTCCAGATTTCTTCGGAAATATATGTTTTGCGGTCTCCTGTATTTTTAGAAAGAGATCCATGTTTTTTTTTTTTTGGTAGTGTTTAACGCCCGCTTTAACTACTTATGGCACCGCAGGCGGGGAGATCTATGTGCGTCTGTGAACCGTTAAATACCAAACCTGGTATTTAGGTATAGTGCCTTCTAAGAATGCTACACGAAAATTTCCAAGAAAACCCCTCCACCTTATACTACCTTTCACATGGAACTTTTTTTGAAAATGTTTATTTTATTAAAAATTGCTCTCTAGATTTTGATTAAAATACTGTATATTAAAGATATTTACATCCCAAATAAAATGTATATCTTGAATTTTCTGGGAACAGCCTCTGAAAAGCTCTTTATTCTGGATGAATTTTGCCAAATTGTGCTTAACTGCAAAACCGTAAGACATAGACAAAAACTTACTGCACAAAAACATAAACCCCATCAAAACACACAATTTACGTCCGCTACGTTTTTGTTGTGGAAGTAACCGTTTCCGAGATGTTCCTTGTTATTGGTTTCAATTGTAAGGTACTTATAATTTTCTCAGACAGGAAGTGTCTGTAAATCTTTTATCGAACTATGAGTTATCTGCAAACGTGAAATACAACGCTGCTGAGTCACCAAATAGAAAAAGAGTTAAAACATTTTATTTAAACCTTTAAATCCATAACTTTTGCAAGCAAGTTTTGTTTTGGAAACATTCATTAATCGTGTTGGACATAGTTTAACGAACCAAAGCAAATTTCTGTTTTTAGAGAACGATAGTTGAATTGTACAACATAACAAGGATAATTGCCTGCGAGCATTTTAATTGCAGCTCCATTACGAGTGACAATAATACTGGTTGTCCTGTACAACAGATAAAATCAATTGTATAGATTAAATCTTTAAATGCGTCACACATTTAAGATGTTTAGCGAATGTAACCAAAATTTAGCGGTCGAGGAAATTGTTCAATGCAAATTTAATGTTTTTTTTATATTGTTTATGACTCTAAAGGTATTTAAGGGAAGTCGAAATTGGATGTTTATATTTTTTTCCATTTTCATATTTAATTGCATATGAATATTTTGGATCTCCTGCTCATTTCATAAATATACGCTAATTGTAAATAGTTTAAAATATTGTTGAAAATAACCCTACGTAGTAGCCCTTTATAATATTTAAATGCATTCACTTGTTAAAACTTCAATATCTTTATAAATATTAATGCTGGAGAAGATTAGAAAGTTTTACTTCGCCAATTCGCAGCATTTGCTTCCCACTAACATTTCCTTCATGAGAGAGCTTTGAAGTACTGTGAAGTTGTATTTGGAAAGTTAGGTTACAATTTCTGAAGAAGTAAAATGTTCTATACAAATGCCCTATTATCTAAGAAACTAAGTGACACTAAGGGCTGAAGTTTTTACACACCGTTGCATTCAAATAGGCTTTTGAGGCTGTTAGTTGGATTATCTATAACAACCATTATAATATGTATTAATTGCTTATCAGTTTATATTTAAAGAATGCAAATACTCGATTATTTCACTATTAAGGGTGTAAAAATCAGCTTTTAGTAAGAGCAGTCGAGAGTTGTTTACGCCAAACTTGGAAAGTGGAGTGAAAGGTTTTCATTGTCAGCAAATGCTCTTTTGTCCAGGCACGTACGAGCTACGGTAAAGTCCCTTTTATTTTGGAAAAGAGTATTTTTCCATTGTAAAACACTTGTCACGTGGGTGTTATTTTGCATCCTGGGAAGAAAATGATGTATTTTGGGTAATATCGACTCCAGTTTCGGGGCCTTTCTGCCCAATCAGAAAGATGCCGCCATGACAGCAATTTTGCAACATTAGAGAAGATTGCCGCACATCGGGGCTGTGTCAAAGTTACACTGGTGCTGTTTGTTAGTCGCATCGAAGCATTGAAGTTACGTCTCCATGCGTAGTTACCTCGGCTTTCAAGTTAAACAACGCAACTCTCATAGATACTTAGTTATTGACGCACTCAGTAATGCATAAAGTCAGTAACGCATATCTAAACTTAATTATATAAAGCTAACTAAAAGAAGAAGGGGGTTATAAGTAAAATTTGTGTGAACTGTCGATAAGGAAAGCTCCTAGTAAATAATTGACTTAGCAGATTGTACAGCAAAGTGCTTATCTCATGTCTTCTAGTGACAATAAATTGAAGGAAATTAACGTGTGTCTAAGCAATTTCATAAGATCACTACCTAAGCTACCCTCATTGTTTCCTCCCCGAGTGAGCCAAACCAGCATGCAGGCTGAGTCTAGTTGAGTCTAGTTGAGGCTTCTCATCGGTAGCAGGTCTGCACAACAAAGGTACGTAGATATACTCATATGATAGCGGAGTGAATCTTTAAGCGCCGCCAACGTTATAAAACATCTGAGCACGGGGTCAACATTATAACGCTTCATACTTGGCTCTGTAACGTGGTGCACATTCAAACTCCTCATACTTGGCGTCCCGAACGTGGTGCATACTACGCATACATTAAAACTCCTCATACTTGGCGTCCCGAACGTGGTGCATACTACGCACACATTAAAACTCCTCATACTTGGCGTCCCGAACATGGTGCATACTACGGTCATATTAAAACTCCTCATACTTGGCGTCCCGAACGTGGTGCATACTACGCACACATTAAAACTCCTCATACTTGGCGTCCCGAACGTGGTGCATACTACGGCCACATTAAAACTCCTCATACTTGGCGTCCCGAACGTGGTGCATACTACGCACACATTAAAACTTCTCATACTTGGCGTCCCGAACGTGATGCATACTACAGCCACATTAAAACTCCTCATACTTGGCGTCCCGAACGTGGTGCATACTACGGCCATATTAAAACTCCTCATACTTGGCGTCCCGAACGTGGTGCATACTACGCACACATTAAAACTTCTCATACTTGGCGTCGCGAACGTGATGCATACTACAGCCACATTAAAACTCCTCATACTTGGCGTCCCGAACGTGGTGCATACTATGGCCATATTAAAACTTCTCATACTTGGCGTCCCGAACGTGATGCATACTACGGCCACATTAAAACTCCTCATACTTGGCGTCCCGAACGTGGTGCATACTACGCACACATTAAAACTTCTCATACTTGGCGTCCCGAACGTGATGCATACTACAGCCACATTAAAACTCCTCATACTTGGCGTCCCGAACGTGGTGAATACTACGGCCATATTACAACTCCTCATACTTGGCGTCCCGAACGTGGTGCATACTACGGCCACATTAAAACTTCTCATACTTGGCGTCCCGAACGTGATGCATACTACGGCCACATTAAAACTCCTCATACTTGGCGTCCCGAACGTGGTGCATACTACGGCCACATTAAAACTTCTCATACTTGGCGTCCCGAACGTGATGCATACTACGGCCACATTAAAACTCCTCATACTTGGCGTCCCGAACGTGGTGCATACTACGGCCACATTAAAACTCCTCATACTTGGCGTCCCGAAAGTGGTGAATACTACGGCCATATTACAACTCCTCATACTTGGCGTCCCGAACGTGATGCATACTACGGCCACATTAAAACTCCTCATACTTGGCGTCCCGAACGTGGTGCATGCTACGGCCACATTAAAACTCCTCATACTTGGCGTCCCGAACGTGGTGCATACTACGGCCACATTAAAACTCCTCATACTTGGCGTCCCGAAAGTGGTGAATACTACGGCCATATTACAACTCCTCATACTTGGCGTCCCGAAAGTGGTGAATACTACGGCCATATTACAACTCCTCATACTTGGCGTCCCGAACGTGATGCATACTACGGCCACATTAAAACTCCTCATACTTGGCGTCCCGAACGTGGTGCATACTACGGCCACATTAAAACTCCTCATACTTGGCGTCCCGAAAGTGGTGAATACTACGGCCATATTACAACTCCTCATACTTGGCGTCCCGAAAGTGGTGAATACTACGGCCATATTACAACTCCTCATACTTGGCGTCCCGAACGTGATGCATACTACGGCCACATTAAAACTCCTCATACTTGGCGTCCCGAACGTGATGCATACTACGGCCACATTAAAACTCCTCATACTTGGCGTCCCAAACGTGGTGCATACTACGCACACATTAAAACTCCTCATACTTGGCGTCCCGAACGTGATGCATACTACGGCCACATTAAAACTCCTCATACTTGGCGTCCCAAACGTGGTGCATACTACGGCCACATTAAAACTTCTCATACTTGGCGTCCCAAACGTGGTGCATACTACGGCCACATTAAAACTCCTCATACTTGGCGTCCCGAACGTGGTGCATACTACGGCCATATTACAACTCCTCATACTTGGCGTCCCGAACGTGGTGAATACTACGGCCATATTACAACTCCTCATACTTGGCGTCCCGAACGTGGTGCATACTACGGCCACATTAAAACTCCTCATACTTGGCGTCCCGAACGTGATGCATACTACGGCCACATTAAAACTCCTCATACTTGGCGTCCCGAACGTGGTGCATACTACGGCCACATTAAAACTCCTCATACTTGGCGTCCCGAACGTGGTGCATACTACGGCCACATTAAAACTCCTCATACTTGGCGTCCCGAACGTGATGCATACTACGGCCACATTAAAACTCCTCATACTTGGCGTCCCGAACGTGGTGCATACTACGGCCATATTAAAACTCCTCATACTTGGCGTCCCGAACGTGGTGCATACTACGGCCACATTAAAACTTCTCATACTTGGCGTCCCGAACGTGATGCATACTACGGCCACATTAAAACTCCTCATACTTGGCGTCCCGAACGTGGTGAATACTACGGCCATATTACAACTCCTCATACTTGGCGTCCCGAACGTGGTGCATACTACGGCCACATTAAAACTCCTCATACTTGGCGTCCCGAACGTGATGCATACTACGGCCACATTAAAACTCCTCATACTTGGCGTCCCGAACGTGGTGCATACTACGGCCACATTAAAACTCCTCATACTTGGCGTCCCGAACGTGGTGCATACTACGGCCACATTAAAACTCCTCATACTTGGCGTCCCGAACGTGATGCATACTACGGCCACATTAAAACTCCTCATACTTGGCGTCCCGAACGTGGTGCATACTACGGCCATATTAAAACTCCTCATACTTGGCGTCCCGAACGTGGTGCATACTACGGACACATGGAAACCCCTCTCTTTATTTTAACGAAAATGTATTTATTTATATGGATTAGTCGTTTTTCTAAAATGTAAAAATTATTTTTCAATCACCTGTTAAGAACTTTGTTTTAAAAAAAGTAATACCTTTTCTTCTATTGAACAGAAGTATTCTATTTTCATCAGTAAACAGTAAAGGTATTGCTGAACGTACCTTTAAAAATGTACCTCGTTATGCTATATAGTTGCTGAGATAATGGGTGAAACTTTAACATTAGCAAGATAGGCATTACGACTGTCCTTAAACGAATTTTATAAGTATACTGACGTGCATTAAATGGGGCAGCTGTTTATGTAGCCACCACCAAATGCCAGCGTTATCGTTTTTGTTTCTTGACTTTAATTATAGTCAAGTGATTGGGAGAGTGCTTTTCCTTCCCAAAATATGCACCTATTACCAAAAGGTAACAATAGGAATGTTGTCACCTGCGAAGTGGTTTCATTGAATTTTGACACAACATAAACTTAAATTAAATTAGAACCTAAAAATATTGATGGAAATGAAAGCTCTCTTATTATTGTCGAAGATGTCTACCAGTTTGACAACGTATGCAAATAATGCTTCACTGCTTACCAATCGTACAGAAAAGCTGTCGAAACGTGACACACTTCTTTCTTTAATTATTCCGTTAGAAATTCATTCAGTGACCCAATTTTAGCACCCAATTAAGCAGAATGTTCTGGAGTTTCGATTCCTTATCACTTGATGCGCAGATGTTTAACTAGAGTTTAACTGCAGAGTACCGACTGATTTTCATTTGTTGAGCAAATGGTCGATGTAGAGCTGAGTCAAGGATATTTTCAGCAAGATGGCACTACAAGTCATACATTAAATGCATCCATAAACCTAATTGCAGGTTTCTTTGACGACCGGATAATTTCTAGGAATCTGTGGCCACTGGATTTGACTTCGCCGGACTTCTTTCTATGTAGTTACTTAAAAGACAGGGTTTACGCCACACGTCCCCGGACACTGAACGACCTGGAGCACATCACAAAGGAGATTCAAGCTATTGACAACAGAGTCCTCCAACGAGTGACCAGTAACATGGAACGACGTGTTGAGTTGTGCCTTATGCAGGATGGAGGACATTTTTAACATTTTCTATAAAGGTAAATAATCTTCCAAAATACCTCTACAATTTAGGTATAATAAGTTGTCGCTAGCACAATTCGTTTAGAAGCATTTTAAGAAAGAAATGTGTCAGTTCTATATAAATCATCCTGTAGCATCAGAATCTTCCCTTCATTTCTCATCGATTACATCGTTCATTGATTCGCTTTTATGTCCCTGGCTTGTTTTCCAGGCCAATCACATGGAAAACAGACATCGACTGGATGTATTTGAAATTGGTTAAAGATACCTCCATGCCAATAGTAGATTCAGAAACAAAACTCAGCTGAACTGTGAATGGAAAATGAGTGAAACTAAAGCGCCCTTAGAGGTTTGTAACTTAAAAAAAAATTGTTGTGTTCCATTCACAGGAATTTCTGTACTTCTAGTTTTACAAACGCTTAATCTTCTACTGAGATAAATATTAACAGCAACTGTCTTATTTCTCAATGTTTTATAAGTAGAAGAGACATAACGGAATATCCCAAGCTAAAGCAATAATCAAATCTTCAAAGTCGGTCGCTATGTTATTGAAATTCTGTTCTCTTTGCAAAGCCAGGAGTAAACCAAAAGAAAAAGAAATAATAAATTTCAGTTTGAGAAAAAGTTGAAGTATTTTAAAACTAAAATCAATAACAAGGAATTTATCGGAAATTATTAAATGGACAAAAAATGCATATGACGTATATTGTGTGTTTTAACAAGATCAACATTTTTTGTAGAGAAAGATTTTGTCTATTACTTAGGGTTTACCATTTATGCAAACTAATCCAGAATGAAGAGGTTTTCAGAAGCCATTCTCAGAGAATTCAAGATATAGAGTTTATTTCTCATGTAAATGTATTTAACATGCCGTAATTAAATCATAATCGTTAAAGCGATTTTTTGAGAAAATCAATATTTTCTAAATTTGTCTATGCAAAGGATGGTTTGAGGTTGGGGGATTTTATTGAAAATATTTATGTCGTGTCCTTTGAAAATGTTGAGCTTAATTATAAAACTTTTGGTATTTAACCGGATTTTCGTTTTGTCTTTGAGTTACTGTTTACAGACACACACACGGACTGACACGCGCACCATTAATTTCTTTTTTTTTTTTTTTTTTTACACGTACTATGTATATTATGTATAAGACGAGTATTGAATCCAGAGGTCCGTCGATGGCCGGAACGTAATTGTGAGAGAGATTACAGCCTGTTCACAGCGTTCAGGCAAGGATGATACCGCGGTGGTGTTGCCATTTCCCTTCCGCAAAATGATGAAGATAAAAGGACCCAGTCCTGTAAGAGGAGGGAAAATCCTGCACGCTAGTACCGGGGATTAACCCACTCTACAGGTAGCAGCGTTACCACTAACGGGACTAGCTGGTACAGAATGTTTGGGGTATGGGTGCGCAGATTTCTCGTGCTGGGAGATCCAAATATGACGAATGATAAATTCCAATAATAATTTCATCTATCTTGAAAGGTAAAACGGATAACTGAGTGTTATTGAATACATTATCTGATCAGTCTGGCAACAGCAAAAGACTTAAGAGCCGATTTTTACGTTCTCTACACGTACTATGTACATAGTGCACCCATTAATTCGATACTGAGATTTCACCGGAAATACATGTTTTGGGTCCCCCTGAATCCAAAAAAAAAGAGCATTTTTGCAAAAAGGTCCGTGTGTGTGCGTGTGTGTACTTGTATTTAAGTTTGGTATCTTCCAAGGATGCGAGACGAAGATTTTCAAGAAAATCCCCCTACCCCCAACTACCTTTTACATGGAACTTTTTTCGAGAATTTTGATTTTCTCAAAAATGGCTCTAACCATTTTGATTAAAATATCGTATATTAAAGATATTTACCTGACAAACAATATGTATATCTTGAATTTTCTGGAAATAGCCTCTGAAGACTACTCTATTCTGGATGAATTTTACATAACTGTTAAACCGTAAGAAATGGACAAAAACTTACCACACAAAAAATGTAGAACACATTAAAACACAATTTATGTTATTTATATTTTTTTTCGAGGAGTTAATCGTTTTTGAGAAATTCCTTGTTTTTGGTTTCAGCTTTGAAAAACTTGTACTTTTCTCATACAGATATTTGTCAACTCGTGTCCAAACAAATAAAGGAATTTCAGTCACCTAGTAACCTAATCTATGGTACTCTCATATTTCGCTTCCACTTACAAGGAAGCAAGTAATAAGACTATTTCTGCTTACTTTTTCTCTATTAGCATGAAATAAATAGAAGAATAAGTTTACTAACAATAATTTATTACACAGAAGTAGAGAAAGTCATGTGAATGGATCACATCAGATTTTATTGTTTTGGTTTACGGCTAGTCCAATTATGTTTTGTTTGGGTTTGTGCCTATAATCTGGTTGTTTACTATCAGCTGCTGCCACTAACAGGGCTGGGTGGCTTTCTTTAAAGCTATACGATCGTATTCACGAGATCTGAAAACTACCCAAGAGACTATGCATAAGAATTGGTCTGATGATCAAAGATAAAGAAAATTCCAATGTGAATTATGAAAATACCTTATTCATGTGCGTTGTGGATAATTAAGTAAAAGCCATATCTTTGCTAATTAAATTTATTCCAGATAAATAGCTATAAAATCAACAATATTATATATTAATTTACAGAAGACGCTCAAACTGTGCTATGTTAGAATCTATGCAAGCATCACGTTCTGCTCAATTTCTAGGGCTGCTTCAAAGACACTCTAGCGCTGTGGTCCTAGGTTTTCGAGTTGAGCCAGCACACTTCCGGATTCTCGTATACGATGAGCTATTGCAACAAATGATCTTGGGTTTGGGATTCTCCTGTTTGGGAAATTTGTCTCCACACAAACGTTGCGCTTCATATGTGTTGGATTTGACTTTGCTATAAGCAAGAAGCATATCTAGATACTGTTGATTTGTAAAGCCTGCCATAGTGTTGTATAAGGTATCGAGGCAGGTAGTTTTACTGTCAACATTCATCTTACGCTCTACAGTTTGCAAGCACCTCAATGCATCACGGTTGCCAAGCGTATGACCACGTCTCTATTCCAGTAGACACGCTGGAATGCAATTCTTTTACATCATTTTGTGGCTAAACGACTCATTTTAGCAACAAATGGCACCAACACGAATTTGTAGGTCTAGCTCGCTAATAGAATTGCAGAAGTAAACGATAAAGCAGTAAAGAATATTTGCAACCGAACATTTGATTAATTTTAGTTTTTATTTATGCAACCATGCACTATTGAGGAAAATGTTTCAGCTTAAATCCAGGAGGTTGCTGTTGAAGTCCACGCACTTAACACCATTCTAAACACCTTGTACACATATACATACGATATGTGTGTGTGTTCTTTCTTTATTTTATGAAATTATCAAAAGCAATTAATATTATATATTAAAAGCTTTGTTAATTCAGAACAATGGAGAAGCAAAGACCAATATTTAAATGTCATTTAAAAGAAAATGTAACGATAGAATGTACATAAAAAGAATCTGATGTGTTACACTCGCATGACTTTCTCTCGCTGCTCTACAAACCTCCTACAAAAGATTATTCTTCTTTGTATACAATGATAATCGAGATAAATATTAGCAGAATGTTCTTATTACTTAGTTCCTTATAATTAGAAGGGAATATGGGAATGCGCTATGCTAAAGAGTTTGTCAAATATTTTAAAAGCTATCGTTATGCGATTGTCATTGCAAATCACTTCTTTGCTTGGCCAGGAGGAGAACAAAGAAAAACGGACACTTCCTTTCTGAGAAAAGTTTAAGTATTTCACAATTGAAACCAATAACAAGGAATATCTCAGAAGGACATAAATTGTGTGTTTTGTCGTGATGTTCATTTTTAGTGTAGTGGGTGTTTTTCTATCTCTTACGGTTAAAGAGTTAAGCAAAATTCGGCAAAAGTCATCCAGAATAAAGAGGTCTTCAGAGGCTATTCCGTAAAAATTCGAGATATACAATTTATTTCGCACATAAATAGCTTTAATATACGAGATTTTAATCAAAATCATTAGAGCCATTTTTAAGAAAGTCAATATTTTCGAAATTTTTTCCATGTAAAGAAAGGGTAGTTTGTGGTAGGGGAATTTTTTTGAAAATCTTCGTGTCGAATCCTTGGAAGATACTAAACCCACCGTCTTTTCGTTTTGGGGCTATGCTGTCCAAAGACACACACACAGACACAGACATACACGCACTTCTATTTAAAAATGCTTTTTTCGGACTCAGGGGACCGCAAAACATATATTTCCGGTGAAATCTCGGTATCGAATTTTTGGGTGCATTATAATACCTTCCTATCCCTATGTACATTATACCTATGTGGCTAGAGAAAGTAAAAAATTACAATCCATTGTAATTTTCTCGGTTCTGTCAATTTATCCGCGATACTTATCAATGTATGCGTAAAGGTGTTATTGCTGATACATACTTATAATGAAGTCTATATTTTTAATTATATTTTAGATTCCCCTTCTTATGGTAGGTAGAGGAAGTATTGTACTAAATGCAAAACTCTGCTACATATAACATGTTGAGTCACTTGAATAAAAACAAGCAATTATGCAAAAAAGATCTCTGGGTTGTGTGTACATAAAAGAACGTGACTTCTTATTAGTAAAACTGTAATTTAAAGAAATAAATTATTTTGAAAAATGTAGAGGTTTGGAAGTTAAAAAAATAACTGTCTACAATTATTTGGGTTAGTGTTAAAAATATAATATATAATATATATTTAGCCTCATTTATTGTAACTTACTTGAAATTTTAAATACAGTTTATTAAAAATCTGATGTGTACCATTCACATGACTTTCTCCATATCCCTGCAACAAATAATTCTTAAAAAACTTATACTTCCATTTACTTTATGCTAATGAGAAAAAATTAGCAGAAATAGTCTTATTACTCGCATCCTTGTAAGTAGAAGCGAAATAAAGGACAACCGTAGGTTAAAGTGATAACCAAAAGCTGGTTGCTATGTCAATGAAGTTCCTTTGTTTATATGGATAGGAGTTGATAAGTTCCAGTATGAGGAAAGTATACGTTTTTCATAGCAGAAACCAAAAATAAGGAATGTCACAAAAACGACGAACTCCACGAAAAAATGTATATAACATAAATGGTGTGTTTTAATGTGCTCTACACTTTTTGTTTAGTAAGTTTTTGTCCATTTCTTACGGTTTAGCAGTTATTCAAAATTTAGTAAAATTCATCCAGAATAAACTACTCTTCAGAGGCTATTCCCAGAAAATTCAAGAAATACATTTCATTTGTCAGGTAAATATATTTAATATCCGAAATTTTAATCAAAATCGTTAGAGCCAGTTTTGAGAAAATCAAAATTTTCGAAAAAAGTTCCATATAAAGGGTAGTTGGGGTTGGGGGGATTTTTCTCAAAATCTTCGTGTCGCATTCCTGGAAGATACTAAACTTAAATACCAAGTTTGGTATTTTACTGACTTTTCGTTTTTGAGTTATCGTGTTCAAAGGCACACGGACACACGGACACACACACACACGGACCTTTTTGTGAAAATGCTTTTTTTGGATATTGGGGACCCTAAAACATATTTCCGGTGAAATCTCGGTATCGAATTTTTGGTGGTGTGCAATACTTTCTCTATACACTATGTAGATAGTGCGTATGGAGAATGTAAAAATATGTTGTATAATGCTTTCTTATTACAATAGTGAATTTAGACAGCAAACACTTTATATTTACATAATATACAAGCTATATTTTTAAAACATTGCAAAAATAAGATTCTTATTCTCTACAACAACTTAGACGCATATTTTCATGATCATTAAATATTTATTGTTACTATAATTGTAACTTCGCAGCTGCTTGCCAAGCGGGAGACTTGGATTTGATTCCCAGTACCGGCGTGGGGATTTTTCCCCCGGTGGGAGACCTAGACCGGGGTGGACTCAGCCTCGTAAGGTGCCTGGGGGGCCAATTGAGGAGCTAGAGGACCGGGAGGGATTCAGGCGCTGACAATGTCTCATCCTCCAATAGTGCACCCCATCCATGACGTATAATTGTAATTTAAGGCTTTCTTTTGAAGTTTTCAAGTAAACTTATTTTTTGTTACAAGACCAATGTATTTGTTTTTTTTTTAAATACATAACATTAGGATTGTAAAATACGATAAAAGGCAATCGTGAGATGATTTTACATAATCACATTTGTTAAAATAAGGGTCACATCATACTACAAAACCTAAAAATCAAATACCGCAAGTCTTCCATGATTAAACATTCAAAAGAATGATATGGTCTCCATCTCCTGCTGGATCCAAAAAGTATATGTTGATATTTCTGTCTCTTAAAAGGATAGTATCATATACCCTATTATTTTTATTGTAAAATGTAAAAGCTAGTATTAATAGGAAAACATTACAACTTCAACATCAAAAATTAAAATGATCATTGCAAATACTACCATAACAATTAATAAAACAAAAGGAGGTAAAGTCGAAAGCCTACATTATTTATTCCAGGAGAAACTGTAAGTATATAATAAATATTTAATGCAATATCTTTTGCTTTAGATAAAGATAATTGGAATACATATCTAATGCATTTATTACTATGATCCTTTTATATTTATCATGTAGGTTACTATACTAATATCACCTTTCTATTATATCACTATAGATATAGAATATATGTTTTAAATTCTAAAGAAACAAGATTTTATAATTAATTTTACTATACTTTGATACAGAAGATAGAATTAATGAAATTACCTTTATTTGACTATAATTGGTTAAAATTCCCTCCACTTAATTAGTATTCTTAACAAATCGCAAAGACATTAGAACAAAAGCAATAGTAGATATAATTGCTTTATGTGTTTATTTTTGATAAGTTAAAATGGACACACAAACAGAACGTTTACTAAAAGTGCTTTCATTTTGGATTAAAGTCATTAAAATATATATATTTTGGGTGAAAATTCCATACCGAAATATTAGATAAATTTTCTTTCTGGACGAAGGGAATTAAAATATATAATTTGGGTGAAGTCTGAATATCGGGATTTTAGATGGATGGAGTGCGATATCTTTTCTAGCTATTAGGTACGTGTTAGAGAAAGTAAAATTAGATGTGTTCCATTCAAATGACTTTCCCTACATCGCTGAAAAAAATTATTGTTAAAAAAGCATATTCTTCTATCTATTTTATAATAATCGAGATACACATTAGCAGAAATTGCCTTAATTACTTGCTTCCTTGTAATTAGAAGGAAAATAAGCGAATACACTAGGCTAAAACGATGGTCAAATCTTCGAAATGCCGGTTGCCATGTGGATGAAACCTGTTTCTATGTAAGGCCAGAAGTTCACAACTTTCCGAGTGAAAGAAAGTGTAAGTATTTTAAATTTGAAACAAATAACAAGGAATATCTCAGAAATGGTCAATTCAACGAAAAAAAAGTAGTTTACATAAATTGTGTGTTTTAACGCGATCTACATTTTTTTTGTAGTAAGCTTACTGTTTACCAGTTACGCAACATTCAACAAAATTCATTCAGAATAAAGATGTATTTAGAGACTAATCCCAGAAAATTCAAGATTCATTTTATTGGCCATATAAACATCTTTAATATACGGTGTTTTAATCAAAAGCATTAAAGCCAGTTTTGAGAAAATCAAAAGATTCTAAATTTTTTTCATCTAAACGATGGGGGGATTTTTTATCAAAATATTCATTTTGCATCCCTGGAAGATACTAAACTTAAATGGCAAGTTTGGTATTTAACGATTTTTTCGTTTTTGAGCAATGCTGCCCACAGACACACACAGACAAATAGACTGACAGACAGATAGACAGACACACACACTGACCTTTTTCTGAAAATGCTTTTTTTGAATTCAGGGGGTCCCAGAACATGTATTTCCGGTGAAATCGAATTTTTGGGTGGAATACAATACTTCCTCTATACACTATGTACATAGTTCGTGTAGAGAAAGCAACAATTGGAATACATATCTTATGCATTTATTGCTATGCCCCGTTTAAGTCTAGTGTAGATTACTATAAATGTATCAGCCTTTTAAAATATAAGTATAGACAAAAAATATATAATTTAAATTCTAGAAAAAACAAGATTTTATAATAATCTTAATATGCTCTGATACAGAAGATGCAAGTAATAAAATTATCTTTATTTAATTATAATTGTTTAAAATTTACTCCAAATTAGTGTTTTAAACAAACTATAAAGACATTAGAACAATAGCAATAGTAAATATATTGCTGTATGTGTTTATTTTTTTTTATTAATCAACATCTTATTAAATTCTAAAAATGCTTTCTTTTTGGATGGAAGGTTCTTAAATATACTTTTTGGGTTGAGAATTCGATATCGAAATTTTGGATGGAACACAATATGTTCTCTAGCTATTAGGTACGTGTTGGAGAAAGTAAAACCGGAGAGCAATTTTTCGCTAACCCATTTCTCGCTGATAGCAATCTTCATTTCATTGCGAAGTAGAGGCTCTGGAATGCGATTATAAACGCCTTGAAAGCCTTGGCAACTTAAAGTGAGAAGAACTGTCGAAATATATAAATGTATGTATGATAAGGAAACAAAACAAATGACTAGAATAAGAAATAAAAGAGAAGCAAAGGAGCAGAAAACGCTCATGAAGCCTCATATACAAGAAGAAAAAGTAGGGAGTTCCAAGTCACGAAACTGGCCATAAAGGTCCAGAGCCGATGCTGCTGATAATGGGATTTCTGTTGTGGAGGTATATAATATATGTGATGTCCGGGGCAAGATAATATGGTCGCAATAGCGTCCCACAGTTTTTAATTACTCCAGAACAAGACTAATACTGCGACGGCAGCGCTGTAGGTGGTTTGACCCTGAAGCGAAGTTTCGTGCAGGGCGATGATACGAAGCGGACGATCTTTGCCATTGTGGGAACCAAGGATCAGGGCGGGGTTTCATCTCGGACATATCCTGCGACGAGGAAGGCGCCCCTAGCAGTTATGCTAGCCTACTTGCTCTTTAAGTATTGCTTACATACACATATTACTACGTAAAACTGCATATTTTGGAGTATACGAACCTAATATGAGCACTCGTCATAAACAGTTATGCCTCTTTGTGCAATATTATTATTACTAGAGTCAGCTGATAAGTCCCGGACCTCTCAATGAAAACAGCATTTAATTATTCTTTTTTTACTTTATTTCTCAACATAATCTCCAGGCTAATACATTTGTCATATCGGTGTTCTAATTTAATTAAACCTTCTCTGTAGTGCGATTTAACAAGGTCTTCAAAATAGCTGTTTACCACATCAATGAGCTCATTGCTGTGAAATCTTCTTCCTCCAAGAACTTTTTTGAGATTTGGAAACAGGTGGTAGTCACTGGGTGCTAGATCTGGCGAATAGCGTGGATGTACCAAAAATTGGAACTTTAATTCGCACATTTTTCTCATTGTAATGACTGAACTATGGGCCGAGCATTGTTGTGATGAAACAACATTTTTTTTTTGTCAAATGAGGTCTTTTTCTTTCTACCTCATCACTCAAACATTGCAGTAAGCTTGCGTTGTAGTCACCAGTGATACTTTTACCCTTTTCCAAGTAATCAATAAAAATAATTCCCTTGGCATCCCAGAAAACACTCGTCATAACCTTGCTAGATGGATTGTGATGCTCTGTTTTGACTGTGATTTACTTTCTTAACTGTAGTAATGTATCCGAGTTTCATCCATGGTACTAAGCTGTCTCAACGATTCACTGGGATTTTGCTGGTAGAGCTCCACATTCTTAACAGAAACAGTGTTCTTTGCAATTTTGGATCAGTTGTCAACAAACGCGGCACCCATCTTGTAAAGACCTTGTGAAAGCCCAAAACATTACTTAAAATAATTACGTGCACGTTCCTTTGATATGTTTACAGCTTCTGCTATCTTAAACAATTTTAATCTGCGGCCTTGCAGTACTAAACAATGATTTTTTCAATGATTTCTGGAGTTGTCACTTCCACAGGGCGTCCAGAGCGAGGCTCATCACTAGTGCTCGTTTTTAAAGTCTGGAACCCACCTTTTAATCATTGAATATGAAGGGGTAGAGTCTTTCAATATATTGTTCATTTGCTCCGTGATTTCCTTAGACCTTAAGCCTTTCAAATGGAAATATTTAATCAGTACTGATTTTTCTAAATCCTCCATTTTTGTGAAAACTCTAAAGTAGTCTTGTTTAAAATACTGACATTGGAAAACTAAACAAGCTACTGTCCTGTAACTATGGATACAAGCTAGTCTAGTGTTGAATTATATGATGCTACCTCTAACTGGCCTAGTGGCGCCATACCTGTGTGAAGCCTGGGACTTATCAGTCGATCCTCGTATAAACATCGTACATAATTGGCTCACATTGGCACGGTGCCAATAATAGTAATGACGTATCACTTGATGAAAACATTTTTAATATCGTTTCTGACCAACGAAGGTGCAAAACTCTGTGTACTTATAAATATAAAATAATTAAGACCTGAATTTATAATTACTTACCATGCAATACTGATAAATGGCTACATGACAGCCTGTACTTGCTCACTTGTAAACTTCTCTCCCAGGAAGGAAATGCATACAAGTGGCTGTCTTATTTATCGCTTCAACACACCAGGTAATAAAATGCATGGAGAGAGCCAAACGTCTCATAACATATGAAGACACTCTCGCTTGTATCAAGCAAGGATGGGAGAAATGTTATTCCTAACTCTAGGATTATTTTATAATCATCTAAATTACTCTATTCTGTTTGGATTTTGTGTTTTTTTAATCGTGATTAAAGACACAAGTCAAATCCCACTTCAAAATGTTCCCAGTTCAAAAATATTATGTGAGGCATCACACAATTTCCCATTCACAGGTATTTTATTCCAACCAAACATGCCCGATGATGTTTCTGTCCACTATGTACAATGTACAATATACATAGTGGATAGAAAAAGTATTGTATTGCACACAAAATTCCGATACCAAGACTTCACCAGAAATATATGTTTTAAGGTCCCCTGAGTCCGAAAAAAACATTTCTAAAAGGATCCGCGTGTATGTATCTGTGTGTTTGTGGACGGCATGGCACAAAAATTTTCCCACCACAAACTACCCTTTACGTTGAAAAATTTTTGAAACATTTGTTTTTCTTAAAAATGGCTCTAACGATTTTGATTAATATACCGCATATTAAACCTATTTGAATCACAAATAAAGTATATTTTTTTAATTTTCTGGAATAGCCTCTGAAGACCTCTTTATTCTGAATCAGTTTTGCAGAATTTTGTATAACGATAAAACTGTATGAGATAAACAAAAATTTGTTGCATAAAAATAAATAACTCGTAAAAATACATAATTTACGTCATATACCTTTTTATATAGAGATGATCATTTCTGAGATATTCCTTATTATTGGCTTCAATTTTAACATTTCTCAAACCGGAAGTGACGTTTCGTTTCATCTCTCTTGTTTTACAACAAGCCATGCAAAGCAAACCGAACTTCAATTGTTTCACATAGGATGAGCTTTTAAAACATTTATCTATCGCTTTAGTCTAGTGTATTCCCTTATGCCCCTTCTACTTAAGGGAAGCAAGTAATAAGACAATGGTTGTAGGGAAAGTTGTTTGAGTAACAACTACAGAAAATCATGCGAATTGAACACATCAGATTTTTATAATAGTGCACCCTACCTGAAGCACCATTGGAGATAAAAGACTACATAATATGTACAAACTGAGGCTTCCACGGCCGGCCTCTGGAGTAATGAAACTAATTTCCGGGCTTGTAGGTCGTGGTCCTTTGGGTCTTGAAAATTCCGACGTTTCGCTAAGGGCTGCGCCTGGCATCTTCATAGGTGATCCGGTGGCTGGTCAGAGCTCGAATCAGACCAGCCACTGGATCGCCTATGAAGATGCCGAGTGCAGCCCTTGACGAAACGTCGGGATCTTCAAGACCCATGGACTACTTCCTACAAGTCCAGAAAATAGTTTCATTATTCACTACTACATAATAGTCTATGATTTGCAATGGATTTATTTCACAAACTGTAGACTCGTTAACGCACACAGTTTATGTCGAATACCTTTTCTCTGTGTTCTTAAGATATCTTTTATCATAGGTTGACTTTTAAAAGTCTGCATTTTCCCCGTGGCCATGTCATCACATAGCGATCCATACTGTATCACTCTTATACCTTCAACAAATATGAAAATGTATAATGAAAGTTTATCTCGTTAAGTAGAAAGGTTAGCAAGTATTTGTAAGAGTAGTTTGTTAAGGAATGAATAGAGAATTTTTTTTTCAAATCGGTAGTTAAAAGTTAGTTTGCTTTTTGCTTTTGTCTCTCTCTGTGACGAACTTGAGTCCTAAGGTTAAAGCGACTCACGTTAATAATTATAATAAAAATTCTGATGTGCTCCATTCACACGACTTTCTCTACATCTCTGCAACAAATTATTGTTAAAAATCTTATGCTTCTATTTAATTCATGATAATCGAGAAAAAAATAGTAGAAATGGCCTTATTACTTGCTTCCTTATAAGTAAAAGCGAAATAAGGGAATAGCATAGGTTAAAGTGATAGTCAAAAATCTGGTTGATATGTAATTGAAGTTCCTTTGTTTGTATGGACAGGAGTTGAGAAATTCCTGTATGAGAAAAGTATAAGTTTTTCAAAGCTGAAAACAAAAACAAGGAATATATCAAAATAGATCAACTCCACGAAAGATTTATATGACAAAACTTGTGTGTTTTAATGTGTTCAACATTTTTGTGCAGTAACTTCTTGTTCATCTCTTACTGTTTAGCAGTTATGCAAAATTCCGTAAAATTCGTCCAAAATAAAGTGATCTTCAAGGCCTATTCCCAGAAAATTGAAGATATACATTTTATTTGTCAGGTAAATATCTTTAATATATGATATTTTAATCAAAATCGTTAAAGCCATTTTTGAGAAAATCAAAATATTCGAAAAAAGTTCCATGTAAAGGATAGTTTGGAGTGATGGGATTTTTTTTCAAAATCTTCTTGTCACATTCCTGGAGGATACTAAACTTAAATATCAAGTTTGGTATTATACCGACTTTTCGTTTTTGAGTTATCGTGTTCACAGACACAGGGACGCACTGACACACGGTCACACAGACACACACACACACACACACACACACACACACACATGGACCTTGTTCTGAAAATGATTTTTTTTTTTTTGATACAGGGCATCCTAAAACATATATTTTCGGTGAAATCTCGATATCGATTTTTTGGGTGGAGTTCAATACCTTCTCTATACACTATGTACATAATACGTGTAGAGAAAGTAATAAAAAAGAAGAATTATGAGCTGCAAAGAACCGAGTGGGATGGTTTTGCGGCAAGTGTGAGGCTCACATTCCTGAGATTCCAGTTCGATTCCCGTCGACCGTCCTCTCTAACCATTGGATTTTTTCCTGAATCTCCCAGGTTCTCATTTTATTTCAGGTGTGCTTTCAGGTCCTGCTGTGTCCGCAGTTACAAGCGCCTGAGAGTGCTGTCTCGCCTGCAAGGGTCGCTTCGTCACTTTCTTGAGAACGCTCTCCGCTCCAATATACCTACTACATTCTAAACCGAAGAGAAATTCAACGTCGTAGACTATTATTTGTCAAGTTATCCTAGAGGATTATTATAGGGACTCGCCTCTATTCCCATTACTCGCAAGTTTGTCTCATACCATTTCCGGTTTAATATTCAGCTTTAATTCAATTGGTCTATAAAACAATGTACCCGACTAATTATGGTTCAGACCGACTGTTTATAACTCAGAAACAAACGAGCACTTTTAAAATGGTTTGACAATCAGGTAATGAAAGAGGCGTCCAAAACTTTTCTCACCTTCTCGGTAATTGTGCAGAAAAATACATTCTTACTTTCTTAACATCTCAATATGGTAGGTAGAGAAAGTTTTGTATTCTGCACAACATTTTTGAATCAGGATTTCTCTAAATACATTTAAAAATAACGTAACTATATATGTAACTAAATTTCTATGAACTGCTTAATTCCAAAAAAGGAAATTTTAAATGGAAATCAGGCTTTATATTTAAACCGAACATCTTAAAAGGATAAAATGCATAAGCTCCAGAAATGTATCTACCAATTGTATTCATTACGTTAAGATATTTCGTTTTATTTTCTTAAAAACAACTCACTTTTTTATGTTTTAAAACTTTTAGTACCAGTAGTTTTACTACAAAACTGTACTGTTTTACTACATAAACACTACAGATGGTGGACACTGATTATGCATGTAAGAATGTATATTTTGTGTTAGGGTAGGTGTAGGTTTAGAGCCATTCCACGGCATTTGACAGTAATGAGCAAGCAAGGGTTTTGGCAAGTAAAAAAACAATTGTGTTACCACACGGAGGTGACGTCAGGCACTTACTATGACGGAAACTTCTCTACCCTTTATTCCATAACAACCAGTTTCGTTACAACTGTTCCATTTATTCGCGGCATAGAAACCAGTGAAGCTACAGTTAGCAGTAGCTAAGAAGAATCACGCATTAAAATATAATCACTGAAATGAGTTTGTCGCCGAATTTAACAGGGTAGTCTTCAGCACAAACAGCAAATCCAACAGGGCGATAGGCTATAGATAATATGCAGTACACTAACCTCTATATTATGACATGATTAACGTAATTAATTTCAGTGCTTCTTTAGGTGTAATGAAGATAATAGTTTCACAATGTTCTTTTAAGATATTTAAATAATTTCAGTAATATTACAACTAGAGCATCAAGTATCTATACTAAAATACCAGAAGTTCTTGAGGCAAAGAGAACATATTTCAAAAACACTGAATAAAATATAAACTAGAACTATTAAAGAAAGGATGACAAAGGAACCTAAAAATATTTTAGAGAATAATTCAGGGACGCGGTTCTGAGGCTGTGAATCACAAGCAGGATTTGATGATGACTGATGCAGCGAGCTGACTTCTCATCCGGAGGTCCCAAGCTCGAATCCCCAATCACAGTCATTCTATATCCTCTGGAAGCATGTAAGTGAGAATGAGATGCGAGTGTTTGCCGGCATAAATCAGATATGGGCAAACCACGAATTCCTTTATCCGCAACTCGCAAAGCCGTTAACCCCACATAGTTTGAAACGAACCGGTAGATGGAGAAACAAGCAGATAATGGGTGCAGTAGCGGTTGCTGATTCTTGATAAGCAGTGCTGATTTGTTTACAGTATAATAATATAAACGTTGTATTTTAATTGCATGCTTACGTTTTCACTTTCGCTACCGAGTACTATGTACCTACGTGTATACATGCATAGTTGGTAGAGAAGGTATTGTGTTCTACCCACAAATTCCATACCAAGTTTTCACCGAAAATACATGTTCTGAGTACTTCTGAATAAAAAAAATGTATATTTAGAAAAATGTTTGAATGTGTTTGTGTTTGAGCAGCATAGCTTAAAAATCTGATTGTTCCACTCACATGACTTTCTCTACATCGCTGTAACAAAGTATTGTTAAAAAGCATTAGCAGACTTGTCTTAATTACTTGTTTTCGTGTAAGTAGAAGGAAAATAAGGGAATGTACTAGGCTAAAACAAATGTCAAATCTTTTAAAAGCTGGTTGCTATGTGGATGAAGTTCGTTTCTATGTAGGCGCAGGAGATTACATCTTTCCGTGTGCACATTTGTTATGGAGCTAAACATTTTCGATATAATCCTTGTTATGGTTTGAATATTCCAATGCTTATATTTTTCTCAAATAAGAAGTCGTCATCCGTGTTTCTTTTGTTTTACTTCTGGTCATACAAAGCGAGCCGATCTTCAATGCCAATCGCATAGCGACAGCTTTTAAAAGATTTGACTCTCTCTTTAGCTTAGTGTATTCCCATATTTCTATTCTAATTAAAAGCAGTTAAGTAATGACGTCTTTTCTGCCAACGCATGAATGAGGTATAATAATAGTCATTTGTTTGCAGCACAGGTAGAGAAAATCATGTTAATGAAATGCATACGATTTTTACTTTCTCTATACGAATTACGTACCTAGTGTATAGAGCAAAATTCGATACCGATATTTCACCGGAAATACATGTTTTGAGACTCCCTGAATATAAAAAAAGCATTTTTAGAAAAATGTCCGTGTGTGTTTCTGTCTGTGTGTATGTGTGTCTATGAGCAGCATAGCTCAAAAACGAAAAGACCGTAAAAGCCCAAACTTGGTATTTAAGTTTGGTATCTTCCAAGGATGCGACACGAATATTTTCAAGAAAATCCCCCCATCCAAACTACCCTTTACCCTTTTGATTAAAATATCGTATATTAAAGATATTTACCTGACAAATAAAATGTATGTCTTGAATTACTGCTTTATTCTGGATGAATTTTACGAATTGTGCATAACTGCCAAGCCGTAAGAGATGGAGGAAAACTTACTAAACAGAAAATGTAGCTCACGATAAAACACACAATTTATGCCATATAATTTTTTTTCGTGGAGTTGATCATTTTTAAAATATTCTTGGTTTTTCGTTTTAGCTTTCAAAAACTTGTACTTTCTCTTACAGGAATTTCTTAACTCTTGTCCATACAAACAAAGGAACTTCAGTTACATAGCAACCAGCTTTTGGCTATCATTTTAACCTATGGAACTCTCTCATTTCGCTTCTACTTACAAGGAAGCAAGTAATAAGACTATTTCTGCTAATTAGCATGAAATAAATAGAAGCATAAGCTTTTTAACAACAATTTGTTGCAGAGATGTAGAGAAAGTCATGTGAATGGAACACATCAGATTTTTTATTTTCGAAGTTATTTCTTTAAAGCCTGACAGAGCTATTTTCAGTGACACCAGCGGTTCGTCAGTTAGACAAAACCTGTATTTTGAATTGATATTATTCATTTATAAAGTTGCTGACACAAAAATGTACAATTAAACATCGTCAAAATGCTACATGTAAAGAATCTTAAGAGTGTGTGTTTTGCAACTAAGAAGTGTTGAAATAAATTAATGGATCTTTTTTTTAAAATTGTTGTGCCTCCAAAACTAGTATGTACAAAGAGATAAATAAAATGTTTACGCAGTCAAAAATGAAAAAAACTATTCATTTTTTACGGATACTAATAGTAACTGCATATCCAGCCTTACCATTTCCCGGCAAATGTTTACACAGATTTCTGGCAAGGAAATATATTATTTATCAAACCCATTATACTTATTTGAATTTTGGATAAGTTCGAGAGGGAGCATTGCCATTCTTGTATCTGTCCCTTCATCAGGCAAAGGATTTAATTGCATCGTATATACTAATTTTTTGCCTGTTGATTAAGCTCACGTAAGTGTATTTTTAATTATTGTTTATTTACTGTGTTTCGAAAGGGCATAAATCCAATTTCCATAAAACAGTTTATATATAATTTATATAACTGTTAATAAACAGACTTTCCAATTGGAACTCTGTTGCGCCAACACAGAAGGCTCTCCTTATAAATTCTAGAATAACCTATGTTTCCGTTGTTTACTGATTTATTTAAATTTCTGTCACGTGGTGCCAGAGCAGTCTCAAGTTTCAAGTTTAGTACGCATAAGCTAGTATAAGCCGCGGAGGATGTTCGACACCTCGACTTTTTTTCGACGTATTACTTTGAGGCGCCCCTGGGAGGAAGGATGAGGCGAGAGGAGACAGCTGGCCACTCAAGAAGTCACAATGATGTTGAAGACTGCGTTTCAGATTGAAACTCCTCTGCCGCGGCTGTACAACCGGCTCCCTCACCTTTCCATAGATTAAGGCATCCCATTAAAAAACCCGGTGACCGGAAATCGACCCCCCGGGGGACTAAATATTCCAGAGAGTATTCTTTTTCCCTCCCATGCAACGCCGAGACATCCACTGAAAATAGGTAGTGTTATTATAACATTTTTATATTAGATTGGATTTTTGCGGTTTATTAATACAATTTTCCTAATTTTCCACGGGTTATTAACTTTTTGTTATACTTTTTTAATGGTGAATGTTTATAAATTATTATTATTTTTGTTATTATTATTATTATTATTGTAACATACGTCTGTAGTATTTTGAAAAACAATAATAAAACCATGTTTTCAGCTGTGATAATGAATATTAAAACAAGTAAAGGTTGAATTGCACAACACTTTTTTCCAGTTCCTTATATTTTGTTTCATAGCGAGAATTCTGTTGTCCCCCATACTACAATGAATACGGTAATGGAATAGTGTATAGCTTCTTAAATACCCATTCTATTTAAATTTATAAATAAAAAGTCGTATGTGCTACACTCATATGACTTTCTCTACCGTTTCTACAAATAAACTTCTTACAAAAGATTATTCTTCTTTCTACACCATGAGATAAACATTATTAGATTGTTCTCATTACTATATTTATATGAGTAGAAGGAAGCTAAAGGAATGCGTTATGCTAAAGTGATATTCAAATGTTTTAAAAGCTGTCGTTTTGCGATTGTCATTGCAAATCGTCTCTTTGCTTGGCCAGGAGCAGAACAACAAAATTCATCCAGAATAAAGAGGTCTTCAGAGGCTATTCCTAGAAAATACAAGATATACGTTTTATATGAGATGTAAATATCTTTAATATATGGGATTTTAATCAAAATTGTTACAGCCATTTTGAGAAAATGAAAATTTTCTAAAAATTTTCCGTGTAAAGGGTAGTTTGTGGTGGGAGGATTTTTTTTTGTTGAAGATTGGTAGAAACATTATACTTACAAGCTGTTGTTGTATAAATATTTTATAAGCTCATTATGAGGCGTATATATGTATAATTTTTAATTGACTTTTGACTTTCTGTGTTTATACTTTAATACTTTCCGTTCTCGAACTTTAAGTGGAACCTAAACATTTTGCATAAAAGGTTTGATAGCAATGATTAAATGAAAATACAGCGTTCGTGATCAAATTTTAAAATTATGCTTCTTACTTCAGAAGCCTATATGTAGAGTAACAAATTTCTAGCTGAAAATTATTATTAATTATACAGGATGGTTCAAAATAACTCTGAGAACGTTTAATCTGTTCAGAATGAAACAGAATTTTTTCAAAGAATAACCATGTCGGAGAAGTGCGACTATGTACTTAGGTAATTAAAGAATGTCAGCCTGAATTAGAAAATATTTAAATGAGGCTTCGGTGGAAAGGATATTTTGTTGGAAAAATGCTTCGGACATGATGCCGTAATTTGCAATAAAGTTTCTCGGAATAATTTATATCGGTATATTTCATTAAACATCAGAATATTAACCACACTGCATGTGCAGTAATATTATAAACACAAGTCTATCCACCTTATTTTATGATGGTTAATGGGTTTCATAATCATTATGATGCAAAAGGTAATCTGGACGATTCGCAGGCTCAGAGTATAAGTCGCGAAATTTATTAAATTCTATTCCATATAATTTTGTTTCCTATCTCTTATGAAAACAACTACGACAAACAGACTTATTTGGTCATATTTGTAACATATTGCATAAAATTATATTTGACAGAAGCTATCATATATATAAAATTTTCATTTTTCAGACATGTTAAATACTGTTTAATGAACATTTGTGTGAGCTTCATCATCTTATTTTATTTTTACTTTCTCTATATGCACCATGTGCATAGTGTATAGAGAAGGTGTTGCACTCCACCCAAAAATTTGATTCCGAGATTTCACCGGAAATATATGTTTTAAGGTCCCCTGTATAAAAAAAACATTTTCACAAAATATGTGTCTCTGTGTCTGTGAACACGATAACTCAAAAACGAAAAGTCAGTAATATACCAAACTTGGTATTTAAGTTTAGTATCTTCCAGGAATGTGACACGAAGATTTTGAAAAAAAAATCCCCCACCCCAAACTACCCTTTACATGGAACTTTTTTCGAAATTGTTGATTTTCTTAAAAATGGCTCTAACAATTTTGATTAAAATCTCTATATTAAAGATATTTATCTGACAATTAAAATGTATATCTTGAGTTTTCTGGGAATAGCTTCTGAAGACTATTTTATTCTGGAGGAATTTTACGGAATTTTGAATAACTGCTAAACCGTAAGCGATGGACAAAAACGTACTACACGAAAAATGTAGAGCACGTTAAAACACACAATTTATGTTATATAGACCTTTTTCGTGGAGTCATCGTTTTTGAGTCATTCCTTGTTTTTGGTTTCTGCTATGAAAACTTATACTTTTCTCATATAGGAATTTGTCAACAGCTTCCATACAAACAAAGGAACTTCAGTGACATTACCAGCAAGGAACAAAGCAAACATAGCAAGAAGGTACCAAGTATTAAGACTATTTCTGCTATTTTAGTCTGATTAACATGAAGTAAATAGAGGTATAAGCTTTTTAAGATTAATTTGTTGCAGAGATGTAGAGAAAGTAATGTTAGTGTAACACGTAAGGGTTTTTTGTGCATTTTGTGATATATTGATATGATATTTTCGGCAAATACATTTTTGTCACATTTATAAGCATGTTTCTCAAAAATTAACAGTTATAAGACCTTATAATCTTTTATTTAAGCTGATTATTATGTGAAATTAGATATTAAATGTAAGTGCTCTAAGCCTTCTTTTAATAAAATATGTAATCAAAATTTGAAAAGTAAGAAATACATTTTTATGTTATGTTATAATTGTTAAAGTAAGCAAAACTCAGATGCTGCTCTCATAAATATCAGGTGTAAATTAAAAGAAGCGTCTTTGTATCAGGTGGCCCAACAGTCCCTATTCCTCGTGTGCAGATAACTCTTCATGCTCTATAAGAAGTTGTAGAATTAAACAGGGCAATTGGAAGCAAACACCGGTCAGTGGCGGGTGAGCAACCTTCACTTCATACCTCAGCGAAATCAGCGAAAAAGGAAAGAGAATCACCCTCTCTCAGACTTGTATTGGAGTCTGTGATGATATAAAATAAGCCGAAATCGATGCTAGCTACTTTCCAATTCAGTTACAGAGCCTTTATTTTCAAAAGAATAAAGTCACCTGGCAGTGTTCACCAATAAATAGTTTTGGAGTTGTTCACATGCTGATCTTATTTAACATTACAGATTAGAGCCACTGAAGAATAAATCAAAGTTTTAAGGCACCGTAACAAATACAAAGCACCGTTTCACTATAATAATAATAATAATAATAATAATAATAATAATAATAATAATAATATATATTACTATTATTATTATATGCTTAGCAGAAATAAACAAAACGGTAAGACGTAACGAAAAGCATCAAATTACCAGAGCACCTAGTGGTTTGCTAAATTATTATTATTATTATTATTATTATTATTATTTATTTATTTATTTACGTAGCAGAGGAAATCCAAAATCGCAACGAAAAATCTGGAAAAACGACAACAGTACGTAGTATCTCCTTTATTATTATTATTATTATTATTATTATTATTATTATTATTATTATTATGACCCATTATACACTAGCAGACTAAATCAAAACATTGAAGCGCCATAATGAAAAATATGCAACAGGTAAAATGTCATTTTGCTAATACTCTTATGTTTGCATAATTTTTCCTTACATTTTCATAATTTGATCCATGCTGCTAAGCGTCATGATTGTAATACAGCAAAAATATTACGTGCTTTCGTGTTTGCCTATTTTTGGTTACGATGTCTTTATGTATAGATCTATTCTGCTAAGCGAATTCTGTGTAATAATATTAATGGTAATAAAACAGTGAAACACTACATACACTTCGTACTCTTCTGCTTCTTCTTCGTTACGATGTTTTCACGTTTTGATTTATTCTGCTGTATACTGCTTAAAAACGTTAAGTAATAATACAGTGAAACGTATACTATTAATGATAATAATATAGTGAAACACTACCCTTGTATTTTGATGTTTTTCGTTATGATGTTTTCACGATTTGTTTAATTCTGCTGAGTGTATAATAATAATAATAATAATAATAATAATAATAATAATAATAATAATAATAATAATAATAATAATAATAATAATAATAATAATAATAATAATACAGTGACACGCTGCGTACTCTCATGCATGGTTTTTGTTACGGTACCTTAATACTTTTATTTACCCTGCAGTGGACGTAGTCGCTAATGTTATATAAGAATGGCGTATACACAATTACAAAACTACGTATTGGTAAACTTTGCTAGGCGATCTTATTCTCTCAAAAATAATGACTGTGCTACTGAAGTGGAAAGTAGTTAACGTTTTCGATCTCTTGATTGTCATGACGGACTCCAGTACAAGTTTAAGAGAGCTCGATTCCCTCTCCGTTTTCGCTGATATGCAAGAAGTGTGCAACGAAGGCCACTCATTCACAACTGACCGGTGTTCGCTTCCATTGCCCTACAAATTCGGCAACTTCTTTAACGTACGAAGGGTTATTTGCGCATGTGAAATTCGGCACTTTGGGCCACCTAGTATACATTCAGTAAAGTTATTCCTGCATAGAACGTTGCGCTCATATTTAATGATGATTTATAGAGTACCAATAATTTATTAAATATATAACATTTAAATAGGTTAATAAAACTCACAAAATCCACCCATGACATTTTCCAAGTCTGCAAAATTGTTTTATATCTTTTATAGCTCCTGTTGCACATTACTTTATGCAAATATGGCCAAACTATATCTGTTTGACGTGTACTGATATGATAAAATGTGACCCATAACGGAACGAGGCTAATTAAGTTGGTACTAACAATTATATCCCCAAATGCTTAGAGGTTGACCACCTACTATCCCTACTAAAATTAGGCCAACCTGTCAAAGGATAAACATTTCAAGCTAAGTGTTTATGTTCTCATTAGCGAAGTACCATTAACATAATGCTTCATTAAGTTTGGGCACAACAATAAAATTTAATATAATAAAAGCGTAAGAATAATATTGCGGATTAAATCTCACATAAATAGCATAGTTGACGCTCAGTTTGGCGACACATGCACATAATTATGCAGCAGTGCAATTGAAGGTCGAATTATATTGTATTGGTTAAGCGTTTCTTTCTGTATGAACCGTACAGAAATTCTTTCATAGAGGCGGTATGTGATACACCCCTTCATTTTTCATCGATTATAACACCGTTCATTGGTTAGTTTTATCAGTTTATTGGTTTAGTTTAAATTATTTTCTATACCAGTCACTGAGAGATCTGATACCTGCTGGGTGTTTCGAAGGCTGGTTACCTAACTTGGAATCCTTACGGAAACACTAGGTATTGTTATTTAGCGGAATACACCACTTTTTATTTGCGAAAGTGTACCAGCCATCTCTTACTGGATCTTGTATGGAAGGAAGATTGTTGCGTGATATAAATTAATGCCCTAATTAGTATGATTATATATTTTAACATATTCCAAGAGAATTTTCAAACTTACTTAATAATCGCATAACTCAAAAATGTATTACGTAACAGAATTAATGCATCTGAAATGCATACACATGCTTACCAATAAATGTTTAAATAATTCTTCGTTTTGCACCTGTTTTTTCTGATGACGACGGCACGTATATCTATCATGAAGTGTTTTACAGTGTGATCGTGCGATCTTGCAATAAAAAGAACGTGTTTGCCATAAACATCGGAATTCAAGGTGTGCATTAGTCAATCAGGGGAAAGGGAAAGAAAATAAGACCAGGGGAATACATGTCATCGGGGCAAGGCTATAAGAATCATCGTTGTTAGTGTAGTCTTGAATCACCTGATGTCTATAAAGCTATATGACAGTAATAATAAGGTAAAACCGATGGACATAACTTTAGGAATAGAGTTGTAGTTCGCTGCTATCTTCGTTACTCTAGTAGATTATGCAATGCACACTGTAGGTGGAGAAGGTAATGTATTTGATACCGAGATTTTATCGGAAATAGATATTTTACGGTTACAAAAACATTTTTTAAAAAATGGTCGTGTGTGTGTGTGTGAGAGGTATGCGTGTGTGCTGTGTCTGTGGATAGCATAACTAAAAGCGAAACGTTTGTTAAAAACCAAACTTACTATTTAAGTCCAGTATCCTTCAACAATGCGACAAGAAAATGTTCAGGGAATCCCCCACCCACAGCTACCCTTTACAAGGAATATTGATCTAAATTATGATTTTCTCAAAAAAGATTAACGATTTAGATTACACATCTAGATGTTTAAGATATTTCATGGCAAACAGAATTACATGTTGAATTTTGTGGGAACAGCCTCTGATGAATTTTCTATAACTGGTAACCCGTAAGAGTTAGACAAAAATTGTATACAAAAGATATGTACATCGCGTTAAAACACACAATCTATGTCAAATATATTTGTTGTAGAATAAACCACTTCTTTGATATTAGCTTCAAGTTTAAGCTACTTAAGATTTTTCTTAATCTGGACGTCATATTTCTCTTCATTTCTCTTTTGTTTTACTCCTGGCCATATTAAAGAGAGCCGAATTCAATTGTTTCGCATAGCAAGCAGCTTTTAAAATATCTGAGTATCGCTTTAGCTGTATATCCCCTTTCGAGAAAGCAAGAAATAAGACCATTTCTGCTAATATTTATCTCGATTAGCATGATATAGATCAAAGATTTATATTTTGTGGAGATTTTTTGTGGACCAGGTAGAAAAAGCCATGTGAATGGAATACGTAAGCTGTTTACTTTCTCTATACACACTAGTACATAGGGTATAGCGGAAGTATTGTATTCCACCCAAAATTCAATACCGACATTTCACCGGAAATACATGTTTTAGGATCCCCTAAATTCAAAAAAAGCATTTTCAGAAAAGAGTCCGTGTGTGTGTTTGTGGACAGCATAGCTCAAAACCTTATAGACCGTTAAGTACCCAACTTGGTATTTAAGTTTCGGTATCTTTCAAGGATGCGACACTAAGATATTCAAGAAAATCCCCTCACCCCAAACTACCCTTTACATGGATACATTTTATAATTCTTTTTTCCAAAATATCTCTAACGATTTTGATTGAAATACCACATATTAAAGTCATTTCCATCCCAAATAAAATGCATATGTTGAATTTTCTGGGAATAGCCTCTGAAGACTACCTTATTCTGGATGTATTTTACGGAATTTTGATTAACTGCTACAACGTAAAAGAAATTTTAGACCACGTTAAAACATGCAATTTATGTTATATACATTTTTTGTGGAGTTGATAGCCTTTAGATATTTCTTGTTTTTTGGTTTCAACTTTAAAAAACTTTCACATTTCTCATACAGGAATTTGTCAAATTCTGTCCATACAAACAAAGGAACTTCAGTGATATAGCAACCACTTTTTGACTATCTTTTTAACCTATAGTACTCCCTTATTTAACTTCTACTTACATGGAAGCATTTTTCGACTAGTATGAAATAAATTGTAGCATAAGCTTTTTAACAATAATTTGTTACAGAGATGTAGAGAAAGTAAGTGGGGTTAGACACATCAGATTTTTTAAAATTATTTTTGAAATTAATTATAAATAAAATATGAAAGTCGTTGGTGCTCATGTGCTTTGTTGTGGTGAAGAAAGGACGACAGGAAAGTAGGCAAACGAATGTTGTCTCAGGAAACATTCCTGTCAAAGCCTCTATGGGAGGCGGCGGCATATAGACCCTTGGATCACGCGAACCAGCAATTATGAGCACATCTTCTCAGCGTCTCTGCAACCTGACAAGAATCAATCTTGTTATTCTTTTCTGCTCGTGCTTTTTCTTATTCTTATTCTTCATTTAGCACATCGTTGTAGGTTTTGTCCCAGAGCCTTCTTCATCATCAAGCCGCATGTGTAATTTAGATACACTTAGAGCTTTTCGGCTATTAAAAACAAGAAAACATAATGAATAGTATTTTCTTTGTAGTATCTAACGTGCTGTACTCATTTAAAGATACACAAAAAATAGGCAAATGGCTAAAATATAAATACGGAGTTTTGTATTAACAAACTTACACACCTTCACTTTTTTACTTTCTCTACACCTTGTGGCGGTACTGGTTCGAGTCCCGGGCGCAGGGAATGGTGTATGTTTGAGTTGGCTTAGCTCAGGGTTTTTATCAGCATGGAGACTCTTTCAGGTTGTGGTGAGACCCAAGTGCTTTATTAACTGAGTCCGGCCTTTTTCCGCCGTAGAACACACGCGTACACTTCTTAATTACTTTCTCTATGCGCACTATGTATATAGTGTATAGAGAAGGTATTGCACTCCAACCAAAAACTCGATACCGAGATTTCACCGGAAATATATTCTTAGGGTCCCCAATATCCAAAAAAAAGCATTTTCACAAAAAGGTCCGTGTGTGTGTGTGCGTCCGTGTGTCCGTGTGTCTGTGAACACGATAACTCAAAAACGAAAAGCCGGTAAAATACCAAACTTGGTATTTAAGTTTAGTATCTTCCAGGGATGCGACACGAAGATTTTGAGAAAATTCCCCCCACCCACAACTACCCTTTACATGGAACTTTTTTCGAAAATGTTGATATTCTGAAAAATGGCTCTAACGATTTTGATTAAAATTTCATATATTAAAGATTTTTACCTGACAAATAAAATGTATATTTTGAATTTTCTGGGAATAGCCTCTGAAGAATAGTTTATTCTGGATGAATTTTACTGAATGTTGGATAACTGCTAAACCGTAAGAGAAGGACAAAAAGTTACTACACAAAAAATGTAGAGCACATTAGAACACAGAATTATGTTATGTACATTTTTCGTGGCGTTCGTCGTTTTTGAGACATTCCTTATTTTTGGTTTCTGCTATGAAAAACTTATACTTTTCTCATACAGGAACCTGTGAACTCCTATCCATATAAACAAAGGAACTTTATTGACATAGCAACCAGCTTTTGACTATCACTTTAACCTATGGTAGTCCCTTATTTCGCTTCTACTTACAAGGAAGCAAGTAATAAGACCATTTCTGCTAATTTTTTCTGATTAGCATAAAGTAAATAGAAGTGTAAGCTTTTTAAGAATAATTTGTTGCAGGGATATAGAGAAAGTCATGTGAATGGTACATATCAGATTTTTTTTTTTTTTACTGTGGCGTTACTCTTTACTCGCCCGCTAATGTTATTGTTTATTAATGTTGAGGCTGTGATTTATTACGTACTATGATCGGTCTTAAAATCACTTACTTCAGTCACAACTAAGGGTTACACCACGCGCTCAAATACCACATCTTGGTCGTGCGGGGGTTCTTCGTCAAGTGCCTTAAAATGTCACCTGCTTTTTTTTTTCTTTTTTTTTTAAACAGTAACGGAGTCTGATCAGGACTCCGGTATTGTATCCCTATTTACATTTCTCCCCGTAGGTTTTACTGATTACTGGTTTACTGGTTTTACTGTTTCTTTTACAAACATATATACATTGCACAAACATATAACACCCATGCCCAAGGCGGGACTCGAACCCACGATCCCCTGCCCATGAAGCACCAAAGCGAGACGCTTTAGCGAGCGTGGCCATGGGGACCGGCCCTGTCCGGCTACATGACGAATTCTAAATTTCACATCATGTTTGTTCGGAGGACCTTCACCAAGTGCCTTACACTGTCGCCTGACCAGCGGAATGCATTGTCTTGCTGTGTCCCGTTAGTTACCCTTGGACAGGGCATTCTCGCCCCTTTCCCTCGAGTCAATGCATGGCAGGCAACGGATCTTGTACCCCGAGCTCGCGACTTATACGTGATAAAGGTCTTTCTACCCTTCCCATTTTCATTGTACATTTATATTTTCTCTTCTAAGAATTTAATTTTGCCCCGGAACAAAACAACCTACCATGTACATAATATATAGAGAAGGTATTGATTGCATTCCACCAAAAAAATCGATACCGAGATTTCATCGGAAATACATGTTTTGGTCCCCCTAAATCCAAAAAACGCATTTTCAGAAAAAGGTCTATGTGTGTGTATGTCTGAGGACATTACTGGCTCTTGTGTTATGATGCTTTTCGCTATGATCTTTTCATGGTTTGATTTATTCTGATAAGCACATATTGCGTAATAATATTAATAAGAATACAGTTACACACTACGTGATCTCGCGTTTGTGGTTTTTGTGTTATGATATTCTCACACTTTGACTTATTGTGCCACGAGCATCCTGAGTAATGGAGTTAATAATAAACAATACAGTTTAATACTACATGCTGTCATGTTTTTCGTTACGATGTTTCTATGTGTGATTCATTTTGCTAAGCCTGTTCTAAGTAACAATATTAATGATAACAATACAGTGAAACACTAGGAATCAGTTGCGACCAAACCTTTACCGAGAATACTTAGACCACGCCACTGAAGATGTTCACCGCAGTCGTGAACGAAACGTCTGGACCTGAAAATTCCAGCAGACAACGTCTTCTCAGCCCAGAAAATTCTTCTAGCTATAAAGTTTGATAATTTAGCTTGAATTTCTTCCTCCCTGCTAATGTGTATAGTTTGCAGACATGTATATTAATCTCCCTTAATCCTAGAGGTGAAAGATCCAACATATTATACCTCAGTATTCTCAGTTTGAGTGTGATCGAATGGTATAATATCCAGCCATCGATGCAAAAATGTTAGGTTATAGAAATTTTACACATAAAATCCATTTTTCCATTATGATTCCGCATTGGAAAGGCTGTCTAATACAAAAGTAATAGGTCCAGTACAATATATGATTGTTATTAATAAGGATTAATGCAATAAAGCCCATAAAACTAGAAAGCTAGCTTAATTTATAAAAAACTTTCTAGACCATATTAAATGTAATAATTTGAAAGAAAATGTTACAAAATAAATTAAATTTTAAACCATTTTCGTACAAGGTCTGACATCATCAACAACAATTTCAAATTGGAACATATTATTTTCTGAATAATACTAACTATACTAGTTGAAATTCTAATGGTTTAATAAGGTATTTAAAATGCTCTACATTTACAGCCTAGCAGTGGCTAATTTGAAGAGTGTATTCTTGTTGAAAATTTCTAGTCACTGCTGGTGGCACATATCTGCATTCTTTCCTGATCTTCATTTTAACTCCTCCATATTAGCAGGTTCCGTAAACAGGGGTCTACATTTCAAATAACGCCCAAAAAGCATCCAAGAGAGATTTGGCAGTAGTCAAACCTTTACTGCGAACATAATATTCTTTTTCGTAGCCTAATGCTCTTTAATTCGATAGGTTATACCACACGATGGATAAATGAACTAGATGAAAGAATGATTAAATAAACCCGGAATCATAGAGCTAAGAGTTACCCTATTTTTGTCTAGTTAGGATAAGGTAAAACCCCCGGAAAATCTCTTACGCGAATAAATCACCCTAACCAAGATTCCAACTCGGGTCTTGATAAATGTGAGGCAGACAGACTACCATTACACTTTAGAAGCTGGCTAAAATGAAATTATTCACATATCTAAATGAGATGATAGTTCTTTTCAGAAAAGGAATGTAAAAAAAAATGTGTTCCGTTCACATGACATTCTGCACACAAACTTCTTACAAAAGATTATTCATCTTTCTACTCCAAGCTAATAATCGAGACAAGCATTCGCGGAATGATCTTATTTTTGGTTCCTGATAAGTAGGAGGGAAGTAAGGGAATACACTATGCTAAGCGATAAATACATGATTTAAAAGATATCGCTATGTGATTGTCATTGAAATTTGGTTCTTTTTATGGCCAGAAATAAATCAAAAGAAACACAGTCGACTCTATGTTTGAAGAAAGCACATATATTGTAAAATTGAAATCAATAACAGGAAATATATCTGAAAAGGTAAGCTCATAACAAAAATGTAAAGGACAGTAATTGTTTGTTTTGACGAGATCTGCACTTTTAGTATGTTTTTTTCTCTCTCTTAATGTAAGACCCAAATGTCAGGACTATAGAAAACTCCCAACATGGAGAGGACTTTAAAGGCTATTCCCAGGAAATTCAAGATATGTTTTATTTGTCATGTAAATATCTTTAATATACGGTAATATATATTGAGCTATTTTTGAGAAAATCAATATTGTCGAAAACTTTTCTAGTAAAGGGTAGTTTGAATTGAGGGAATTTTCTTGAAAATCTTCGTGTCGCATCCTTGTGAGACACTAAACTTGAATACTAAGTTAGGTATTTGAAAGACACACACACAAATACATACTGACTTTTTTTCTTAATTTTTATTTTTTTTGATTCAGAGTGTCTTAAAGCATATATTTCCGTTGATATCTCGATATCGATTTTTTTGTGGAATACAAATTCCTTCTCTATCTAGGTACTATGTACCTTGTACATACGTGCTCAGGAAAGTAATATATGCCATTTTCCTTATTTCACCAAAGATGCCATATTCTGTACAATAATGACTGAAGTGTCCTAAAATTTTACTTTCAAAATATTAGATTTAAGTCCCCAGAATTCCTCTAAATAAGTGAATTTCAGTTCTATTTGCATTATTCTTACTTAGGAAAGACATTTATTTATCTGATAGTGTTGACTGCACGCCGCTGGCTGAGCTGGGTGACTTCTATAAACGACGCCCAATGAACCGTTACCAAAAGTACAGAGTGGAATTTCGGTCGCCACAGAAAACCAAACATTGCTCTGGGCAACAAACTATACAATGTCTTCCTTGCGGTTTCAACTCCAAATTACTGCATCATCGTTGTTGTTTAGCGGGGAAAAACGTGTCGGTAGCTAAACTTTAAACCACCAATGTTAAAGAGCGCCCTAAAGTAACACATTTAATTTTTAATTTGCTTTTTACTTTATCTATACGTACTATTTACATAGTGTAGAGAAGGTATTGCAATCCACCAAAAAATTCGATACCGATATTTCACCGGAAATATATGTTTTAGGGTCCCCTGTATCCAAAAAAAGTATTTTCAGAAAAAGGTCCGTGTGTGTGTCCGTGTGTCCGTGTGTCTGTGAACACGATAACTCAAAAACGAAAAGTCGCTAAAATACCAAACTTGGTATTTAAGTTCAGTATCTTCCAGGGATGCGACAGGATTATTTTGAAAAAAAAAAATCCCCCCACCCCAAACTGGGGGGAACATGGAACATGGAACTTTTTTCGAAATTGTTGATTTTCTTAAAAATGGCTCTAACGATTTTGATTAAAATCTCGTATATTAAAGATATTTACCTGACAAATAAAATGTATATTTTGAATTTTTTGGGAATAGCCTCTGAAGACTACTTTACTATGGATGGATTTTGCATAACCATTAAACCGTAAGAGATGGACAAAAACTTAGCACTCAAAAATGTAGAGCACGTTAAAACACACAATTTATGCTATATACATTTTTTTCGTGGAGTTTATCGTTTTTGAGATATTCCCTTTTCTTGGTTTCAGCTTTGAAAAACATACTTTTCTCATACAGGAATTTGTAAACTCCTGTCCATACAAACAAAGGAACACCAGTCACATAGCAACCACCTTTTGGCTTTCACTTTAACCTATGGTTCTCCCTTATTTCGCTTCTACTTACGGTAAAGCAAGAAATAAGACTATTTCTGCTATTTTTTTTTCGATTAGCATGAAAGAAATAAAAGATAAGCTTATTAACAATAATTTTTACAGAGATATAGAGAAAGTCATGTGAGTGAAACACATCAACTTTTTTAATGATTTGGTCTTCGCCAACACTTTGTGTGACAGAATTTGCAATGTTTATTGAATATAAAGATATCCAGTAATTTTATATTGTGAAACGAAAACGAATAAAACCTCAAGCACGATAATGTTTATTACCACTCACCTGCCCAAGTTATACTTTCATTATGCTTATCGTTATCGTAAAACTATTAAATTTTATTTCTTCCCAATCTCTTGCCTTGACATTTATTATTCTATTTTTATCATGTCATCCATCAATTCACAAATATATGTATAACACTGCATACAAAGTCCTTTAAGAGAATGCTTCGTAACTGTCAACTATTTTCGATTAATTTTATTCAAGTTTATATCATAGCTTTATTTGAAGCATAGGATGTGTTTAATTATAAGTTCAGGGTATTTTAAAGCATTCGAAATATTAATTTTAAACTTTAAAAACCTCCAGAAATGTCTCAGATGACAAATATTTGAATTGCACAGTTAATATTAACACATTAATGTTCTTTCACATTATATCCGATATAGTATTGTTTAAACAAGAACTCCCTGAGTTGCTTCAAAATCAGATTTCAAATACAAGAATAGATAATATCCGTTTTTTACTTTCTCTATATGCACTATGTACATAGTGTATAGAGAAGGTATTGCACTCCACCCAAAAATTTGATATCGAGATTTCACCGGAAATATATGTTTTAGGGTCCCTTTTAACTAAAAAAAGCATTTTTGGAAAAAGGTCCGTGTGTGCGTGTGTGTGAACCCGATAACTCAAAAACGAAAAGTCGCTAAAATAACAAACTTGGTATTTAAGTTTAGTATCTTCCAGGGATACGACACGAAGATTTTGAGAAAAATCACCTCACCCCCAACTACCCTTTACATGGAACTTTTTTCGAAAATTTTGATTTTTTCAAAAATGGCTTAAAGATTTTGACTAAAATATCGTATATAAAAACTCTCTACCTGACAAATAAAATGTATATTTCGAATTTTCTGGGAATAGACTCTAAAGAGTACTTTATTCTGGATGAATTTTACGGAATTTTGAGTAACTGCTTAACCGCAAGAGAGGGACAAAAACTTACTACAAGGAAATATTTAGAGCACATTAAAACACACAATTTATGTTATATACATTTTTTTCATGAGTTCATCGTTTTAGAAACATTCCTTGTTTTTGGTTTCTACTTTGAAAAACGTATACTTTTCTCATACAGGGAACTTCAGTCACATAGCAACCAGCTTTTGACTATCACTTTAACTTATGGTAGTCCTATATTTCACTTCTGCTTACAAGAAAGCAATTAATAGACCATTTATGCTATTTTTTTCAGATTAGCATAAAGTAAATAGAAGTATACCCTTTTTAAGAATCATTTGTTGCAGTGATTTAGAGAATGGTACACATCAGATTTTTTAAATAGAGAATTATATCTTAGATGCCTACTCCTTATATTCTACAAGGAAAATATTATAAATTGTGGCATTCCAATTTAAAGCCAAAAATCTGATGTGTTCCATTCACATGACTTTCTCTATATCTCTGTAACAAATTATGCTTAATAAGCCTATTCTTCTATCTACTTCATGCTAAACGAGATAAACGATAGCAGAAACGGCCATATAGCTTAGTTCCTTATAAGTAGGGGGGAAACAAGTAAATACATTAGACTAAATTGATAGTCAAATGTTTTAAAATGTGGTTGCTAAGGGATTGAAATCCGTTTCTTTGCGTAGCCAGCAGTTGACAAGCTCTTGTATAAGAAAAGGTAAAGCATTTTATTCAAAAATGGCCACTCCACGAAAAAAATGTATATGACATAAATTATGTGAGTTAAGGAGATTTACATTTGTTGTGTAATACGTTTTTATTTATCTTTACGGTTTACCAGTTTTGCAAAATTCGGAAAATTTCATCCAGAATAAAGAGGTCTCCAGTGGCTATTCCCAAAAAATTCAAGGTATACATCTTATTTTTCATGTATAAGGAATTTTAATAAAAATTGTTAGTCTTTTTTGAGAAATCAAAATTTAACAAACCTTTTCCACATAAAGGGTAGTTAGGGTGGGAGATTTTCTTTAAAATCTTCGTGTCGCATCAATAGAACATACGTAACTTAAATACCAAACTTGCTATTTAACGGACTTGTTGTTTTTGAACTGTGCTGCCCACAGACAGACACACAAACATGAACATTTTTCTAAACATTATTTTTTTGGATTTAAGTTGAAATATCGGTATCAAATTTGTGCGCACATTAAAATAACTTCTCTATACATAGTAGCTATACTATGTCCTTTAAAACATATTATAAAACAACTAATCGTTTATATGGGTCATAATTGTGTCCAGTACCAAATTGGCCGTACAACACAATTTAGCACATAACCATGGAGTAACGTCTAACAGATGTTTATTCCGAGTTCGTACAACTGGCCCTAAGGGATTTAAAAGGAATAAAATATGTAAAATAAAAGATTTAGTTGAAATAATAGTGGTCAGAGCGCCTAGAGAGTTAGCAAGTTTCCGTTCGTGATGTTTTTGCGAGATGCAATACAATCTTGGTATTTAATCTTCATTTTTCCGAGCCTCTCTCTCTCTCTCTGCTGCACATTTGTCTCTGGTGTACGTATCTCATCTCGAGGAGAGCGGTCGAGAGCTTTACGACACCCCGAGCTCCTCTTTCTCATCGAAGAGCAAGGGGAGAATGTGCGATTTATGGCAAGGTCTGATAATTGGGGTCCTCTAGATCTCCAGCAATGGGACATGGCGTAGAGAGAGTCCCTGATGGACTCACTGCCTTATCTAATCTTCTTACTCTTTGTCTTCCCACACATTCTTCTCCGTGTTTCTTGCTCAACTTCCCAGCTACATTACGAAGTTTAGTCTCTACTTCTTATTAACGTAGACCACGTATTTTAATCCTTCCAGAAATTCTACCTCTAGGAAACACCTACCTTTTTCTTTTTCTCTTTCTTCAGCTTCTTTTGTTTATTTTCCTCTTCTACAGGACTTACATGCCAGATGCATTGAAGCAGCAGACATACTCTAGATCAGAGAGACTCCAGGATGGGTGATCAATTCAATAATGGTATGACAGTGAGGAAAAGAGGATATGAAATGGTCTGAAATGGATGAAAGGAAAAGTGATTATGGAGCAATGGCAGAAGAAATGGTTGAGTGTTTGTTGTTGATATAAACATTTCCTAGATATTCCGGTTACAAGTTTAAATTTTCATATTTTTATCAGGAAATCGTGATTCATAATTCTACTTTCTCTAGCCCGCATGTTCATAGTTAATGGAGAAGATATTGTAATGCATCCAAAAATTTAATGTCAAGATTTCACTGGAAATATACGTTTTATGGTCCCCTGAGTCCGAAAAAAAAAGTTTAGAAAAATGTCTCTGTGTGTATGTGTGTGAGCAGCATAGCTCAAAAACGAAAAGACCGTTTAACACAAACTTGGTATTCAGGTTTAGTATCTTTCAAGGATGCGACAGGATGATTTTTTAGAATATCCTCCCACCTCAAACTATCCTTTACATGAAAAAATGCTCTAAAATCTTGATTTTCTCAAAAATGGTTCTAATGATTTTGATTAAAATCCCGTATATTTAAGTTATTTACATCCCATATAAAATGCATATTTTCAATTTTCTGGGAATAGCGTCTAAAGACCTCTTTATTATGGATGAATTTTGCCGAATTTCATTTAACTGCTAAACCGTAAGAGTTCTTGTCAAAACACACAATTTATGTACGTTATGTTTTTGTTGGGGAGGTAACCGATTCCAAGATATTCCTTGTTACTGGTTTCAATTGTAAAGTACCTATACTTTTCTCAGACAGGAAGTGGTCGTTTTTCTTTTGTTTTACTCCCAGCCAAGCAAAGAAGCGATTTATATGACAATCGCATAACGACAGTTTATGAAACATTAACTATCATTGCGCATTTCTTTATTTCTCTTCTATTTAGAAGGCACGAAGTGATAAGAGCATTCTGATACTGCCCTATCTCGATTAGCAAATGTAGAAAGAAGAATAATCTTTTGTAAGAAGTTTGTAGAGCAGCTAGAGAAAGTCATGTGAGTGCAAAACATCAGATGTTTTCTTCTTTTTCACCTTCCTTTGTATATTCTCCTCTTCTGCAGGTCTCACAAGCCAACGCCTGAAGTCAGATGCCTATGGAGGAGCAGATAGACTCTAGAGCAGAGAGACGCCAGAATGGGTGATCAACCATATACTGGTATGAGAATGAGGAAGAGGATATGAAATGGTCTGAAATGGATTAAAGGAAAAGTGATTATGGAGCAATGGCAGAAGGAATGAATGATTTTTGTTGTTAACATAACCTTTTCCGAAATATTCCGGATATCAGTTTAAATTTTCAAATATTTTACTTTTCTCAAATGTGATTTATATTTTTTTATCCTAGCAAGCAAGAGGAACTGAATTTTAATACAATCACAATCGCCTTGAAAAGAGTTAACTATAGTAGGTATTTACTTATTTAATTTGTTGAAGAAATAACACAGTAATAAAATTGTTCCTCCCAAAGTTAATTTTGATAAGCGTGAAGTATATAAAAGAATAACCTTTAAAAAGAACAGCTTTTTACTTACGCTACACGTACTATGTACATAGTGTATAGTGAAGGCATTGCATTCCACTCAAAAATTCGATACCGAGATTTTAACGGAAATAGACGTTTTAGGGTCCATGAAAAAATTATTTTCAGAAAAAGGTCCGTGTGTGTCCGTGTGTCCGGCTGTCTGTGAACACGATAACTCAAAAAGGAAATGTCGGTAAAATATCAAACTTCGTATTTAATGTTACTACCTTCCAGGGATGCGACACGAAGATTTTGAGATGTTCTCAAAAATAGCTCTAACGATTTTTATTTAAATATCGTATATTAAAAATATTTATATGACAAATAAAATGTTTATTTTGAATTTTCTGGGAATAGTCTTTAAAGACCTCGTCATTCTGAATGAATTTTACGTACCTGGTACACCGAAGGGATAGACAAAAACTTACTACACAAATTGTAGATCACGTTAAAACACACAACTTGTGTCATCATATATGTTTGTTTTCGTTGAATTGGCCATTTCTGAGATATTCCTTGTTATTTGTTTCAGATTTAGAATACGTAAACTTTTCTCACATGGAATGCTGTGAACTCCAGTATAGAAATAGATTTCATCCACATAACAACCGGCTTTTAAGATCTGACTATCACTTTAACCTAGTGTATTCCGTTATTTTCCTTCTACTTACAAGGAAGTAGTAATTAAGATCATTTCTGATACTGTTTATCTCGATTATCATAAAGTAGATAGAAGAATATACATTTTAACAATAATTTGATACAGCGATGTAGAGAAAGTCATGTGAATGGAACATTTATGATTTGTTACATTTAATATCACTATTTACTGCTGTCATTTACTTCCGTTAAGATTTTCTCCTCTGCTAGTAAGTACACAACAGTAACAAATCTGATTCTTTTCATTCTTCTTTCTCCTAGTGTCACCACTTCTTTGTTCTGAAAATAATTTTCAGCACTTTTCCAAGTATGTTAAACAAATAATTGTTAATAGGTGATGTTGTATATTAATATAACTAATTTCCATTCACTGTGATATAATGTATAGTAAAAAATCTTATTTGTTCCATTAAAACGACTTTCTCTACATCTCTGCAACAAATTATTGTTAAAAAGCTTATTGTTCTATTTACTTCATGCTAGTTCAGAAAAAATTTAGCAGAAATAGTGTTATTACTTGCTTCCTTGTAAGTAGAAGCGAAATAAGGGAGTACCATAGGTTAAAGTAGTGGTCAAAAGCTGCTTGCTATGTGATTGAAGTTCCTTTGTTTGTATGGACAGGAATTGACAAAGTCCTGAGTGAGAAAAGTATAATCTTATAAAGCTGAAACCAAAAACAAGGAATATATAAAAAGCGACCAACTCCATGAAAAAAGGCATACAACATAAATTGTGTATTTTAAAGTGCTCTATATTTTTTGTGTAGTAAGTTTTTTCCATCTCTTACGGTTTAGCAGTTATGCAAAATTCCTTAAAAATATTCTTTAGAGGCTATTCCCAGAAAGTTCTAGATGTACATTTTATTTGTCAGGTAAATATATTTACTATAGGATATTTTAATCAAAATCGTTTCAGCCATTTTTGAGAAAATTAAAATTTTCGAAAGAAGTTCCATGTAAAGGGTAGTTTGGGGTGGGGGGAATTTTCTCAAAATTTTCGTGTCGCATCCCTGGAAGATATTAGCTTAAATACCAAGTTTGGTACTTTACCGACTTTTCGTTTTTGAGTTGTGTTCACAGTTACACGGGCCTACGGACACACTGACACACGGACACACACACACGGACTTTTTGTGAAAATGTTTTATTTATTTATTCTTTTTTGGATATAGGAGATTCTAAAACATATATTTTCGATGAAATCTCGCTATCGAATTTTTGGATGGAGCGCAATAGCTTCTCTATACACTATGTACACAGTACGTGTACAGAAAGTTATAAAAGTGAAGCAAAGTACTAATTATGAGGTGTCAAAAATTAATAAAAAAGAGTGATAGGTAGATTTGCGATAAAGAAAATAGGAAACCTAATTCAAAAGTAAGTAATACCTCTACAACATTAATATTCAGTCGGGAGTGAATTTCCCCTAAGAATTTGTTCATTAATTTATTTGTAATGATAGGTTCTTTACACATATTACTAATTGTTACTGAGGTTTCTAATGCGTTTTCAGTTTATATAGTACACGTTTGTTCCAGTATTCTTCTTTTAAATAGTATTTAACGCATATTTGAAAGTTTAAACCAAAATATAAACGCTTCTTATGCATCACTTAAAATACTCTTTTATTCTTTATAAATTAATTCTCACGGGTGAGTAAAAGTTAATTAACATACAATTGTACTAATTTATAAGTGCAGACTAATAAATTACACCTTACGATGTAACTCGATAGATATCTGTCGCTTATTTACAAGTCTAGGTCGAAAACATTGCGATACAAAAGCGAATAGTGCGTATTTGTAGAACGAAAGTTGAGTATTTTCACTATCAAGTTTCCTTTAAGAAATAATTATTGAGTAAATATTGATTTAGTTATTGGTAAATAATAGAATATAAATGCGAGAGAAAACAACTAATTGCCATCAGCTGCTCAGAAGCAGTACCAAGGTCAACAGCATTAGCCTGTGCAAACTGAGGTCTTTCTTACGCTGATAGAGTTGACCAAGGTAGTAAACACAAGCTGAGATGGCTGCTTGCGTCGAAAGAGTAATATTTAAAGGCTGCATGAATTAAATCATGAGTAAATTAGGAAATAAAGGAAACTAATGGCATCAAAATTTATAAGGTGCATTAAAATATCAAATATGTCCATTTTGCAGTCCGTAACACGAAATGTAACTATCGATATTTGACTTGATGTTATTTGTGCTTTGAATCGTATAGGTTTATTGTTTCTGTAGGTTTACTGTGTCATCTCCTTTCTTTATTCTTTTAGTTAAGCTACCTTGCATATCTAATGAGAGACAGAAGGTAATTAACTAAATTTTCTTTAGCAAGATCATCTTCTGGGTTTATTAAACACAATAATTCATACCTTTTCCTATCCAGAGCTTCGCAATTGAAGATCATATGAGAGGATGTATCGTTCTTTACATTGGCAGTCAATAATTGGAAGATTGAATATTAACATCTGCGGTAAACATGTAAAATGCTCAGAGTGCAGACCTTTCAATTTTCCAGCTTGATAGCACAAGCGGGAAGTGTACGTAAATTCACTATCGTCAAAAAACGCATTTACCCATCATTACTAGGATAGCCATGCATTTCATATAGGTATAACATATTCATGAGCGGCTTTCCGCTCTGTGTCGAGAAGGAAATCCACATCCACTAAAACGAGAAATAAAAACATCTGATGTGCTCCATTCTCTAGCTGTTCCACAAACAAACGTTTCTTACAAAATATTACACTATTATCTACACCATGTGAGTCGAAATAAACATTAGTTTTTTTTTTTGCTTATCTGTAAGTTGAAAGGCAGTAAGGGAAAGCACAGGCTAAAGTGATACTCAAATCTTTTAAAAGCCGATCGCTAAATGAAACAATTGAGATTCGAATGTCTTTGCTTGCTAGGAGAAAATAAAAGAGAGACGAAAAGAAAGATATGTTCCCGTTTCATAAAAATTTTAAGTAGCTTAAAACTGAAGCCAATAACTTGGAAATCTCAAAATCGGTTAACTCTATAAAAATAAATAAAAAAATGTATAGGATATAAATTGTGTGTTTTAACGAGATTTGCATTTTTCGTGTGATAATTTTTTATCTATATCTTACGGTTTACCAGTTATACAAAAGTATAGGCTATTCCCAGAAAATTTCAGATTTGCATTTCATTTGTCAAGAAAATATCTGTGGTATTTTAATGAAAATCGTTAGTCATTTTTTGATGTCGCATCCTTGGAAGATACTTGTCACGTAAATACCAAGTTTGGTATTTAAACGACTTTTCGTTTTTGAGCTATGCTACCCACACGCACACACACAGAGACACACACGCACACACACTGATGTGTTTCTAAACATGCTTTTTTAGATCCAGTGGTCTCAAGACATATATTTCCGGTGAAATCTCGGTATTGAATTTTTGGCGGAATACAATTCCTTCTCTATCCGCTACCTATACATAGCCGTGGACTCTAAAAATGGGTGATCCCCAGTCCGTGGACACAAATGGGTCATCCCCAGATTTCCTGTGTTGATTGAAACATCTTCGTAAAAGCTGTGCTCAAAATGCACACGAAAGAACTGTGAGTGGTATAGCAACAGACTGGTTAATTTATAAATACCTAGTGAAAAGAGATCATAAAACAACGTCACGGTGGCCGAGAAATTAATATCCATAAGTTTTTAGGTTCAAATTCCCCTGCTAATTTTATGTTTGTTAATTTTATGACTGTATATGTAGAACATAATTTTATGAGAGCCGTTTTTTTTTTTTTTCAATCTCCGAGAGGCTATAAATATAAGACAAGTTCATAGAAAACAATTATTCTATTACTAAATGTTTTGTACACTTATGGTTACTTTTCAACGTAATCACTGAAAAGATTGAGACATTTATCGTACCTGGGCACAAACTTCGCAATACTCGCTTCAAAAAATGTTGCCGCCAATGACTTCAAGTGAGCATTGACGTTGTTTTGAAGATCTTCGTACGTTACGAAGTTTGCGGAGAGCCATTCAAAACAAACGAAGAGGAATGCTGACTTCAGGAATTGTGTTGATCCATGACAACGCTCGTCCACACACTGCTGACACAATTCATCTGCTCCTTGATTAATTTGAATGGGAACATTTTCGACCATCCCCCGTACAGTTCTGACCTGGCAACCAGCGACTTTCACCTTTTCCCTGAACTGAAGTCGTGGCTAGGAAGGCAGCATTTTCAAACCAACATCTTCAAAACAACGTCAATACTCATTTGAAATCATTAGTGGCAACATGTTTTTATTATACCTGTGCAAAGCTCGTGCACAGGTATAATAAATGTCTCAATCTTTTTGGTGATTATGTTGAAAAGTAGCCATAAGTGAACAAAACTTTTAGTAATAAAATAATTGTTTTCTATGAACTTGTCTTTCGTTTATAGCCTATCGGACGTTGAAAAACACGGCCCTCGTACGTTAAAATTACTTTGGCATTTGAAATTACGGACTTATTTATGCACTCAGAAACATAATTCTACTTACAGTCGTGTTAAAAAACTAAAACAAATTATGAGTAAATGAATTATTATCTTCTAAAACTAAAACATGAAAAATCAACTTAATTATTATCGAGTGTATGAACCTTCAGCGTATAGTTGTGCTCAATTTTCGGGGCACAGACAAGATTAAATGCTTTCAGAAATGTGGACGAAAAGCTATAGGATTCCAGGCTTTTTGAAATTGTGCCCAGAAGCCGTATTTTGTCCTTCGCCCATTTACATTTAAGTTGGAACGCAGCTCCCTCTTTACTTCAGTCCACACATTCTCAATGGGGTTCAAATCTGGTGCACAAGGAGGCTACTTTGATGTCCTGCCTCTCTGAAAACTAATTTAAAATCTTTCGAGATGCATGGACAGGATGATTATCCTGTACAAATTCAAAAATTCCATGAGGATATCTCATCCTCAAAAACGAAACAAATATTATCCAGTATTACCGTGTACTACGCACCGTTCAGTGTATCGTCAAGGTGCCACAGCACACCTAGATCGTCCCTTGATATTCTGCCCTTGATGGAATTGTGAAGTCACGTATTTTGCATCGTATCGGCCCCTTAGGACAATAGACAATCATCTTTCCCTTACGTGTGGAAGAAAATGTCGCCTCATTTGAGAATATCACATACTTTCAGTTGTGATTAGCATTTTCGTGTTGGATCGGTTTGTTAATGGTTCCTACCTCCCAAAAAATCAAATTTGCTGATTCCATTCTTTTTCATTGGGAGAGAATTGCACATTGCTGATTACGTTTGCGCACCATTCTGCACACCATATACTTTCATGTCCAGTATATTATTCTGCGGTAGAATAAACCCTTAAAGCAGCATTATAATAACTAAAAAGTGATATTATTAACTGTACGAATGTCATGAATGAAATAAGTTATGTCTAAAATAAATAGCCGCTATGTATTGATTCAACATAATTGAGAGACAGCATAAAAAGTTTTGTAACTATCCCCACTAGAGGAGTAACCTACATTTTGTCACAGCTTCATAGTTAACACACATGGAAGGTTATAGGTTTTGCAATGTAAACTATATCATGTTTTGTGTCGTTAATGATTTAAGTTAGCATTTATAATTTGTCGTTGTTGAAGAAGCTTAAGTTATGTATTTGATTATGATTATTGATCATATGAGTTAGATGTGGAACTTGTTGCTGCCACTACACAACTCTATCACGGATGGTGTATACAAGGCGCTGCGCCACGTATGACAGACGAATTTGGCGCTCCAGACATGACTATTGTTTTGCTTTCTCTACAAATACTATGTACATAGTGTATAAAGAAGACATTGCAAAGCACCCAACATTTTTATACCGAAAATACATGTTTTGAGCCCCCTGAATCCAAAAAATACATTTTAGAAACATGTTCGTGTATTTATGTTTGTGAGCAGTATAGCTCAAAAACGAAACGACCGTTAAATACCGAACTTGGTACTTAAGTTTGCTATCTTCCAAGGATGCGACACGAAGTTTTCCAAGTAAATTCCCCCGCCGCCAACTACCCTTTACATGGAACATTTTTTGAAAATGTTTATTTTCTCAAAGATGGTTATAACGATTTTGATTAAAATACCGTATGTTTAACATATTATTATGACAAACGAAATGTATATCTTAGATTTTCTAGGAATAGCCTCTGAAGACTTCATTTTGGAAGACTGTTGTATAACTGGCAAACCGTACAAAAACTTACTACACAGAAAATGTAGATCGCATTAAAACACAATTTATATTATATACATCTTTTTCTTTTTGCAGAGTTAACCGCTTTCGAGATATTCCGTATTATCAGTTTCAATTTTAGACACTTAAACTTTTCTCAAATGGGCAGACATCTTTCTTCAATTATTTTCATAGTGAATAGCTTTTAAAGGGCGAAACTATCGCTTTAACCTGTGCATTTTCTTATTTCTCTTCTACTTACACGGATTTCCAATTCTGCCCATGTTTATCTTGATTAGCATGGTGTAGATACTAGATTAATCTTCTTTAATAAAAGGTTTGTTTGCCGAACAGCTAGAGGGCATCATGTGAGTGGAACACATTACATTTTTTCCCTTCTAATTATAAGAGGACAAGTACTCCTAATAAGGACAATTTCTGCTGATCGATTAGTATGATGTAGGTAGAAGAATAAGCTTTGAAACAATAATTTGTTTCACAAATGTAGAGAAAGCCATGTGATTGTAACACATCAAGTTTTTTTTTTCCATAGCTGTACATAGTATATACGTGATATAGGAAGTAAAAATAAAATTTCATCACGAATGGCTTGTTTTCTTTCTTTATTTCTCTTACCGAAGTTTGACATCCGGTATTTACCTAACACAAAGCAAACCGTTAAACTCCTACGTTGTATCTGTGAAGTAAATGAGAACGGTTGGAAGTCTTTCTAACTTTATTAGGAAAAGCCTGTTCTTAATTTGGAATTTTACGCTTTCATTAATTTTCTTCAGTTAATGTTTGACCTGAATTTCTACAGTTTTGTTAATATTCCTTACTCTATTATTTCGTGCGTGTTGATGGATCAAATTGCATTTAGTGAGCCGGATGTGGAGCACGAGTGTCAGTTATGCTCGGTGAGCTGACCAATAATGGTACCCAAAGCCGCACACCATAATCATGCGTAATATCCATTTAAATCTATTACACTTAGTAGTAACGTGCTACCACTAACAGGCCCTCTTTAATTAAGTGTATATTACAGCTGATAAATTTGCTCGAACCTCTAATTATGCTCAGCAATCGGAAGTGTTTTACTTTTCTTTATTCGTTGGTGATGCTCCTGGAATTATATAGCTTTTTTTCAACGTTTTGCCTAGAAAAATATAGAAGTGTGATAAACCGTTATTTTTCTGCAATGGTTATAATTACTTCAGCTACTTAGAGTGAACATTGAAAGCATTAACTTATAAGTAAGTGATATCGATAGCTGTTAAATGTATCTCTCTCTCTCTCTCTCTCTCTCTCTCTCTCTCTCTCTCTTTCTCGCAAGAAAGTATTTGCCAATGTATGGCCTTAAACCGGTAGAATTAACAGCTACTGAACTCTGTTACAAGAAAGTATTTGCTTATGCGTTAACTGTAACCGATGCAAATAGCTGCTGCTGTGTCAAGGAAATATGTGCTTCTATGTTACCAGTAACTCATACAATTAACTGCTACTGATATCTGTTAAAATGAAGCAAATAACTGTTATGTGTCTCTGTTACAAGGAAGTATTTCCTTCTATCTTACCAGTAACTCGTGCAATTAACTGCTACAGATATCTGTTAAAAGGAAGTATTTGCTTTTGCGTTACCTGTAACCGATACAATTAACTGTTACTGTGTCCCTGTTACAAGGAAGTATTTACTTATATGTTAACTGTAACCGCTACAATTAGCTGCTACTGATATCTGTTACAAGGAAGTATTTGCTTCTGTTTACCTGCATCCAGTGCAATTAATTTTCATTGTGTTTCTATTACAAAAAAGTATTTGCTTCAGTATAACTTGCAGTTAGTACAATGAATTGCTACTGGGTCTCTGTTACAAGAAGGTATTTGCTTATGTGTTACTTGTAACCCGTACAATTAACTGCTACTATGTTTCTTTTATAATAAATTAATTATCTCTGTGTTAATCGTGACTGATACAATTAACTGCTTCTGGGTCTCTGTTACAAGAAAGTATTTGCTTATGTGTTACTTGTAACCTGCACAATTAACTGCTACTATGTTTCTTTTATAATAAATTATTTACCTCTGTGTTAATCGTAACTGATACAATTAACTGCCACTGTGTTTCCCTTAGAATAAATATTTGCCTCTGTGTTACCTTGACCGGTACAATTAACTGCTATTGTGTTTCTGTTACAATAAAGTATTTACCTCTGTGTTACCTGTTCCCGGTAAAATTAACTGCTACTGCGTTTCTGTTTCAATAAAGTATTTATCTCTATGTTACCTGTAACTGGTACAATTAACTGCCACTGTGTTTCTGTTAAAATAAAGTATTTACCTCTGTGTTACCTGCAACTGGTACAATTAACTGGCACTGTGTTTCTGTTAAAATAAAGTATTTACCTCTGTGTTACCTGCAACTGGTACAATTAACTGCCACTGTGTTTCTGTTAAAATAAAGTATTTACCTCTGTGTTACCTGCAACTGGTACAATTAACTGCCACTGTGTTTCTGTTAAAATAAAGTATTTACCTCTGTGTTACCTGCAACTGGTACAATTAACTGCCACTGTGTTTCTGTTAAAATAAAGTATTTACCTCTGTGTTACCTGCAACTGGTACAATTAGCTGCCACTGTGTTTCTGTTAAAATAAAGTATTTACCTCTGTGTTACCTGCAACTGGTACAATTAACTGCCACTGTGTTTCTGTTAAAATAAAGTATTTACCTCTGTGTTACCTGCAACTGGTACAATTAACTACTGCTATGTTTCTATTACAGGAAAGTATTTGCACATGTGTTATCTATAACATATCAATTAACTGATACTCTATCTCTGTTATAAGGAAATTTTACTTTGTGTTACTTGTAACTAGCACAAATAACTGATACCGAGTGTCTGCATTAAGCAAATGTTTGCTTTTGTTACCTGTAACCGGTAAAAATAACTTATACCGTGTTTAGGTTGCCTCTGTGATATCTGTAACTGGCATCAATAACTGGTACTTCTCTGTTATAGGAAAATATTTATTTCCGTATGACCTCACCGGCATTAACTGTTACTGGCCTCCATTACAAGGAGGTATTTGCTCTGTATTGCTTTAACCGGTGCCATTAATTGTTACTAGTCTCTATTACAAGGATGTATTTGCTTCTGTGTTACCTGTAACGGCATCATTAACTGTTACTAGTCTGTGTTACAAGGAAGTACTTCTTTCTGTGTTACCTGTGACTGGCATCATTAAATGCTACTGGTCTCTGTTTCAAGGAAGTATTTGCTTCTGTGTTAAATATGACTGTCATCATTAACTGCTGCTGGTATCTGTTGCAAGGAAGTATTTGCTTCTGTGTTACCTGTGACTGGCCTCATTAACTGCTACTGGTATCTGTTACAAGGAAGTATTTGCATCTTTGTTACCTGTGACTGGCCTCATTAACTGCTACTGGTATCTGTTACAAGGAAGTATTTGCTTCTTTGTTACCTGTGACTGGCATCATTAACTGCTACTGTGTCTCTATTACAAGGAAGTATTTGCTTCTGTGTTACCTGTGACTTTCATCATTAATAGCTACTGGTCTCTGTTACAAGGAAGCATTTGCTCTTGTGTTACCTGTGACTTGCATCATTAAGTGCTATTGGTCTCTGTTACAAGGAAATTTTTGCTTCTATGTTACCTGAAACCGGTGCCATATACTTTACTGGTCTCTGTTACAAGGAAGTATTTGCTTCTGTGTTACCTGTGACTTTCATCATTAACTGCTACTGAAATCTGTTATAAGGAAGTATTTGCTTCTGTGTTTCCTGTGACTTTCATTATTAACTGCTACTGGTATCTGTAACAAGGAAGTATTTGCTTCTCTGTTACCTGTAACCGGCATCATAAACTGCTACTAGTATCTGTAACAAGGAAGTATTTGCATCTGCTTTACCTGTGACTGGCATCATTAACTGCTAACGGTATCTGTTACAAGGAAGTATTTGCTTCTGTGTTACCTGTAACTGTCATCATTAACTGCTAACGGTATCTGTTACAAGGAAGTATTTGCTTCTGCGTTACCTGTGACTGGCATCATTAACTGCTACTGTGTCTCTATTACAAGGAAGTATTTGCTTCTGTGTTACCTGTGACTTTCATCATTAATAGCTACTGGTCTCTGTTACAAGGAAGTATTTGCTCTTGTGTTACCTGTGACTTGCATCATTAACTGCTACTGTGTCTCTATTACAAGGAAGTATTTGCTTCTGTGTTACCTGTGACTTTCATCATTAATAGCTACTGGTCTCTGTTACAAGGAAGCATTTGCTCTTGTGTTACCTGTGACTTTCATCATTAATAGCTACTGGTCTCTGTTACAAGGAAGCATTTGCTCTTGTGTTACCTGTGACTTGCATCATTAACTGCTACTGTGTCTCTATTACAAGGAAGTATTTGCTTCTGTGTTACCTGTGACTTTCATCATTAATAGCTACTGGTCTCTGTTACAAGGAAGCATTTGCTCTTGTGTTACCTGTGACTTGCATCATTAACTGCTATTGGTCTCTGTTACAAGGACATTTTTGCGTCTATGTTACCTGAAACCGGTGCCATATACTTTACTGGTCTCTGTTACAAGGAAGTATTTGCTTCTGTGTTACCTGTGACTTTCATCATTAACTGCTACTGAAATCTGTTACAAGGAAGTATTTGCTTCTGTGTTACCTGTGACTTTCATCATTAACTGTTACTGGTCTCTGTTACAAGGAAGTATTTGCTTCTGTGTTTCCTGTGACTTTCATTATTAACTGCTACTGGTATCTGTAACAAGGAAGTATTTGCTTCTCTGTTACCTGTAACCGGCATCATAAACTGCTACTAGTATCTGTTACAAGGAAGTATTTGCATCTGCTTTACCTGTGACTGGCATCATTAACTGCTAACGGTATCTATTACAAGGAACTATTTGCTTCTGTGTTACCTGTGACTGGCAACATTAACCGCTACTGGTCTCTCTGCTACAAGGAAGTATTTGCTTCTGAGTTACCAGTGACTGGCATCATTAACTGCTTCTATATCTGTTACAAGGAAGTATTTGCTTCTGTGTTACCTGTAACTGTTACAATTCTCAGTTACAAGGAATTGTTTGTTTCTATGTTACCTGTAACCGGTGCCATTTACTTCTATTGCGTCTCTGTCTACATCAGAGCGCTCTGCGCAATGGAATCGGCCAGTAGTAGTGAGTGGTTTTAAGTACATTAGCGCTGCTTTGTAATAGTAGAGCACTCGTTAAATCCACGCCAACAAATTGTTTGAGTATTGATCAGGAAGCTACGTACAGCTTCATGAAATGTGGCTGTGGTGGCTTTTATTAATTTCTCAAAGAAAAAGAAATAATAAGTGCTGAAACGATTTAATCTTCATGTCATTTTAATACACTTCATGCTAATGATTATTTGGCTCTTGAAAATGAATTCACTACACAATTTATATTCGTGAGACAATTTAAAGCCTTGTAATATTCTATTTGTAAGTTTTGTTTTGATATTTGTGCTACTTTTCCAAAATCAAAATTGTATTAGCTTTCCAGTAACAAACAACTGTTTCGTTCTTATAGTTCAAAAAGTTTGCATTATATGATAGCTTTTGTTTGCATAGGACCTAAACCTATAATTTAGTTCATTGGGTTGCTTTTTCTATAGTAATTCAATAGCTAGCGAATGCCTTTCATCATAATTCTATTCTCGGTATCAAATTTAATATACCTTTATTAATTAATAATCTTTGTCTATCTAAACCTTCATAGCTAATATTGAATATTAAACCAGGTGTATCACAGTTTTATGATGTATCACTATCCAGCATTTAAAATCTTAATAGTAACGCAACTACAGATTATCGGACAGCACTGCGTGAAGTAGTGATTGACTCTTGACCATAACCCTCAATACCTGCGCATGGTACAGATGCGGCGTGCTTGGTGGTTTGTTGGCATGCATTAATTGAGTTTGTACCTCTGTTACGTTAAAGTATTTATATCGTGTTACATGTTCCCTGTACTATTCTCTCGGTCATAAGGCAGTATCCGTTTTGTTTGCTGAAAACGTTACAACTAACTGCTTCTGTGTCTCTATTACAAGCAAATATCTCTTACTATGTTTCATGTTTTCGGTACATTACGGTAACATTCTACAAGGGGGTGTGTACTTCTTAACGGCACCAACAGTTGCACTTAGCTACTAATAGCTACCAGTTAGCCATATCGAAAACTTAAATAGACCGTTTCTTAAAATAGCTCTAACGATTTTGAGTAAAATACCATGCATTGAAGTTATTTACATTCAAAATAAAATGTATATCTTGAACTTTTTGCAAATACCCTCTGAAGTCTTCTTAATTCTGGAGAACTTTTGCATAACCTGTAAGCCGTAATTAATTGCAAATCTCGATATAATACACTATTTATCTCCTGATTTTTTTTCAGTAGTTAACCATTTCCGAATTATGCCTTGTTATTAGTTTTAATTTTAATCGTCATTTGTTTTTCTTTTATTTTACCCCTGGTTATGCACAGAAAACCCATTTCAACATCATCGCAAAGCGACAGCTTTTAAAAGATTTGACTATCGCTTTATCTTAGTGTATTTCCGTTCTTCTATAAGGAATTAAGACATGCCCGCTAATGTTTATCTTGATTAGCTTAGAGTAAATAGAGGAATAAGCTTTTTACTTTCTTTTTACGTACTATGTATTTAGTGTATAGAGGAATTATGTATTCCACTCAAAAATTCGATACCGAGATTTCACCTGAAATGTATGTTTTGAGGCCCTCTGAATAAAAAGGTATTTTTAGAAAAAGGTCCAAATGTGTGTGTCTGGGGATAGCGTAGCTCAAAAACTAAAAGACCATTAAATACCAAACTTGTATTTAGGTTCCGTACCATCCAAGAAAGCGACACGAAACTTTTCAAGAAAACGCCCAACCCCAAACTACTGTTTATATGGAAAATTTTTTGAACATTTTGCTTTTCTCAAAAATGGTTGTAACGATTTCGATTAAATTACCATATATAAAAGCTGTTTACATCACAAATAAAATGTATATCTTGAATTTTCATGGACTAGCTTCTGAAGACTGTTCATTCTGGATGAATTTTATTGAATTTTGCATAACAGGTGAACCATAAGAGATACACAAAAAATGTAGATTACAATTTATGTCATACACATTTTTGTTGCAGAATAGACCGTTTCCGAGATATTTCTTGTTATGGGTTTCAATTTTAAACTATACATATTCTCAAATGTGGTCCCTTCTGTTTACCTCTCATTTTTTTTTCAGGAAATGCAAAGCGAACTGAGCTTCAATTGTGCACATATAAATTATGTTAATGTTTAGCTCGTTTAGCAAGATGTAGATAGCAGAATAATCTTTTTTACGAATAGTTTGTCTGCAGAACAGGTAGAGAGAGTCTTGTGAATGAAACACATCTGAATTTTTAATTTGTTTGCAGAATAGTTTGAGAAATCCATGTGATGAGAACACATTACAAACTCCACTTTTAACTTTAGAATCTGCAGTAGCTATTCTTCAATCTTATGCATTTGCAGTCTTAAGAACATTATGTTCTTATTTTTCTTAAAATACTTAATGAAGTTTGGATTGTATCCAAATCTTCGGTTTTTAGTCAAGTTATGTACAGATAGGTACGCACAATTTCTTGGCTTTTTGTTTATAGTAACTAGAGGAAGTATTGGATTCCAACCAAAAGTTTTACAGCCATATTTCACCGCAAGTATATATTTTCGGGCCCCCTGAATAAAAATCGAACAAACAAAATAAAGAAAATGAGAATTTTTTTTTCATAAAAAGGTACGCGTGTGATTGTGGGCGAGTAAAATTAAACAAGGCTCTTCCTCCCCCCCCCCACAAATTGCCCAAAATTCAAACTTATAAGAACAAATTAAAACATTGGTTTCATTACCAATACTTTTATTTTATTTTTTTGCTCATAGATTCCATTTTTATGAAGTGTTTGGTGTATCTGATCAACAAGGATAAATACTTCACATTTAAATTCAATACCTTCCAAAATTACAACACAAGGACTATATCGAGAAAATATTCCACCCCAAACTACGATTTACTTTTACATTATTTTGTTATTTCTTATTTTCTCAAAATGGCTATATCGATTATAATCAAAATACTGTGTATTTAAGATATTTTTATGAAAAACCTGTATATCTTTAATCTCCTGGGAATATCCTATAAAGTCCTCTTCTTTCTGAAGCCCTTTGCATAACTGGTAAACCGTAACAGTTAGACAAAAACTTACCTCATAAAAAATAGATATCGTTAAAGAATAACATTTATGTCTTAAAATTGTTTTTAACTTTAATAATTTTCACCATATTCTTTGTTACTATATTGAATTCGCTCATAAGTAAATATTTAAATGGGATGTCGCCATTTGCTTTCTCTAGTGGCTAGGCATAGGGAATGGAATAACAAAGTCAACACATAGTGACACCTCTTTAACAATCTGATTGTCAGTTTACCTGCTGTATCCTACAGCAAAATGTGTATATTTACCAGATGGCCTAACAACCCCGTCTTCGCTGTGTGTAGATAGTCCTTCATGCATTAAAATAATTGCAGAACCCATCGGGGAAGTTTCAAGTTATTTTAGCAATAGCACCTTCGTATTACACCTCGTAATGAGTGCGACCCGCTGAACATCTACGCTGATAAACAAAAGGGTAAAGTAAGCTCTGCTCCGGCGGGTTTTAACTTAAAACAGCCCTTTTGAGTTCTGCAACTCTTTTAACGCAGAAGGGATATCCAGAAAGACAACAGATACAGAAAACCTAATATAATGAAATGTTCGCTGGATCGTTAAGAAATAGATGTAATGTAAACTTTTGTAAAAATATTTCATAGAAGAATGAACACACCGGATTTTTTTTTTAAAGTTTCGGTAGTTGCAAACTTGCTTTTTTTACAGTAAAGGAAATCTGGAAATCAAGTTTTCACCTAGAATACAATATTTTCTCTAATTACTACAGATAGATATCGAATGATGTAGCAACACGTTAACGTGTGCATTCAGAAGGTTCCGGTTTGATGACTGAGAATACCCACTCTAAGCATTGGTTTTTTTCTTCTGATTTTCCTGGAGTCACCAGACTGGGATGGTTTCTCATTTACTTGATTTCCTCTTCATAATTTTCCCTTCATTCCGTTTCCTCTCTCATCTTTCAGATATGTTTCTGGGTAGTGTAGCATGGTAGTACTGTCAGATGGCGCGGTTTAGTGCTTAATTGACGTGGACACTAGGTGAGTGCCAAGCATGTCACTTACACTTACACGATGGCCCAGGGCAATGAGACGGGTCATAGGCTTCGAAACGTTAACGACTTCCGCGCGTCTCTGGTGGCCTGTTAGCCTGGGGCCTGTAGCTTCTTATGCTTCCTTCATCTCATTTCATCTTCATCGGTGTTGTTAGCCACAAGAGAATTTCATAAGTCAGGATGAGCAATGTGTCTACCCTTTTACCCTTTTTACTACACGATAAAGAGCGAGGCGTATTGACCTTGATTGTCAAAGCGCTACATTCGCTTGATATCTGTTTACTAGAACAATGAAATACTACCAACTCCTTACAGTTAGTACCTAGTATAACACAAATGGAATGTATGGGACTTGGTGTATATTTTTAAATTAGGTCATATGTATATATATATACACATAGATATAGATATATACATATGTAATGCATATACCATATATATGTATATAATAGGAAAAAATCTGATGTTTTCCATTCATGTGACTTTCTGTATATCTCTGCAAAAAAGTATTGTTAAAAGCTTATGATTCTGTTTACTTCATGCTAATTCAGAAAAAGGGGTAGAAATATTCCTATTACTTGCTTCCTTGTAAGTAGAAGTGAAATAAGGGAGTACCATAGGTTAAAGTGATACTCAAAAGCTGGTTGCTATGTGACTGAAGTTCCTTGGTTTGTATGGACAGGAGTTGACAAATTCCTGTATAAGAAAAGTATAAGTTTTTCAAAACTGAAACCAATAGCAAGGAATATCTCAAAAACGATCGACTTCACGAAAAATTATATAACATAAATTGTGTGTTTTAATGTGCTCTATATGTTTTGTGTGGTACGTTTTTGTCCATCTCTTACGGTTTAGCAGTTATCCTAAATTCATCCAGAATGAAGTAGTCTTCAGTGGCTATTCCCAGAAAATTGAAGATATACATATTACTTGTGAGGTAAATATCTTTAGTATACAATATTTTAATCAAAATTGTTAGAGCCATTTTTAAGAAAATCCAAATTTTCGAAAAAGCTCCATGTGAAAGGTAGTTGGGGGTGGGAAAATTTTCTTTAAAATCTTCGTGTCGCATCCTTGGAAGAAACCAAAATTACCAGGTTTGGTATTCAACGAACGGTCTTTTCGTTTTTTAGCTATGCTGCCCACAGACACACACATATACACACAGATAGACAGACAGACACACACACGGATATTTTTCTAAAAATGCTCTTTTTAAATTCAGGGAGTCTCAAAACATGTATTTCCGGTGAAATCTCGGTATCGAATTTTGGGTGCAATACAATACCTTCTCTATACACGTGGAACGTATAGAGAAAGTAAAAATAAAGTAATGATGGTATATACATTACCAAATATATATATATATAATAGAAAAAAACATAAATTAATGGTGGTATATGCATTACATATCTGCGTAAATATATTTCATTCTGATTAACTAAACATTACTCTCTGCAATTTCCATATAAAAATGGTTATGTATTACATTCATATGATTTTCCCTACCCTCTGTCGCTTAGATGTTGCTAGGTAAATGAATTATTTTTATGAAATTCTATTTTTCTAATTATTTCATTTTAATTGACATAGATCTTAGTACCTGCATTACACATTTCGTTATAGATACAAAGGGAATAGAGATAGCCAAGGTTTCTAGAAAAAGACCCTAAGGCCTTAAAGTCGCGAGAAATAACTCAAAATCGGCATAAATAAAAGAATGAATAAGTATTGAATAGGATGAACCACTAATCACTGATATCTCGGAATTGGTTGGTTCCACAACAAATTTATTTGGAATAATTTGTAAGTTTTTAAAAGTAAAAAATCAGATGTGTTCCATTCACATGACTTTCTCTATATCTCTGCAACAAATTACTGTTAAAAAGTTTATACTTCCATTTACTTCAAGCTAATCGAGAAAATATCAGCCGAAATAACCTATTACTTGCTTCCTAGTAAGTAGAAGCGAAATTAGGGAGTACTATTGGTTAAAGTAATGGTCAAAAGTTGGTTCCTATGTGTTTGAAGTTCCTTTGTTTCTATGGACCTGAAATGTTAAATTCCAGTATGAGAAAAGTATGTTTTTAGAGCTAAAACAAAAAAAAAAAAAAAAAAAAAAAAACAAGGAATAACTCAAAAACGATCAACTCCACGAAAAAATGTATTTAACATAAACTGTGTGTTTTAACGTGCTCTACATTTTTGTATTGTAAGTTTTTGTCCATCTCTTACTGTTTTGCAGTTATGCAAAATTCCGTAAAATTCATCCAGAATAGAGTAGTATTCAGAGTCTATTCCCAGAAATTCAAGATATACATTATATTTCCCATATAAATATCTTTAATATACGAAATTTTAATTAAAATCGTTAGAGCCATTTTTAAGAAAATCAACATTTTCGAAAAAATGTCCATGTAAAGGGTAGTGTGGGGGGGTTTCTCAAAATCTGCGTGTCGCATCCCTGCAAGATACTAAACTTAAATACTAAGTTTGGTATTTTAGCTACTTTTCGTTTTTGAGTTATCGTGTTCACAGACACACACACACACACACACACACACACACACACACACACACTGGCCTTTTTCTGAAAATGCTTTCTTTGGATACAGGGGGTCCTAAAACATGTATTTCCGGTGAAATCTCGGTATCGAATTTTTGGGTGGAATACAATACTTCTCTATCCCTATGTAGATTGTACATATGGGGCTAGAGAAAGTAAAAAGTGGTAGAAAAGTATAATATCGGCATTGAAAAACTGGTATCACGTGGCAATAAATATCTTGAGAGAACGCAGATTACGTTGACAAATAGAGTAAGGTACTATAAAGTTTTATGTTTATATTTTTGTTATTATTTAGTTATGCAAATCGTGTTACTTTATGGTTTACCCTCATGTAATTGCTATTATTGCTGACATACTGTTCAGTGACGCAAACATTTTCGATTTATTATATATTTTCCATGTTCGCTTTATAGTCTAATTCTCTATATAGAATGGTGAATATATAAATAATAAAATGCGAAATTCTGCCTTCAAAGACGTAACAGTTGAATATAACAGAAGGAGATTCTTGTTCACGTTTAGCAGCTGACGTTTTCCTCACGAAACTAAAGGAATGGACCACGTCCGTCTCTTACGCCGTTGAACACGGTTGCTGATGTGCGCTCGTTAACTGCAATAGAAGAAGCAATCAGCTCTGAGAAAGGAAGGGCGTGGAACCTCTGCCGAGGAGTATCTCTGTCTAGAAAGTTGTTTGGAAGACAGCCCCAAGTGACGGGTCGCCAAATTAAGTGCCAGTCTGCTGTTAAGCGCGACAGACGTTGTCGAGGAAAGGGTGGACGCACCCTGGGGTTGCTAAAGCTCGCAGTGTGGGCGTTTCAGACTGCCCAAGTTGATTTTCAGACTAACCTAACCCGAGCCGTGACCCTTACAAGGAAGCTGCATGACTCGCCTGCAGGCATTCAACGAGTTCCTTGACGGCTAGTAAGTTCAGTTGTTGGTGCTCTCGGCTTTTTAGCAAATTGCATCGCTATGAAGCTCATTCCACTAACAGACTAGCGCTTTAAGCGTGCTATTCGAATTTTGCGCGTCTAATCTCCACACATAGCTTCACAATGGAATTTAAAAGAATAAATGCGGCCTAAAGGTAAAAGTCGACGATGGTTAAAAGAACGCATCGCTCTCATGTGAAGACCAGGCCAGTTAGAAAAAAGAACAAAATGATGTGTTCCATTCACATGACTTTCGCTACGTCTCTGTGAAAATCTTATGCTTCTATCTACTTCATGCTAATCCAGAAAAAAATAGCAGAAATAGTCTTATTACTTGCTTCCTTGTAAGTAGAAACGAAATAAGGGAGTACCATAGGTTAAAGTGATAGTCAAAAGCTGGTTGCTATGTGATTGAAGTTCCTTTGTTTGTACGGACAGTAGTTGTTAAATTCCTGTAAGGGAAAAGTTTTTCAAAGCTGAAACAAAGAACAAGAAATATCTAAAAAAAAAAAAACGATCAATTCCACGAAAAAAAAATGTATATTACATAAATTGTGTGTTTTAGCGTGCTCTACAGTTTTTGCTCTACTTTTCTCTTACGGTTTAGCGGCTACGCAAAATTCCGTAAAATTGATCCAGAACAAAGTAAGTTGTCTTCAGAGGCTATTCCCAGAAAATTCAAGAAATACATTTTGTTTGTCAGGTATTTATCTTTAATAGACGATGTTTTAATCAAAATCGTTACAGCCATTTTTAAAATTCAAAATTTTCGAAAAAAATTCCATGTAAAGGGTAGTTGGGGATTGGGGGATTTTCTTGAAAATCTTCGTGTCGCATCCTTGGAAGATACTAAACTTAAATATCAAGTTTAATATTCAACGGTGTTATCGTTTTTGAGCTATGCTGTCCACAGATACACATACACACAAACGCACACACTCACGGACCTTTTTCTGAAAATGCCTTTTCTGGATTCAGGGGGACACAAAACTTGTATTTCCAGTGAAATCTCGGCATCGAATTTTTGGGTGGGATACAATACCATCTCTATACACTATGTACATAGTACGTGTAGAGAAAGTAAAAATAACAGAAATAGTCTTATTACTTGCTTCTTTGTAAGCAGGTAGAAACGAAATAAGGGAGTGCCATAGATTAAAGTGATAGTCAAAAGCTGGTTGCTATGTGTCTGAAGTTCCCTTGTTTATAAGGACAGGAGTTGACAAATTCCCATATAAGAAAAGTATAAGCTCATAAAGCTGAAACGAATAACAAGGAATATCTCATAAGCGATCAACTCTACGAAAAAAATGAATATGACATAAATCGTGTGTTTTATCGTGATCCTCATTTTTTTATGTAGTAAGTTTTTGTTTATCTACTACGGTTTACCAGTTATGCAAAGTTCAATAAAAATCATTCAGAATAAGGTCTTTAGATATTCCTAGAAAATTCAAAATAAACGTTTTATTTGTCATATAAATATCTTAAATATGCGATATTTTAATCAAAATCGTTAGAGTCATTTTTGAGAAAATAAAAAAAATTGAAAAGGTTCCATGTAAAGGGTAGTTGGGGGTGGGGGTATTTTCTAGAAAATCTTGTGGCATCCTTGGGAGATACCAAATTTAAATACCAAATTTATAGATCTTGTTAAAACATATATTTTATGCTAAATGAAGTTTTTGAGAAGCTAACCATTTCTGAAATATTCCTTGTTATTGGTTATAGTTTTAAAATAATTAAATTTTTCTCAAATGGAAGTCGCAGATTGTTTTTGTTTTACTCCAGGGCATGCAATGAGGACCGTTTTTAAATTGTTTCACAAAGCGAGATTTTAAAATATTTCCCTGTCGTTTTAGTCTAGTGTACTCTTTATTTCTTTCTATTTATAAGACACTAAGTAACAAGCTAATTGCTGTTGATGTTTATTTCAATTAGCATGATAAAAAATTAAGGATAATCTTTCGTAAAAATAGTTTGTTTGCAGAGCAGATAGAGGAATGGAACACAATAACACTATTATATACTATAAAAGACATCCAACTTACCAGTGACAAGTACGTTTTCTGGTAATAGACACCTAAGGAATAAAATGAACCCCTTTACAAGAAGTCCAAGACTTGGAGGGTGCTAAAAGCTGTCAGCGAAGTTCCGAGAAGTATTAAAGAGCCGTAACCTATTTCCGCGTCTTGAGCACCCTACACAACCCTTCTGGAACTCCCCACAATAACTGTCCACGCCATATCACTGTGTCAGTGTGGGGATGGGGAGGTTTCTCTCGCGATATTTGATATCAAGTGTTACATTCTGCAGCTGCAATTTCCTACACGCATTCCAAGACTATCCTGTGCGATATCATCTTAAGACAACATACAAACTTATGTAATTGAATAAGGCACGAGTCAGTCTTCAACTCTATTTCTTATAAGCTTGCCCGGCTTACATAAATTATTCCATGCTCCCTTTTGCCTATTAGCTATGTTGACAATCAAGTAACGCAAGGTCAGCTGATAAAACACCTATCATGATGATGATTACAGATAACATCTTGGGGACCGATAGGCACACACATAGATACCAGTTGTGTACCTACCGAGTAGAGACCGACCTGCACTGGCGACTGCACGCGCCGCATGTATACAACCTGTAGTAACGCGCTGGGAAATGTGACCCAGCATTTACTAAATATTACAAAACTGGTTTACAGGTAATTAATGCCTTTGATGCTAGTGCATGCTCTTCAATCAAGATTGTAAAATATCTTACTTCAAATGAATTGTGTGAAGATTCGTAATTCATGCGGAAGAACTTTGTAGATATATCTACAGCAATAGCACATATTTGGAAACATCGAACATTGAAATGCCTTGAGCCCCGAAAACTGCAGATGAACTTGTGCAAGCTATTAATCAGAGACCTGTGACTCCTATTTTAGACCGCATGAAAAATAAAGTGAAGACAGAGTTTGGTAAAAATGTCAGATTTTATATAATGCGTGAAATACGAAATGTGCTACGAGGTGTTGCTACGAACTAATTGCTGATGGAGTAGTTGGTGATGTGTGCTATTTCCGTTTCCACCGTCCTCTGCTGGGTTTTTACAAGTTAGCACTACACCACTGAGGGTGACATTTCACACTCAGTATAGAATGGGACACTAAGAATCACAGCATTTATTTTTTATTCAAAAAAAGTCTTCGGAAGCTATTCCCAGAGAATTCAAAATTTAATAATATATATCTATAATATAAGGCATTTTAATCAAAACGTTATACCATTTTTTATAAAATCATCGTGTCGCATTCCCTTGAAAGATGATTAATTTAATTATCAAGTTTGATGTTTAAGTGACTTTTCGTCTTTGAGTTGTGTAGTACATGGACACACGGACCTTTTTCTAAAACAGCTTTTTACTTTCTCTATACGTACTATGTACATATAAAATAGAGAAGGTATTGCACTGCATCCAAAAATTTGATACCGAGATTTCAGTAGAAATATATGTTTTAGGGTCCCCTGTATCCAAAAAAAGCATTTTCAGAAAAAGGTCCATCTGTATGTCTGTGGATACGATAGCTCAAAGACAATAAGTCGGTAAAATACCAAACTGGGCATTTAAGTTTTGTATCTTCCAGGGTTGCGACACGAAGATTTTGAGAAAAATCCCCCTGCCCGCAACCACCCTTTGCATGGGAACTTTTTTTGACAAATTTGATTTTCTCAAAATTGGCTGTAACAATGTTCATTAAAATATCATATGTTAAAGATATTTACCTGACAAAATGTATATCTTGAATTTTCTGGAAATAGGCTCTGAAGACTACTTTACTCTGGATGAATTTTACGGAATTTCGCATAACTGCTAAACCGTAAGAGATAAACATTAACTTACCATATAAAACATATAGAGGACATTAAAACACACAATTTATGTTATATACATTTGTTACGTGGAGTTGATCGTTTTTGAGATATTTTTTGTTTTTGGTTTCAGCATTAAAAATCTTATACTTTTCTCATAAAGGAATTTGTCAACTCCTGTCCATACAAAGAAACTTCAGTCAAATCGCAACCAGTTTTTGACTATCACTTTAGCCTATGGTACTCCCTTATTTCGCTTTTACTTACAAGGAAGCAAGTAATAAGACTATTTCTGCTAATTTTTTCTCGATTGGCGTGAAGTAAATAGAAGCATAAGCATTTTAATAATAATATGTTGCAGAGACATAGAGAAAGTCATGTGAATTGAACACATTAGATGTTTTTGAATGCAGTGAAGTGTAAAACATGCATTTTCAGTGAAATCCCGATATCGAATGTTTAGAAGAAATGCAAAATCTTCTCAAAGTTTCGTTTCTTAATCGCCTGACCCTCCCCGAAATTATAGGACTGACAAGCCTAGGGGTCAGAAGCCCGTAGCCAGGCATGAGCATGAAGTGGATATATGATATGTAAGTGATATTGATGTTTGGAAAGGTGATGATGGTGGAATGAGTGACAGGTCCACCCGGAGAAAACCCGCCCAGAAAAACCGTCTAGCACGAATCCCACGTGTAGGTGCTTGGGATCGAACCCGGGCTAGGCGGTGGGAAGACGGCACCACTCTTACCTTCTTTATGTACTGTTCTAAATAAAGAAAGTAATAAGAAGTTTAAGAGGTTGCAGCAAATAGTAAGAGCAATGACTTCTTTGTAAATGTGTCAAAGATTCCTTAAACAGCGAAGATTACACCATGCATCTTACCTACTGATGTTATTTAAGAAGACTAATTCACTGAAAGCCATTGTGTCTAACTTTCCCTGAGTTACTTTCAATGCACATTCAATTAACATTCCGGTCAACACGTTCTTTTGTTTGCTGCACAACGGACGAGGTGGGCTTCCTGGCCATGAGGTAAGTATATAGCTATTAACAAAGGCTTTAGTATCGATATATGGGAAGGATACAATTGTCTGTTTGCTTGAGTGAGTTGGAATAATTCCTCTGTTGTTGAGAACTCAGCGGAACGTTTCTCCCGGCAATTTGCCATGTAGCAGAAACAAGCCAGGGAGCATGTGGGACGTTATCTCTTTTCTTCCAGTATTGAGGACAGGATATGAAAGTCTCCCTCTGGTTCTTCCTAGATAAGTCACACACAATCCATCAAGTGGTGCTGTTTCTTTCAAGAATATCTCTACTTAAGGTACACTAGGAGTGAAATTTCAAATGTCTGTGTTTCAGTTTAGATGTTTCTGAAAGTTCTACTGAGATCGTACTGTTGCTATGTTAATATGAATACCAAATTTCATTCAAATTGCACAAATATTTTGCAAGATATAAAACACGTGCCTCATTATTTGAGAAAATCAATTTCTGAATTGAGGTTTTAAATCACACAGAACTTTAAATGAGGATATTTCATTAAGTTTGATTACTGAATTACTATAAATGTTTAAATACTTTAGAACTTGTATTTCTAAAATTAATTATTTTATAAAATAATATATTTTAAACATTCTATAGGCTTTAATATAATTTATCTCTTTTAATATTACAGTACATACTTCTGCGCATTCTAGGAGGTTTTAGTTGAATTTAAAAAAAATTAAAGCACTTAGAATATTTAGAAAATGTGAACGTATAGTTTTGAGAAATGTGCAGTTTAATGAACTAGTAGGTTAGAAAATAGATGCATTCTACAATCTTTACATGGCATAGAGCCCAAAGGAATGGCAGGACAGTTAAGTGTTGATTCTCTATAGAAGTCCAAAGGTTCTAACAACTATTTTTAATGAAAAGTCTATTTTCCATTTACTCAAAATTTCACTCTGTGTGTTTTAACTAGTATAACTGATAATGCTGAAAAGCGTGCTAATGCGTCTTTGGTATTTTTACTTTCTCTGCACATATTATGTATATAGTGTATAATGGAAATTTTTTTTGAAAATTTTGATTTCCTCAAAATGGCTCTGATAATTTTGATTAAAATGTCGTATATTAAATATATTACATCACAAATAAAATATATATTTTGAATTTTTTGGGAATAGCCTCTGAAAACATATTTATTATGGATGAATTTTGTGGAATTTTACATTACTGATAAACCATAGACAAAAACTTAAATAATATAAAATGTAGAACTCGTTAAAACACAAAATTTATGTTATATACATTTTTTCTTGGATTTGATTGTTTTTGAGATATTCTTTGTTATTGATTTCAGCTATAAAATACTTATACTTTTCTCATACAGGAATTTAACAACTCCTGTCCATACAAACAAAATAACTGCAATCACATAGCAACCAAATTTGACTATCACTTTAGCCTAAGGTACTCCTTTATTTCTCTTCTACTTACATTGAAGCACGTAATAAGACGATTACTGCTAATTCTTTTCTCCATTAGCATGAAGTGAATGGAAGAATAATCTTTTTAACAATAATTTGTTGTAAAGCTGTAGGGAAAGTCATGTGAATGGAACACATGAATTTTTTTAAGGTCGTTTCGAGTTTCAATTGTTTCTTGTAATTGTAAGGAAAGGTTAAGGAATCTTAAGGCCAGTACACATGTATCACCCAGATCTAAAACATTTGACTGTTGTTATTTTTCCTGTATCCATAACGAAATGTACCTATAATGTAACTATTTTCCGAACATTTCCCTCGATTAAAATGAATTAGAAAAATAAACTTCGTACGAGTTAATTGTACACCCAATAATAAGCGTTAGAGTATAGACAAAATTATGTGAATGTAATATGGCATTGTTTTACTTTCACTGCACGTGCTATGTACATGGTTAATAGGGAAAGTATTGTAATGCACCCAAAAATTCGATACCGAGATTTCACCAGAAATACATGTTTGAGACTCCCTGAATCCAAAAAGAAACCATTTTTAGAAAAATGTCCCTGTGTGTCTGTGTGTGTGTGTGTGTGTGTGTGTGTGTGTGTGTGTCTGTGCTTAGCATAGCTCAAAAACGAAAAGTCCATTAAAAGCCAAACTTGGTATTTGGGTTTGGTATCTTCCGAGGATGCGACACGAAGATTTTCAAGAAAATCCCCCACCCCTAACTACCCTTTACATAGAACTTTTTTCGAAATGTTTGATTTTCTCAAAAATGGCTCTAAAAATTTAGATTAAAATGTCGTATATTAGAAATATTTACATGACAAATAGAATGTATATCTTGAATTTTCTGGGAATAGCCTCTGAAAGCATCTTTATTCTGGATGGATTTTGCGGAATTTTGCATATAACTGGTAAACCGTAAGAGATAGACAAAAGCTTACTTAATATAAAATACAGAGCTCGTTAAAATACACAGTTTATGTTATATATATTTTTTCGTGGAGTTCATAATTTTTTAGATATTCCTTGTTATTGGTTTCAGCTGTAAAATACTTATACTTTTCTCATACGGGAATTTGTCATACAAACAAAGGAACTTCAATCACATAACAAGCAACTTTTGATTATCACTTTAGTCTATGTTACTTCGTTATTTCTCTTCTACTTGAATGGAAGCAAGTAATAAGACGCTTACTGGTAATTCTTCAAGCTTTTAATAATAATTTGTTGTAGAGATATAGAGAAAGTCATGTAAATAGAGCACATCAACGTTTCACAACGAATTTCTTCTCCTGCGTCATTCGTTTAGAAGTGCTAAGACATCAGCAAGTGGGCAGATATCTCTAGGTAAGGAGTTGGGCGACAAAATCGATTATTATCATGCAGAACACGCTCTCGTCATTTTCAAAATGCTTCCGCCGTAGCCAAGACCAGTGCATTTACGGCAATTATATCTACAGTTAAGTGTAAAAAGCCATTTAAAGTAATGAAGATAATGAAGCAATTATTGGTCCTTGTGTCTTTTTCAGCCATTCACTCCGTTCTAAACTTGATTCTTCATGGACCTAAAGCCAATTTACTTTTATCGGAATACTTTGAAGTTACAACGCATTTTTACACATTTTCTTACCAAGTACTTTTTAGTTCATAAATTGATGTTTCACTATTTGATATAAGTATTACAGACTTTACCATTTTTACTTTCTCTATTCTTACTATGTACATAGTGTAGCATATGTATGTGTGTCCGTGTGTCTGTGAACACGATAACTTAAAAACGAAACGTTGATATTTAAGTTTAGTATCTTGCAAGGATGAGACACGAAGATTTTCAAGAAAAATCCCCCACCCCAAACTACCTTTACATGGAACATTTTTTCGAAATTTTTGATTTTCTCAAAAATGGCTCTAACGATTTTGAATAAGATATCGTATATTAAAGATATTTACCAGACAAATAATATGTATATGTTGAATTTTCTGGGAATAGCCTATGAAGACTACTTTATTCTGGATGAATTTTACGGAATTATGCATAACTGATAAACCGCAAGAGATAGACAAAAACTTAACCTACAACAAATGTAGAGCACATTAAAACATTCTATTTATGTTGTATAATGTTTATTTCATGGAGTTGATTGTTTTTAGTTACTCTTTGTTTTGGTTTCAGCTTTAAAAAACTTATACTTTTCTCATAAGGGAATTTGACAACTTCTGTCCATGCTAACAAAGGAACTTCAGTCACATAGCAACCAGCTTTTGACTATCACTTTAACTTATGGTACTCCCTTATTTCGCTTCTACATACAAGGCAGCAAATGATAAGAATTTTTTCTGCTAATTTTTTCTCGATTAACATGAAGTAAATGCATAGAAGCACAAGCTTTTTAACAATAATTTGTTGAACAGATGTAGAGAAAGTCATGTGAATGGAACACATCAGATGTTCCTTCCTTTCATCTCCATTGGGATATCAGAATCATTCATTCCTTTTCCTTTGTCAACTTTACTTATCTGTTATTAACTATGGTACATTTATGTTAGGGGTTGGAAAATATCAGTGTTTCCTGATATTTGGTATACAAAATATAATATACAAAATATCGTTTTTATTTATGAACGCTCTATAACTCCGAATGGCTCCGTATCCCTACAGAACCAGGTGGCTGAGGTATTTCGTCTGGGACTGGCATTCTACCATGGTTCTTTTTCTTAATTCCTTCAATTTATTTCCCTTCTTTATCTTTCTGGTCGGCGCAGGAGTTGCTTGAAGCTTTACAGGCAGCTGCACGGTTGTTTGCTCCGAGTGAGACTCTCTTCACCCAGTTGGGCTGGTTGAGGCTAGATGCCGTTGTAGAGACCTCCTTTCGGCCTCCCGGCGCTTCTAAAGCCTCCGTGGCCCGCCAGGGCTGCCATCTAGTGAGCTCTTAGGGACTTCCTTTCTTCTCTGCGCTTAGCTCCGTCGTTTTCTATGTGCTGGCCTGTGGTTTTCCTTCCTCTCATTCCTTGCCCCAGGGGTAGGCAAACTATCCTTACAAAATCTTATTCTTCTCTCTACCTTGTGCTAATCGGGATGAACCTCAGCACAAATTATGGTTGTATTACTTAATTCCTTGGAAGTAGAAGGGAAATTGGGAATAAATAGAATAAAGCTGTAGGCACATCTTTGTAAATCCGATTTCTATGTGATGCATTTGAAATGTCATATCTTGCATTATCAGCTTGAAAAAAGTGAATAACCATATTCCATTAGAGAAAAAGTTAAGCACTGAAAATTTTAAAACCAATAATCAGCAATGTCTCCGAAATGGTAAGCTCTACACAAAAAAAAAAAAAAAAAAAAAAAAAAAATGGATGCGACAAAAACTGTGTGTTTTAAGAGATTTACATTTCTTTCTGGTAAGTTTTCGTGTATCTTTTGCGTTTATCAGTTACACAAAAATAATCTAGATTGAAGATGTATATTTTATTTATCACGTAAATATATTTAATACACAGTATTTTAAGTAAAACTCACAGAGCCATTTTTGAAAAGATTTTAAAAAGATTTCGAAACATTTTCCATGTAAAGGGCAGTCTGTGAGATACTACTTACTACTTATTAGTTTGGTATTTAACGGACTACTAATGCTGTTCACAGACACAGTATAAACACATACATACACAGTTTTCTAAAAATTATTTTATTACTTTCCCTATACGAACTATGTACATAATGTATAGAGAAGGTATTGCATTGCACCCAAAATTCACCGGAAATACATGTTTTGAGACTCCCTGAATCCAAAAAAAGGACTTTTAGAAAAATGTCCGTGTGTGTATCTGTCTGTCTGTCTGTGTGTGTATGTGCGTATGTGTGTCTGTGAGCAGCATAGCTCAAAAACGAAAAGGCCGTTAAAGCCCAAACTTGGTATTTAAGTTTGGTATCTTCCAAGGATGCGACACGAAGATTTTCAAGAAAAACCCCCCACTACGAACTACCCTTTCCATGGAAAATATTTCGAAAAATTTGATTTTCTTAAAAATGGCTCTAATGATTTTGATTATAATATCGTATATTAAAGATTTATATCTGAAAAATAAAATGTATATCTTGAATTTTCTGGGAATAGCCTCTGAAGACTGAAATATTCTGGATGAATTTTACGGAATTGTGCATAACTGCTAAATCGTAAGAGATGGACAAAAGCTTACTCCACAGAAAATGTAGCTCACGATAAAACACACAATTTATGTCATATACAATTTTTTCGTGGAGTTGATCATTTTTAAGATATTCCTGAATTTTCGTTTTAGCTTTGAAAAACTTACACTTTTCTTATTCAGGAATTTGTTAGCTCCTGACCATACAAACAAAGGAACTTCAGTTACATAGCAACCACCTTTTGTCTATCATTTTAACCTATGATACTCCCATATTTCGCTTCTACTTACAAGGAAGCAAGTAATAAGGCTATTGCTGCTAATTAGCATGAAGTAAATAGAAGCAAAAGCTTTTTAACTACACTTTGTTGCAGAGATGTAGCGAAAGTCATGTGAATGGGACGAATCAGATTTTTTTTAATACAGGAATGCTTAAAATGCATTTCCGGTGAAATCTCAATATCAAATTTTTGGGTGGAATACAATACTACCTTCTCTACCTACTTTATCTACTCATATAATAGATTCATAGAAAAACCAAAATATTGTCTGACTCGCATTTCTTACAATTGCTTATCGTTAAAGTTTATCAGTTTCTATTTCTTTGCGTTTAATCTACATATATGATTTAATCTTTCCTCGCGTGTTTGGTTTGTCAGAAATCCGCTAGAGATTGACTTCATAGCAACCGAGTGAATGAAGCACATAAAACATCAGGATTGGCAAGGAGATGAATCTCTTTGTCTTCTTTCTCTCCCTCAACTGTAAACACCGCATGTAGCGTGACATTTTTACGAGGTGTTTAATTTCGGTCTTCAGTGGAGTCATAAAACTGCAAGAGTTCCAGGAACTGGATGTGCAGCCCGCTTCAGAGAGAAAAACAAAATGATGTCATATGCAACGTCTTGCAAGGCAAAGTAAAATGGTTACTTAGAAATTCATACTAGTGTCATCATATTCCTATTTTATTAGTTCCTCTTTGAACATGTGTATTATATACTTCTGCCTGTTTCCTTATTTTATCATTCATTCTCTATTTGCTTTTTCAAAGAAGCACAACAAGTAGATGTCAAAGAATGTGATTAATATTATCTTGAGATAGTTAACCAATTTTCCCCAAACTGAAGGCTGAGATATTTCCCAGAGGGGAAAAGATATATGTTGAGAATGTTAATAAGAACTACTGCAGAGACAACAAGAATAATAATAACATAATAACAATAAAAATATACAACGGGACACTTCGCACTACGACCTACAGATATATAGCGATTGCTACTCCTAGGAGAAAGGGATGGAATGAAAGCAACCTCAGGAGGGCATTGGTCGTAGAGCCTGGTCACACAGACGCGCGGATATCCTTAACATTTCCTAAGGGGAAGACTCGATGCATTATTGGAACTTTCCAAAGAGAGCGATAACCGACGCTTGCAACCAGACAACCCTTTAGTGTCCTTGAAACAAGATCCGCAGATATGAGAAGGGAACGAAATGAAAGGGAAACGAGGGAAAGGAAATCATGGTAGACGAGATCGGGAAAAATCAACGAAAACTAAAGGTTATTTTGGGTTGTCGACGGGAAGGGAACTCAACACCTCTCCTTTAACCATAGGATTTATTTTATCCCTTCAAGCAATTTGTATGTGTTTAATTATAACTAAAAATAATTAAATAAAATGTTAAACTGTTGAGTATTTTCTTCTAAACGTAAAAATGTATTAATGACTTCATTGAGCCTCATACGTTATTGCAGATTCAACCCATTCAATAAAGATCATGACATTATATTATTGTTATTAATATCGTAAATAAGTATATTTATAAAAAATTCTGTTTTATAAGTCAGTTTATAATTTCTACTTATAAATCGGTCACAACATGAGTGTATTTGGAGGGGGGTGTTTTTTGATAATTATATTTCGCTTAGGTTTCGATCCGATAGGAGTGCGAAACTAGGAGGTAGTGGACATGTACATTTGTTCATAGAATGAAAAGTACTACAGAAGTGTGAAAATTATTAGACCCAAAGCAATGTATTTACTGTCTGAAATTATGTCTCAAATAAAGCAACCTTTAATGTGATAAATGTATATTTAATATATCCAAAATCTTAATTAGATGACTGTCTATATTAAAACGTAAAATAAAGTCTCAGTGTGCTAACGTTTTATCTTCTGCTATGTTTTCCATACACTGATCTTCATTAATGTAACAAATTTAAACTTTCTGTTTTGTCGAAAGATGAAAGATATTTTTCACCAATTCACATATTATTATACTGATTACGAAAACGAAATCAGAAAAGTTCCATCACGCATCAATTTTTGTGGAAAAGGTTTACTACATGAAACACTTGGCCTAAATTTCATATTAGTAACAATATATGTTCAAAATAAGAACTGAAGCTTTCCTGGCGACTTAATAATTCAAAATCTTCTCGGGCTTCTAGCCAGTTCAGTTCACCCTGAAGACGAGGAAGATGCACTTCTTCGAAACGTTGGTGTCAAGCCAAGTTTTTACCTGGCTAGAAGCCCGAGAAGCTTTTGAATTAGTATATGTTCAGGTCATAAAAAAATTGACAACTTTAATGACACTTGAAAGCAACTCCATTACAGTAGATGAGAAGCCTGTTGCCAAATAAAATACATACGAGGTACGTCCAGAAAGTAAGATCCGTTTCAATTTATCTCCGCTGCAGCGCTGCGATCGCAGTTCCGCACATGCGCAGTAGACGCTCTGTATCAAGGAGAAGAAACGTGCGCCATTTTGAGATCGTTGTCAGTCACATACGCTTTGTTGTGCTTGTTTACAATGTCGGTGTTGATTGAAAATCCCGCTGCATCTTACTTATTTCTTACCGCGTGGTCAAACAATCAAAGCAGATGTTTATTGCGAGACACTTAGGAAAATTACGCCGCGCAATACAGAATAAGCGCCGAGAATTGCTGATAAAAGGTGCTGTTTTTCTTCACGACAACGCACGACCACACACAGCAAATGTGACGAAAAACCTCTTACAGGGATTTGGCTGGGAAGTGTTTGACCATCCTCCGTACATCCCTGACCTCGCTCCTAGCGACTTTCATCTGTTCTTACATCTCAAGTCTTTCCTTGGTGGTCAACACTTCAACAATGACGAAGAGCTGAAAGAAAATGTTTCCAACTTTTTGAAGACACAGGCGGCAAACTTCTATGAGGAAGGTATACAAAAACTTGTGCCACGCTATGACAAAATGCCTGTAAAATTTCGGCAGTTATGTGGAAAAGCAGTTTAAGAGTTGTAGAATTTTGTGCAATAAATAATTATTCTGTATCTGTACAGAATTTAATTTTATTACCAAATGGAACTTACTTTCTGGACGTACCTCGTATCATATAATACAATTATTTTTATGTTACGAAATCCCTCCTCAAAGCGTGATAATGCTGAGTGAAGCATACAACGCACATATAATTTAGAAACTTTTATTGAAAACTTTCCATTTTAGATGGATGGGGAAACTTCTTGTAAGAGCGTCCAGCAGTAATCTGTCAACAGGTTTGGTGACCATCTTCCCTTATAATGTCCTTCCATGTCAAGTATATCTTGATGAAATCTCTCAGCAAGTTCGTCACTCACATCTCCAAGATCCGGCGGAAAAAAATCGAAATGGGAATGAAGAAAATTTCAAACATAAATTGCACCCCATGTCCTTATCACAGTCCAACATGTGTCCTGTCAGTTCCCTGAGATTTTCAAACCTAACATTTCTCAAGAAACTGCTGCATACATTTTTAATGTAAGCCAAGCTTCTATTTTGCCAGTGACAAAACAAAAAACAAAAACACAGCAATATTTTCATTTCCATTAGTGATTCGAAGAGCCAGGGTATTTCAGAAGCAGTCTCATATATCGTGGGTTTCCTTTAACTGGGCCACTGGTATGGATGGTTTCTTGTTTCTGTTATGTAAGAGAACAGCTTTGAGATTGCTTTTGAGGAATCTATGGACTATAAACCATCCCAAATTCTTTAGGTAAACTATCAATACCATTACATTACACCAAAATCTCTATCATTGAAAAAAAACTAGATAGATGAAACTGTCTTTATGGAATGATATACCGACGCTTGGTTTTTCCCTTGAAGACGAGACCCAAATAACTCTGCTTGTCTTTTTGAAAGATTTAGAACTCTTACAGGATTGTTCAATTCTGCCTGTGATAATGGCTGTGGTAGTATCTGTGATGTGGATGATATGTAGTCATGACCTTTGTGATCTTCGTGATTGTCACTATCGTAGTCTACTTCAACTTCCAGAGTCCATTCCACCATAGGTTTTGGAACTGGAGAGAAACAGAACTGCCGCATTGCAGATTCTAAATTTGGATAACTGTGTGTTTCAGTTTATCTGCGATACCTGCTACTTTTGTTAAACTCTAGGCTCCCTCCACAACTGTGGCATGGCAAATGGATGAGTTCCATGAAATCAGCCTCTTAAATAGCAGGAGCACCGCGAACAACGGTTCTGTGGTGCCCAGCACTTAACCTCATCTTCCTTTGAATCAAAAAACAACTCGTACGCCTTTTTGACGAGCTGAGAAATGGGATACTTTTGGAATATTGTTCTAAAATCACCACACACATAACAGAAAATGTTCGGTGAATTAATACACTTCCTATATGTTGCTGAGCATGAAAATCACTCGAACACGCACAAGCAATATTACTCATACTCGGATATACACACTGAAGAAATAGGCACAGAATGATCTCACTAGCTACTGACTGATGCAACTGTAACTCAATTCTGCACCAACGGTGTTGTCGACTCGACTACATGTTTTAACAACTAAAACCTTTAATTATTACACTAATTATGTTTTGCATTTCTGTTTCTGTTCTATTTAGTGTAACTTTCTTAACTTCCAGCTGTGTTCTACATTATTTATAACACAAACTTTTGTGCCAACTCTGCAAGCGAACATGGAAATTGCAAGCTTTTAAAGGTGAATGGCGCTTAATGGTAAAGTTTGGGAACGACAGTTTCATTGCTTTTTTTTTTTATCTTCTTTGGTTTTTTACACTAGATCACACACTTTCATACTATTATTCATATTTCCATCCTCTGGGAAGGCTAGGAAATAATTTTGTCTATAGGAAACACCTACTCCAGCCAGGAAATGAAACCTGTACCTCTTTGTTCAGACGACTGAGTTGCGAGGACAGACTTGTAATAAATCTTGGCTTATAATTTATAAGCCAGTCACTTTCATTAAAATAATTTTATTTACTCTATTACGCTTGTTACCTAATATGGGAAAATATTGTATTTCACTCAAAAACACGAGATTAAAAATTCACTGGATATATATGGTTTGAGATTCCTGAACCGAAAAAAGGATTATTGGGAAAAGGTCCACGTGTGTATCTGTGTGAACTCAAAAACGAAAAGCTGATTAAAAACTTATCTTAGTATTTAAGTTTAGCATTCTCCAAGGTTTTTAACATGATGGTTTTCAAGAAAATACCCTACGTTAACTAGAACACGCTGGAAATGTTTACCAAAATGTAGATTTTCTACCAAATGACTTAGATAACGTATTTTAGACGCTTTTAAATATGTTATAATCGCTTAAAGGATAGTTTACTCTCACAATTTCCTTGTTTTACAATGAATATGCGATAAGATAGTTTCTTCTTTGTTTACAACAATTAACACGAAGTAGATATAATAACAAGTGTTAGTATGAGCTATGCAAGACGGACTAGACACATTCAAGTGATTGCAACACATAAGAAATATTTTCTCGTAATCATGCAAATACATAGTGGAGTTTCAAGGTCATCACATAGTAATCACGTTTTAACATCTGACTATCGCTTCAGCCTGTTCTACCTGTACCTACAAGAAAATTTAGGTATCGTAAAAGAATTTCTGCAAAAATTTTGCTCAACAAAAGTGAGTATATGAATAAGATTTAGTTTAATTGTTCGTATATAGTTGGCAGAGAAATCTGTGTGAATGTGCTACATAAGAAAAAAAATTGGAGGGGGAATTAGCAGCAACAATCGTGTTTGAACTTCACAGATCTGAAAGTATAAAATTTTCTTTCCTATATAAAAGCACATTTTTGATATTGAATACAATAATAGTTATTTATTATACAAGTGGGTAAACAGAGAGTTTATCCATGAGTAGAACAATTTAAAACGTGACCCAAAAGGGAGCGTTTTAAGTTTTACGAGTGGATAATAGAGGTTTGACCATTTGTAAAATGCATTACTTTGTCCTACAGATACGATAAATTAATAATGACAAATATTCCGTTAATGATTTTACAACAGATAGTAATAAATTAAATAAGGAATAAGGCGTTGAATTGCGGCGTTTTTATAGTTATAAAATATGGTATGCTATTTTGTTTTTATTACTGCAAATTTCAAATTGATTAAGTTTACGATGGACGTTGAGAAAGTTAATATATCGGTTCCAAATGATATATTAAATGAAGCAAAAGAAGCAGTTAGCTTTATTACCGTTGATCTGATGTGTTCTATTCACATGACTTTCTCTATATCTCTGCAGTAAATTATTATTTAAAAAGCTTATGCTTCTATTTACTTCCTACTAATCGAGAAAGAAATTGCAGAAATAGTTTTATTTCTTGCTTCCTTGTAAGTAGAAGCGAAATAAGGGAGTACCATAGGCTAAAGTGATAGTCAAAGCTGGTTGCTATGTGACTGAAGTTCCTGTGTTTGTATGGACCAAGTTCACAAAGTCCTGTATGAGAAAAGTGTGTGTTTTATAGCTGAAACCAAAAACAAGGAATATCTCAAAAACAAAAATATTCATATAACATAAATTGTGTGTTTTAAAGTGCTCTACATTTGTTGTATGGTAAGTTTTTGTCCATCTCTTACGGTTTAGCAGTTATGCAAAATTCCGTAAAATTGACCCAGAATAAAGTAGTCTTCAGAGGCTATTCCCAGAAAATTCAAAATATACATTTTAATTTTAATCAAAATCGTTAGAGCCATTTTTTATAAAATCAAAATTTTCGAAAAAAGTTCCATGTAAAGCGTAGTTTGGTGTGGGTGAATTTTTCTCAAAGTCTTCGTGTCGCATCCCTGGAAGATACTAAACTTAAATACCAAATTTGGTATTTTACCGACTTTTCGTTTTTGAGTTATCGTGTTCACAGGCACACAGACACATGGACACACGGACACACACACACACACACACACACGAACCTTTTTCTGTAAATACTTTTTTGGATACAGGGGACCCTAAAAGTATATATTTCCGGTGAAATCACGGTATCGAATTTTTTGGTGGAGTTTAATACCTTTTCTATACACTATGTACTCGTACATAGTGCGTATAGAGAAAGTAAAAAATAGTTTCAACAATTTAAGCAATTGGCAGATACGAAGAAATGTTCAGGGCATTAATGAAGAGTGATTCTTGTTTATTTTAATTTTCTTTCAAAAAGTTGCAAGTCTTTTTTTCTGTGGAGCAAATATTCTATGTTAAAATCAATTTTAAAGTGCTCGAAGACCTAAATATATCAAGATTTTCCAAGGTGTTGGCTTTTCTTAAAGTAAGTAGAAATGTAGTTAAAGAATAAAATGTTGCTGTTAAAAGGTTATAGAAAATCTGTAGTTATCAACTATTTATTTATTTATTTATTTACTTTATCCCACCCGTTGCGCTAACAACTACCCCTTTGATTTAAAGTCAAGTTTTCTTATGTCGTTTCTGCATAGCAACGATGTCTATTTCAAGTATCTCAAGGATAAATAATGAGTTAATAAATACGTTGATAAGTTTCATCCTAAGAGTTTGTCATTGTGAGTTAAAGTTGAACACTGTAACTTAGAATGACACCCTGGAAACACCCTTTGTTGTTGTCTAACTGGCGTGCAGGTCACGGTTGCTCCAGACGCTGGTATTCCTCAATAATATGGGTGGCAAGAGTCTGTTCTTTTGTTACGTTAGGGTTCTTAATGGAATGTTCCAGATCACAGAAGAAGAGTGTGACTGAGCGGCGGCCTGTTAAAGAACCTGTGAATGTTACTTTATAATATAAATAATGGGAAGAATAATAAAACTCGTGCCGACCTTATGGCGGTCGCAGGTTTACGGCCGTCATAAACTGGAACCGCAAGAGGTATGTCCCCTTGTACAGACCAGCGAGAGTCGGCATGCTGATCAAATAAAATCTAACCTATCCACCCAACATAGGGTTTACACAAAAAAAGCACCTTATGGTTTGTGCTTTTCTGTCATAGATTCCTGCATGTATATTTATACACACACCATAAACGAAACGACACCAAACGAAGATAGGAATCAATTAGCTTACACTTTGACTTGTCCGAAACGATGTCGCTACTTTTAATCTCTTCTATTTAAAATTGTATGTGTGTTTAAAAATTGCACGCATTTGGGATTAGGCAGCGAAGGAACAACGGTTGTCATACGCGACTAGGACCTTCGTTACCAACCGGCCTCTCACTGGGAGTGTGCCAGGTACATGCCATTTGGTTATGTAGGACTGCCTAATCCATGGTGATTTTATGGCAGTTTTTGTATGCGCCGAGTTTAGAGCTGAAAATTATATTCACGTATCAGGTACGGTATGAACAACGAGGTCCACATTTTCGTTTGGTGTCGTTTTGAAACACTGTATATATTTCTGCAGTTATTACAGTCTGGCAATTAGCCACTGTATATCAAAAGGCCAATCTGAGCTAGATCTTCTTTCATTCCCTACACTATGTGTATTTCACCCAAAAACTGGATATCGAGATTTCGCGGAAAATATATGTTTTGAGACCCCCTGAATCCAAAAATGCATTTTTAGAGAAATGTCAGCATAGGCAGCATAGCTCAAAAACGAAAAGTTGGTATTTAAGTTCAGTATCATACAAGGATGCGACATGAAGATTTTAAAGAAAACCCCTTCACCTCAAACTGCCCTTTACATGGAAAAATTCTAAAATTTTGATTTTCTCAAAAACGGCTCTAACGATTTTGATTAAAATATTGTATACCAAAGATATTTACATAACAAATAAAATGTATATTTTGAATTTTCTGGGCAGAGCCCCTAAAGACATCTTTATTCTGGACAAATTTTGCAGAACTTCGCATAACTGGTAAACCGTAAGAGATAGACAAAAACTTAGTTAACAAAAAAATGGTAGATCTGGTTAAAACACACAGCTTATGTTATATACCTTTTTTTTCGTAAAGTTGACTGTTTTTGATATACGCGTTCTTTGTTATTGGTTTCAGTTTTAAAACACTTATACTTTTCTCATACGGGAACTTGTCTACACCTGGCCACGCAAAAATTTCAATCTCAGAGCAATCATATTTTAAAACATTTGACTGTTGGTTTAGCCTAGTGTGTTCCCTTATTTCCCTTCTACTTATAAGGAACTAAGTAATAAGACCATTTTTTCTGCTAAAGTTATCTCCATTTGTATGAAATAGATAGAAGAATAAGCTTATTAGCAATAATTTGTTACAGAGATGTAGAGAAAGTCATGTGAATGAATGCACCAGATTATTTTTTAATTTATTATGTTTACACTTTTGATTTGTAACAATGTAGTTATTTTAGTGAAATTTAATACATAAGTTAATAATAATAACAATAATAATAAATCCATTTTAATTACCCATACATTAGATTTTTAAATTAAAAACAAATTAACGACATCCACATATTTTTAAAACGGATAACTTCTGATGTTCTATCCATTAGACAAATTAACAATCTCTATCATTCAGTAATAAAAAATCACTAGACTGGCTATACTCCACAGCAATCGGAAACTGCTTCGGCTATCCTCGAGAATCATCGGTTATGCTTCGTGATTGTTGAAGCGACGTTCCTCTACACGTTTCGTTCCGCGAATATGCCCAGTATAACTTGTTGGTCAGTCATGTTACTTCCACCTGAGAAAATAGGCTACACTACATTACGAATAATATCGAAATTTATCGCAAGGAGCCCATTTATGCCCTAAAGAGAATGCAAGCAGCAAACAAATTAGGCGAAAATTCTTCGTTATTTATACATTTAATAGACATTCATTGTTCACAAATGTATTGCGCTTTGTAGTTAGCTTAGCTAGCTTACAAAATACGTATCTGCAAAGAGCGTACAAAAAAAGTGGGGGTAGATATTTCGCTCAGTCCAACTGTAGGAATCTGGGCGCCGAAACAAATGAGGTTATTGTACCTATGCTCCAGGATGAAGGGATGAAGTGAAAGGAGACACCGGATGACCGTAGCCAGGAGCGACAACACAGCAATGACCGAGCCCCTACAGTACCCCGACAGGAGAACAGGATATTCTACCCCCACAGGGTCCAACACCCCCGTTATGGGCGGTATTCATCCCAGCAACCAACCGATGATGGAGCCGGAGAAATTCACAATGAGCATCCTTTTTCCTGCCAGACTGTATCGAACACTATCGCCAACATTTCAACCCTGAAAGAAACCAACAGGATAAAAAATGAATGGAAACGACATGGAGGGACATGAAATTTGGGGAATGGAAGAAACCTACCCAGCATTCGCCTGCACACCTAGGGAAACACACGAACATACTCACAAGTTTATAGACAGTTACAGAACTGCTATCGTGGGGCTCTAGTAGGTGAATTTATTCTCTCAAGGCTCTGTAACTTAAGTGGAAAACATTTAACAACGTTTTCGGTATGTTTACACTGTTCTTATTTATTCTCACAACATATATTACAAGTCTAGAAACCACCTCTCGATGAGCGCGATTGCTTCATCGTTTTCGCTGTTATGTAAGAGGAATGCAACGAAGGTTGCTCATGCAATTTGCTCACCCGGCACTGGCCGGTGTTTGCTTCGAATTCCCCCGTTGAATTTTGCAACTCTTTTATCGCATGAAAATTATCTACACATATGAAATGCGGCGCTGTTGGCTACTTGGTACATTTTCCTTCTTAATAATATGCGTGTAAACTGTTCACAGATCAGAGTCTTGGATAGCAGAGATGAAAGACTACAGCTAGAGCAAAAGCTTCTTATTTAAGTGACAAGTGGTAAACAGAAGTTATATTAAGAGTTAATTCAAGCTCAAACCATCAGTTCACCCTGAAGACGAGGAAGATGCACTTCTTCGAAACGTTGGTGTCAAGCCAAGTTTTTACCTGGCTAGAAGCCCGAGAAGATTTTGAATTAACACGTCGCCAGGAAAGCTTCAGTTCTTATTTTATATTAAGAGTTGTTGATATTATAGATAAAACAGACATAGGATATATCGTACATATAGGTTATTAAACGATGAGAAGCACCTCGCGACTGCAATCATTTTCGAATTGGATTGAAGTGAGTAAGACATATTTATATGTTTATTAAGATTTACATTTAGTGCATATTGTATTATAAATCATTTAGTTTATTTTGAGAAATCTGCTATACAATCGATAGTCCACATTGAGCCGTATTTATGTTATTTCTTTTATACCACTCTTTGAGAATATACATATAGATGATTTTGTAAAAAAAAAAAAAAAGAAAAAAAAAAGTAAAGTTTAACACTTTTAGACACGCGCGAAAGTTTCTAACAGAACCAGGCTCGAAAGCCTGTCCCTACCCCTAGAGAGGACGCTGAACTACTCTCGACCGAGCAGTCCTTTAGTGTCCACCAGGAATACTCTGTACTTTGAGCAAGGATCCGCGCAATCTGTCCGGTACTGCCATAAGCCACGAATTCTAGAATTACACTGGGAAGATGAAACGGAACTGGAATGAAAGCTAAATTATAAAAACTAAATTGTGGTAAATGAGGTACCAACCACCTACAGAAATTCGCCTACCGAACAGAGAAAACATAAAAATCCAGGGTTGAACGTGGAATCAATCTCGGAACCTTCCGAATGCTGCCTCACATTTTGCCATGGAGCCATATAGCTAAACAGATACATATTAAAGGTATAAATGAAAGGTACAAAAAAAAGGGCTTGAATTTGGGCAATGGAAGGGTTTAATTTATTTCGCAACTAAAATTACTAATGTTCAAGCTCAAAAAGTAATATCTAGTGTATGCAAAATTAGAATTATTAGGTTTTCAGTGTTTGGAGGAAATATATTAAATTACTTTATTTGTTTATGATTTTTATTAAAACAATATCAATTATGTTATAAACCAATTACACAATATATGCACGTGAGGAAACGCCTAGTGAAGCATAATTATAATGCTCAAACCCGAACAGAGTTTGTTATTCTATCTACAGCGAAAAAGGAATGATTATCTTGAACGATTAAATAAGTCCTATAAAACTGATCTTACATTTAAAAATAAATACATAATAACTGTAAATTGCCTTAAATAATATTTATTTATTAGAATTATTTTCAGAAATGTTGTGGTACCACGGACGTAAAAGTGCAATGTTACGTACCTACAAGAATAATCATGAAACAATTTCGAAAATTATTTATAAATATATTTATTCATGCTCTTGTTTGATGTATCTGGAAACAATATTAAGAAATTATTTCTGAAGCGAGTTTAATAAATCTATCATTAACACTTTAGCCAACCCTCCTACCAAAAGGAACCCTTTCCACCCTAACAATTAAATAACACTGACTTTTACTTTCTCTACCAGGTAGTTCAGTTTGCATAGCAGTAGAGAAGTTTCTGTATTCCACCCAAAACTTCGATACCGAAATTTCACCGTAAGTACCTGTTTTGAGGACATCTGAATAAAAACTTATTTTTAGACATATCTATATGTGTTAATCAACAGGTAACTCAGACGTAAAGTTGGTTAAGTGCCTTACTTCATATTAAAGTTTAGTATCTTCCAAGATGAGACACAAAATATTCAGGAACATTCCTCCACCCCAAACTACACTTTGCACTTTGCATGCAACGGTTTTTAAGATTCTCGAACTTCTCAATAATAGCTCTAATGATTTTGCTTAAAATGACATATATTAAAATATTTAAATAACAAATAAAATATATTCATGAACTTTCTTTGAATAGTCTTTATAGGTGTCTTCGTTCTGGAGAAATTTTGCGTAACTGGTAAACCGTATAGAATCTTACTACACAAGAAATGTAGAATACATATTTTATATCAAATTTATTTCTGAGATATTTGTTAATGTTGGTTTCAATTTTAACAGACTTTAAATTTTCTCACATGGAAAGTCGTCATTCGGTTTTCAGTTTTTTACTCCTAGCTATTGGTTCTATTCTTAACTTAATGTAAGTTGCATAACCATAAGTTTTAAAAGTTTTGCCTTTTGCTTTAGCTTAGTGTATTCCTTCATTTCCCTGCTACTTACAAGAAACTAAATACTAAGGACATTTCTGCTAATGTTTATCTCGATTAGTATGGAGTAGGTAAACGTGTAATCTTCTGTAAGAATAGTTTCTTAGCAGAATAGGTAGAGAAGTGAAGTTAATGTGACACATCGATTTTTGTTTGTTTGCTTTTACATGCTCTATCGCGTTCATTCGAAAGGGAGAGGAGATATTCCATTATACCAAAAAGTTCGATAACAATATTTCATCATATAGATTGAGGCCAACTGAATTCGAAACAATTATCTATAGAGAAATGCCCAAGTTGTGTGTACGTGTGTGCGACCGCGCGTGGATGACTGAATAACATAAAAAACGATAATTTTGTCAAATACCTAACTTGGTATTTAAGTTAAATATTTTCCAAAGATCCACAATAGCCCTTTTCATGAAAATTTTTCGAAACTTTTTGCAGTAAGGATTTTCACTATAACACTGCATCTCAAACAACCTTCGCATATCAAATAAAATATATTCTTGAATGTTTTTGATAATGGCTTTTGAAGTCCACTTCTTTCGGAAGGATTTTATACAACTATAAACGTTAATTTTTTTTTCGTAGTGTTTAACGCTCGCTTTAACTACTTATGGCACTGCAGGCGGTAAAACTGATGACAGATGAATGAAGATGGAGCACCTGTTGAATGCGATGGCGAGGGCAACCGGAGAACCAGGGGAAAACCCGTCTCAGCGCCGCATTGTCCACCACAAATCTCACATGCTGTCGCTTGGGATCGAGCCCGGGCCGCTTAGGTGAGAGGCCAGTGGTCTAACCACTCGGCCACGGCGCGGCATATAAATGTTAAGCGATACAGTGAACCGTACTTCACACACAGTGAATATCTTTTTAAAACCCCAATTTATTTCAATAATATTTTTGTAACGTAAGAAGTATCGATATCTTCTATGAATTGTTCGAACTGTCAGTTCTAAATAGGTAGTCAGACTGAAAAACTCAATGTCATAGCTGGGATTTGAACCACGGATCTCCCGGTCTCTAGCCATTTACTCCACCACCGAACTACCTTGGCAACATGATGGCACCACATTAAATTTCTCAACTGACTCGCATGCCTCCCGGTAAACCACAAGGTGATCTCAAAGTATTTTGAGGTGACATATCCCAATGGTGAGTTGCAATGTCATAAGTACTCTAAGGCCCTGGATTCATAGTATAGTCAGTTAATATTGGTTTAATTGTTTTTTTCACACAAGCCATGTGTGGACAGGAGCTGGATAGCCGCACGACTTGGGTGAAAAACCATTAAATCAATTTGTCAGTCTGTTAAAAGGACCTGTCGAGTTTGGTTGTTCTCCCGCCGATGCATGGGAGTGAGACTTTTAAGGATACCGTGACGATATCGCCATTACTGTTCATTATAACGAAAAGAGTAACAAAGCTGCTTCCGCAAAGGCTTATATCGGTTATAATGAAACACATAAACAAATAAGCTTTCGCAGGAATAGCTTGCACAGCCACATGTAAAGAATTGCGGTAGGGAAAGTCTGGAAATAAAAGATATACCGACAATGGTTCTCTTATTTCTGTGATATATGAAGAGTTATGCTTATATAAACTGTTAATGATATTAAATTCTTATATACTCAACATAAATTCAAGAAAATTATTAAATAAGTATTTAATAGAAAAATTACCAAATAATATTAATAATAATAATAATAATAATAATAATAATAAACTTAGTAAAATGATAAAACATTGATTTAAAAATATACATTTTTATTTTCTCTACACGCACTAAGTGCATAGTGTATAGAGAAGGCATTGCACTCCACCCAAAAAATTCGATATCGAGATTTCACCGGAAATATATGTTTTAGGGTCCCTTATATCCAAAAAAAGTATTTTCACAAAAAAGGTCCGTGTGTGTGTGTGTGTGTGTGTGTCCGTGTGTCTGTGAACACGATAACTCAAAAACGAGAAGTCGGTAAAATACCAAACCTGGTATTTAAGTTCAGTATCTTGCAGAGATGCGACAGGAAGGTTTTGAGAAAAATAACCTCACCCTAAACTACCCTTTACATGGAACTTTTTTCGAAAATTTTGATTTTTGCAAAAATGGCTCTAACGATTTTGATTAAAATATAAAATATTAAAGATATATACCTGCCAAAAAAAATTTTATATCTTGAATTTTCTGGGAATAGCCTCTGAAGACTACTTTATTCTGGACGAGTTTTACAGAATTTTGCATAACTGCTAAACCGTAAGACTTAGATAAAAATTTACTGCACAAGAAATGTAGAGAACGTTAAAACACACAATTTATGTTGTATACATTTTTTCGATGAGTTCATCGTTTTTGAGACATTCATTGTTTTTGGTTTCAGCTATGAAAAACTTACTTTTCTCATATAGGAATTTGTCAACTGCTGTCCATACAAACAAAGGAACTTGTCACATAGCAACCAGCTATTGATTATCACTTTAACCTATGGTGCTCCCTTATTTCGCTTCTACTTACAAGGAAACAAGAAATAAAACTATTTCTGCTAATTTGTTCTGGAGTAGCATGAAGTAAATAGAGGCAAAAGGCTTTTTAACAATAATTTGTTACAGAGATGTAGAGAAAGTCATGTGAAAGGTACACATCAGATTTTTATAATCTGCTATCCATGATTAGGATTTAGATACACGTTAGCAATGTATATATTATCCAACAATTACAATATGAGGTCAAAAGTATGCGGGCCCTGAGGTTATATTTACGCTTTGATCATCCTAATTTTTGAATAAAGTTGTCGTGAAGAATGCAGCTTCCCACTGTTTATTGTAGTAAACCGGAGATATTCAGGCTTCGTACCAACAAATGTTATTTCTCTAGCGCACACATAATAGGTAAGCAACAAGAGAGAGGGAGAGAAAGAGACAAAAACTGACTACACAAAAAAGGTAGATCTGGATAAAAATACAATTTATATCATGTACATTTTTGTGGATTTAAAAATTTCCGAAATATTCCTGGCTTAGTGTTAAATACCTATACCGTTCTCAAACTGGAAGTCATTTGTTTCATATCTCTTTTGTTTTATTCCTGGCCATACAAAGGGAACCGAATTTCGACGTCATGGCATGGCGAAAGCTTTTAAAAGATTTGAATACTGTTTTAGTCTAATGTATTCCTTCCTTTTCCTTCTATTTACGAGAAAATAAGTAAAAAAACCATTTCCGTTAAGGTTTATCTCGGTTAGCATGAAGCACATAGGAGAATAAGGTTTTATAAGAATAATTTGTTGCCGAAATGGTAGAGAAAGTCATGTGAATGGAACACATGAGATATTTCTCTCTTGCATTGTACAATCAGGCACATGAATGCTAATTGTCAAAAGATGAATGATTTATCTGTGTTATTATTTTGGTGAAAGGAGTTACGAGAGTTTAATATCTTTGGACTGCTTTTCATTGTGTATGACTGGATGTTCATCTCGCAGGAGGTCTGCATTCAGCAGCGGCTCGTGAGTAATCATTCTGGGGTTTTATAATAGGACCGCGCCGTGGTTAGACCACTCGCCTCTCACCTAGACGGCACGGGCTTGATTCCAAGCGATCGCATAAGAGATTTGAGGTGTACAAAGCGGCACAGGGATGGGTTTTCTCCGGGTTCTGCGGTTTCCACCACCATCACATTTCACCGAAACTCCTTCATTTCAAGTATCACCAGAGTCATCGCCTGCGGTGCCACAAGTAGTAATAACGGGCTGTAACACTACCAAAAAAAAAAAAAAAAGAGTCGGATAGCTATACAAATGTGAAAAGCATTCGCTTTATAATAGTTATGATTAGGCACAAGTTGATACAGCTGCAGCCGCTCACAACAACAACAACAACAACAAAGATGACGAAGATAGTGATGATGATGATGATGATGATGATGATGATGATGATGATGATGATGATACGCAAAAAAATTGTCTAAGAAATAAAGGGTAGATAAAGTCAGACTTAAAAATTCAATGCCATAGCCGGGATTTAAACCACGGATCTCCCAGTCTCTAGCCGGTTGCTCTACCACTGAGTTACAATGGCAACATGCCGGGGCAGCATTATATTTTTCAACTGACTCGCATGATTCCGGTAAACCACAAGGTATATCATGCCATTGGGGATATCGTCTCAAAATAATTTGAGATCACTTTGTGGTTTACCAGGAAACATGCGAGTCAGTTGAGAAATTTAATGCAGTGCCGGCATGTTGCCATTGTAGTGCAATGCAGAGCAGCCGGCTAGAAACCAGGAGATCCGTGGTTCAAATCCCGGCTACGGCATTAAATTTTGCAGTCTGACTCTACTTATCCAACTCCTGTCCTACATATGACTTGTGTGAAAAAACAATTAAATCAATACTAATTTGATAGCATAATAGTTTATTGTTCTATGGATCCTGGGACTTAAATTACTTACAACATTGAGGTTGTCATCTCAAAATAATTTGAGATCAACTTGTGGTTTACCGGGAAACATGCGATTCAGTTGGGAAATTTAAATGCAATCCTGTGCCACACGGTTTGTGTGAAAAAATAATTAAAGAAAATAAAATGTATTTTTGTGGCTGTTTTTTGCGTTCATCATTAAGTACAAGAGTTTAAAAGCAAGAACAAAGTAATGTGGAATTAAATTACAGTTTAGAATACGGATAATCTGAATTATGAGATTCAGCGCTCATGTACCTCACCTACTTCTGCAAACGTCGCAAGATGGCAGAATTAACATAGTATTACTGTCACTGCGTTGTATTAAGAAATCCACTGTTAATAAAGATTAACATTGGCCGTAATGCACTACGATCTTGTGTCATTAATGTTAAATTTTACTGGTAGAGGTCGGAAAAACAGCTTAGTCATTCGTGCACAATGTCCGGTGTATACATCTGTATGTGTTTGGCCCATAACACAGTCATTATAACAGTTGCGCATGCGCAAAACCTACTTAAAACGTGCACAACTCTTGATGTGCTACTGATATTTATGTCACATGCAGCGAGTAGAAAGTAGTATCGCGGTAGATTTAAAAGCTCATACTTAAATTACCGCAGATACGTTACGTTCAAACAGCTTTAAAAATAAAAAAATCTGATGTGTTCCATTCATATGACTTTCTCTACATCTCTGCAACAAATTATTGTTAGTAAGCTTATGCTTCTATTTACTTCATGCTAATCGAGAAAAAAATAGCAGAAATAGTCTTATTACTTGCTTCCTTGAAAGCAGAAGCGAAAGAAGGAAGTACCATAGATTAAAGTGATAGTCAATGCTATGTGACTGAAGTACCTTTGTTTGTATGGACAGGAGTTGAGGAATTCCTGTATGAGAAAAGTATATGAATTTTAAAACTGAAACCAATAACAAGGAATATCCTAAAAACCATCAACTTCACAAAAAATGTATATAACATAAATTGTGTGTTTTAACGTGCTCTACATTTTTGTGTGGTAAATTTTTGTCCATCTCCTACGGTTAAGCAGTTATGTAAAATTCCATAAAATTCGTCCAGAATAAAATAGTCTTCAGAAGCTATTCTCTGAAAATTCAAGATATGCATTTTATTTGTCAGATAAATATCTTTAATATACGATATTTTAATCAAACTCATTAAGCCATTTTGGAGAAAAACAAAATTTTTGAAAAAGTGTTCCATGTAAAAGGTAGTTGGTGGTGGAGGGATTTCCTTGAAAATCTTCTTGTCGCATCCTTGGAAGATACCAGACTTATACCAAGTTTGGTATTCAACGTTCTTTTAATTTTTGAGCTATGCTGTCCACAGACACACGGACCTTTTTCTAAAAATGCTTTTTTTTGTTTCAGGGAGGTCCAAAACATGTATTTTTGGGTGGAATGCAATACCTTCTCTATATATTATGTACATAGTACGTATATTAAAAGTAATATATCCAATAAATCCGCAAGGCGTTGACAATTAGAGTGCCCCCGTGCTCTTATACAGCAGCCCGCCACTGTCTGCGAGCGAAAGCTAATCAACTCAAGCATACATTTTCCGGGTAGTGCAAATGAAGCACAGCACGGTAAACACTCGTCACCAATTCTCGCTGTATCTAGAACTTGGGCTAACACGAGACAGTGCTAATTATGGGCAAGAGGCGAGGCGTGACGTGCAAGAAAACAAAATGTTTCCTATTGTACTCCTAACCAGTCGTAACTTAGCGCCTCTGCAGATAAACGATAATGGTCTTTAAATGCCGCCGGGCGTTCTTTTCGTATTAGCTCTGCTGAATGAAAATTAAGCGGGGCAAATGACCTCGCAAATACTCTCTGAGGTATCTCTTCCGTGGTCCACAGATGCTGCATTCACACGTGTTCCAAGTGCTCTGGGGTTGTTGAAGGTATTTTTGTAAATTAATCATCACTATTCGATACATAGATTCAGACTGAAAAATTCAAAATCATAGCCGGATTTGAACCACGGATCTCCCTAACTCCAGTCGATTGCTCTACCACTGAGCTACCATTGCAACATGCCGGGATAGCATTGAATTTCTCAACTGACTCGCATGTTTCCTGGAAAACCACAATATTATTTTGAGATGACAACCCTAATGGCGACTTAAAATGTTGTAAGTACTTTAAGTCCCAGGATTCATAGTATAGCCAGGTATTATGAATAATTACTGTTGATTTAATTAAATCAATTAAATTTTAGATCACCCCCTCCCCTCTCATTCAATTACAGTCTCAGAACTCACCGGTTCAGGCGTCGCCAAACATTATATTATAGAGTTAAAGTTGTTCGTTTTCAAAAACGTTAGGCGCCCACGAAACGTTTTGGATCAGTAATGCGTCTCAAGAGGTATCCGTCAAGGGGTAATCAATACTTTAGGTAAACTTCTTACTTCACACCATTTCAAATTCTCAACTCTCATTCCATACCAGCAGAAAATCCCTTCAAATTATGTTTATTTATTTTATTGTATTTAATACTCGTTCTTACTTTATACGACAATCTAAAGTACACCCCACCGGGTATTTGCCAGTTATGAGAACCGAGGAAAACCTGGGGAAAATCTCAATCTGAATGGACGGTCTGGATGGATATACACCGCAAATTCGTTTGTGTAAATCCGTTGAAAAGTAGGCGCTCAATCGGCTAATGAGGCCTTCACCGGTTTGAAAGTTTTAGTTGGCCTCTTTATGCTGTAAGGAAATTCTCGAAATACTTCTAGGTTCTTCTTCCTCTGCGGTATTTCCCCTATTAACAGTTCATCGTTTCCTTTTTTCTCCACATTCATTCGTCATATACATGAGGTTCTCAGATTCCCATTCTAAATTGGGCGTGAAAGACCGCTTAATTTTTCTCAGAGGTCTCTCAATCAGGCTTGAGGTTCTTTTAGGTGCCGTAAATCTACGACACGGGACCAACGGCTTTACTTCCTTTCCGAAGGAAGCCATGCCAAGGATTTTTACAGCGACAAAATCCATCGTCCTCCGCCGGTATAAGTAGTTAACGTGGTAAGCATTACGACTATATGCTTGAGTGCGTTTGTGTGTGCATCTGTGAACAGCATAACTCAAAATCGAAAAGTCGGTTAAATATCAAAACTTACTATTTAAATTATCTATCTTCAAAGGATATTAAGTTTTTTCCGGAAATTCCACTATTCCAAACTACTACATGGAAAAGTTTTTAAACATTTTGATTTTGTAAAAAAAAAAACTTCATATGTTTAAGGTATTTTCATACAAATGAAACGTAGCCTTTGAAGTCCTCATCGTTCTGAATAACTTTTGTGAAACTTGTAAATATAAGAGATTGACAAGTCCTTACTTCACAAAAATATACATCTCGGTAAACTACACAATTTATCTCATACTTTTTCTTGGAGTTAAGTATTTATAAGCTATTCCTTGTTACTGTATTCTTCAAATTTTATTCAATAGCTATATTGTCCAATCTTAATGTGTTTTTGCAGTCTTAAAAACGTTATATTCGGATTTAAGTTTATTTATAATTTATTTAAAGTTAATTTGTAATGGTTTTATAGCCAAAATTTCAATATAAATGTAAGGAAGCCCCTCTGAAAAAATGTATTTTTATAAAAAGGTCCATGGGTATTTGTATGTGTGTAAAGAGCATAGCTCAAAAACGAAAATTTGGTAAAAACACAAACTAGGTATTCAAGTTCAATGTCTTCCAAGTTTTTCAAAAAAAAACCCAAACCCCCAACAACTTTTCACGTGGAATACTTTATAAAGTTTTAGATTTTCTCAAAAATAGTTGTTACGCTTTTTAAGAACATGACTAAATACTACATGTTTAATATATTCTCAAGATACATGAAGTATATAATATGAATTTTATGCGAATAGTCCCCGAATTCTTCCTCACTCTGAATGACCTTTGCACTTCCATAAACTGTAAGAAACAGACAAACTCCTAGTATTAAGAGTGCAGATCTCGTTATAACATAATTTATATCAAATAACGTGTTTTAGAATTAATTATTTCCAAGATATTCCTTGTTATTTGTTTGAATGCTCAAATATAACCTTCTTAAATATAAAATCTTATTTCACTTCCTCTACATGTACTATGTATATAGTGTATAGAGAAGGTATTGTATTGCACCCAAAAATTCGATACAGAGAAATCACCGGAAATATATGTTTTGAGACCTCCTAAATCCAAAAAGAGGATTTTTAGAAAAATGTCGGTGTTTGTGTCTGTCTCTCTGTCTATCTGTCTGTCAGTGTTGTGTGTGTCTCTGGGCAGCATAGCTCATAAACAAAATGTCCGTTAAATACCAAACTTGGTATTTGAATTCAGTATTTTCCAAGAATGCTACACTAAGGTTTTCATAACTACCCTTTACATGAAAAAATTTCGATTTTTTTTTATTTTCTCAAACATGGCCCTAAGGATTTTGATAAAAATGTCGTATAATAAAGATATTTACATGACAAATAAAATACACATCTTTAATTTTCTGGGCATGGCCTCTGAAGACATGTTTATTCTGGATGAATTTTGCAGAATTTTGCATAACTGGTAAATTTTAAGCGGTAGAAAAAAAGTTACTATAAAGATGTAGATCTCGTTGAAATACACATTTTATGCTATATGCATTATACATTGACCGTTTTTGAGATATTCTTTGTTATTGGTTTCAGTTTTGAAATATTTATGCTTTTCTCGTACTGGAATTTGCAAATTCCTGGTCATACAAACAAAAGAACTTCAATCACATAGCAACCAACTTTTAAAACCTTTAACTATCGCTTTATTCTATGGTATTCCCTTATTTCCCTTCTTCTTACAACGAAGCAAGTACTAAGACATTTCCTGCTATTTTTTCTCAATTAGCATTGGGTAAATAGAAGAATAAACTTCGAATCAATCATTTGTTCCAGAGATGAGAAGAAAGTCATGTGAATGGAACACATCAAATTCCCCCCCCCCCTTATTTTCTCGTAAGTGTTTTCATGTGAATGGAACACATCAGATTTTTTCCCTTATTTTCTCATAAGCATTTGTTTTCACGAAGTAAGCACTGGAATGTGCTTTTTGCAAGATGTAACTATGCACTTTTTGTTTATATGGAGAAATCACCTTAATACGAATCGAAACATCTTTAATAACTTAATTAAAGGTATATTTTGTAAGTTTGCATTTTGAGAGGGTGCTGTCTGAACCTATTTCTTAAGATTACTACACTTTAAATGCATTTTTATTTTATTATTTGCTGCAGTATAGTTTCGAAGTCTTCATTTTTTCGTTTTGTCTAGTGTAGCTAACGGCATTTAACTGGTTGGTCATATCGGAAGATGAATGAAATAGCTGAGATGATGCTCAAACGATCACCGGGTCCATGGAGCTTAAAATTGCTCGATATTCGTCTTCTCAGGATAAGGGAAAACCCCCAAAAAGATTATCCGGGCAACTTGCCCTAAACGAGATTCAAACTCTTAAATGAGAGGGAGACATGCTACCTAGGCGGAATTTGTTGTTACGCTTTTTTTTTTTTTTTTTTTGTATGCAAAGATTTTTCAAAACGCTGATAAGAAACGAACCAGCTACAATTGTTGTGCTAAAAAGTGTTTTTCCGTGAAAACTGTATAAGCGACTTAGCCAAAATAATATATTAGGCGGGATTAAAATAGAAATAAAAATAAAAAAAAAAAACACTCAGTGCACAAGTAAGTCTGTGATGGTGTTAAGATTATCAACTGTGACAAATACCAATACTGGAGTTTACATGCAGTTGATAATATCCTTTACTTAGGATTGAAGTCAATTCCAAATTATGAGGTGTTGTGTTATATCCACTTTACCTGTGCGCTGATAAGATGTCTGCAGGATATTAATGACGTATAAGTAACATGTTTATGTATAAAGAAAGACAATTTCAGGCACAGTTTTAGTTTTTATCTTGATTGTATGGTATTCTAATCAAAAGCGTTTGAGCCACTTTTGAGAAAGTTAATCACTTCCAAAAATCCTACGTAGGTTTCTGGTGGGAAAGTTTTGTGGAAAATTTTGTGTCCATCCTGAAAGATGCTGATTCTAAATAGCAAGTTTTGTATTAGGTTAATTTGTTATTCGGATTCGTATTTCTGATAGGTGCGAGCAAAATGATCCCCTTAGTCTGCCGTGTTAATTTTCCCACACGTACCCTACAGTCGATGTATTTTAAGGGTCATGGCCATGCCTAAACACATTTATTTGTTTATTTATTTGCTTAATGTATAAGACCTATCACAACTGTGCGTTATCTTCCGCTGTACTACCAGGTGACCCAAAAGCGCCGTATTTCACGTTTGCACCTTTCCTGTATTATAAAATGTTCCATTTACATGACTTTCTCTACATCTCTGCAACCAAATATTGTTATAAAGCTTATTTTTCTATTTACTTCATGCTAATCGAGAAGAAATTAGCAGGAATAGTCCTATTACTTGCTTCCTTGTAAGTAGAAGCGACATAAGGGAGTAGCATAGGTTAAAGTGAGAGTCAAAAGCTGGTTGTTATGTGACTGAAGTTCCTTTGTATGAACAGGAGTTGACAATTCCTGTATGAGAAAAGTGTGTTTTCCAAAGCTGAAACCAAAAACAAGGAATATCTCAAAACCGATCATCTCCATGAAAAAAAAAATATCTATATAACATAGATTGTGTATTTTAACGTGCTCTGCATGTTTTATGTTTTAAGTTTTTTCCATCTCTTACGGTTTAGCAGTTATATAAAATTCCGTAAAATTAATCCAGAATAAAGTAGTCTTCAGAAACTATTCCCAGAAAATTCAAGATATACATTTTATATTTTAATATATGATATTTTAATCAAAATCGTTAGAGCCATTTTTAGAACATCAATAAATTTCAAAAAGTTCCATGTAAAGGGTAGTTTGGGGTGGGGGGATTTTTCTCAAAATCTTCGTGTCGCATCCCTGGAAGATACTAAACTTAAGTATCAAGTTTGGTATCTTACCGACTTTTCGTTTTTGAGTTATCGTGTTCACAGACACACACAGGGACACTTTTCTGAAAATACTTTTTTTGGATAAAGGGTACCCTAAAACATATATTTCCGGTGAAATCTCGGTATCGAATTTTTGGGTGGAGTGCAATACCTTCTCTATACACCATGTATATAGTACGTATAGAGAAATTAAAAATAAAAGAACTACACTGGGTAAATCCAGCATACGCCAGTCCGTGCCTTAGAAAGAGAGAGAGAGCGAGAGTGTTCCTCTCCTCTTGCATATCAGTCTAAACGGTGAAGGAATCGCCATGCTCGTTGTACTGGAGTCCATGCTGATGTGTAATGTAAACACACGGAGAAGGTTAACATGATTTCCACTTCAATTTTAAAGTAATTATTTTTAGTGAACAAAGTCACTTTTTAGATTCATATGTAAAAAAAAAACTTATATTTCACCTATAGATATACCCAATAACTAATTCTGTGATTGTGTAATACATAAACTTTATTTAAAATTGGAGACTAGACCCACTGTAGGCTTAAATCAAAACGTTAAGGCGCCGCCTATGCATGAGACTACATAGTGGTTTACTGTGTAATGATGCTGCTTATACTTTATTATTATTATTATTATTATTATTATTATAACGCAGTTAGCGCATAGGAAGAGTAACAAAAATATACATTTGGGTACAATAAACATGCCAACAACAGACCATGTTTTATTTCGCTATGTTATTTTAATGTTATTATTATATTATTCTTATACTGCCCCTATTACTACTATAACTATTAATACTACTACTACTTTGCTATCGTATAGCAGTGAAACTAATAATATGATACGATAGCAGAGTAAGTCAAAACATGAAAACGATTACAAGCAAACACAAAAGCTACGCTAGCAGATGTAACCTGCTCCGTTAAGGCTAGAAGTGCATCACGTACAGACATCGGCGCTAGAACAGGAACGTCTAAAAGTAGAAGCGCCAGGACAATTACTACTTCCTTGGAGCCGGTTCCCTGCTGCAAGTATCATCTCTAGAAATGGGTGGAGCCAAGAGCCATTGCTCAGTCCCGGACACTCCCGGCGATTTGTGCAAGTGAGCTGATAACAAGAGACCAGTCTTCCGACGGCGAGAATAGACACACACACACTCACACAGACACACACACACACTTACACAAACACAACCTAACAGCATAGCCATGACTGTATAGCGTAAGTATGATGCGAGCATTTTTCGGCTTTTCAAAATGTATTTAAATCCTCTGCATTCAGAGAAGCATTTTCTTTTTACAACTATTCGGCCGGAATAAGTTTGACGAATTATAAAGGACTTATACTGTGCAAGCGTTGTTATTTGTGTTTTCAAGCTGCCTTGGACTTTACTTAATGGGGAACTTTTCACTTTGTAAATTTATTGTGGATATTTAAAGTAAATTGTGCTACAGCTTTTAATGTTAGCAAATGTTCACTTAGTAAGAACGTTTATCCATGTTCGAATCCTACCTCTGGCATTTAAGTATTTGTATGCTCTACATTTTTACTTTCTCCATACGCACTATGTACATAGTGTATAGAGAAAATATTGCACTCCACCAAAAAATTCGATACCGAGATTTCACCGGAAATATATGTTTTAGAGTCCCCAATATCCAAAAAAAGCATTTTCACAAAAAGGTCCGTGTGTGTGTGTGTGTGTGTGTGTGTGTCCGTGTGTCCGTGTGTCTGTGAACACGATAACTCAAAAACGAAAAGTCGGTAAAATACCAAACTTGGTATTTAAGTGTAGTATCTTCCAGGGATGCGACACGAAGATTTTGAGAAAAATCCCCCCACCCCCAACTACCCTTTACATAGAACTTTTTTCGAAAATTTTGATTTTCTCAAAAATGGCTCTAACGATTTCGATTAAAATTTCGTATATTAAACATATTTACCTGACAAATAAAATGTATATCTTGAATTTTCTGGGAATAGCCTCTGAAGAGTAGTTTATTGTGAATTAATTTTACATTTTGAATAACTCCTAAACCGTAAGAAATGGACAAAAACTTACTATACAAAACATGTAGAGCACATTAAAACACACAATTTATGTTATATACATTTTTTTCGTGGAGTTCGTCGTTTTTGTGACATTCCTTATTTTTGGTTTCTGCTATGAAAAACGTATACTTTTCTCATACAGGAACTTGTCAACTCCTATCCATATAGACAAAGAAACTTCATTGACATAGCAACCAGCTTTTGACTATCAATTTAACCTACAGTTGTCCCTTATTTCGCTTCTACTTACAAGGAAGCGAGTAATTAGACTATTTCTGCTATTTTTTTCTGATTAGCAGAAAATAAATAAAAGTATAAGCTTTTTAAGAATAATTTGTTGCAGGGATATGGAGAGAGTCATGTGAATGCTACACATCAGATTTTTTTTAGCTTAATCAGCGGTTTTCTTTCACTACCGATAGGGCCCACCATACCACAGAGTATATGCAAATTTGAAACCGTCGTAAACATCCAAGCGCGTAATGTTTTTTTGTGTTATCATCATTAATATTATTATGCAGTGTCCGGTTAGCAGAATAAATGAAAACAGATACGCGTCATTACGAAAAATTTGAAAAAAACGACAGAATTTACTGTATTGTTATATTATTATTGTTGTTATTATTATTACTACTGCAATTAATAGGCATTATACCTTAAAAGAAAACCAAAGCATCTAAGTGTTGTAACGAAAACATGCAAACGCGAAGATAGGTAAAATTTCACTATACTATGTGCTCTGGCGATTGCATGTTCTTCGTTATGAATATTATTCTGCCAAGAAAATTAATAATGATCATCATCATAATAGTAATAACAACAACAACAACAATAATAATAATAATAATAATAATAATAATAATAATAATAATACAGTAAAACACAATGTGGTCTCATGCATGGTTTTTGTTGCAGTACCTTAATGTTTTGGTTTAACCCATGAGTGGGCCTAGTCTTCAGCGTATTACACAATTACATAGTTATTGGCGTATATTGATACGTGAAATACACTTTTTAATGACTTGCAAATCCAAAAGGCGACTATGCTCTAAAAATAAATGGCTCTGTAATTGAAGTGGAAATCGCGTTAACTTTCTCCGTGTGTTTAGATTGTTTTGTATATCATCATGGAGTACAACCATCTCTTAGTGAGGGCGGCTGATATGCAAGAGAAGAACGAAGATCCCCCCCCCCCTCTCTCTCTCTCTCTCTCTCTCTCTCTTTTACAACGCCACTGACCGGCGTATGTTTGGATTTACCCCGCGGAGTTCTGCAATTTTACAACGCACGAAGGGTTATCTGCACACATGAAATACGGCGCTGTTGGGCCACCTGGTATTTTATAAATAGATATCATAAAACACTACAGCGTGAATACAAAATCAATGAATACAATTCTGTTATTAGTACAAATAATATGTAAACCAAGTTTTGGCTAGGAAACGCAGTGCAAAGAGTCAATATTTTAATAGAGGTGTGGATAAAAAATTAAAAATTACTGTTAATTAATTGTATTTCCACACAAGCCGTGATAGAAGAGAAGTTAGATAGGTACAGTCTGATTAAACAATGCAATGACAGCCCAGATGTGAACCACGAATCTCCCGTCTTTGACTGGTTGAGCTAGAATGTCAACATGCGAACATGGCATTAAAATTCAACTCACTGAATTTTTCAGTCCGACACTGTCTATCCAACTCCTGTCATACACACGGCTTGTGTGGGAGAAGCTACTAATTAACAGTAATTGACTTAAAAGTTGACTAAAATTTGAAGTCAAAGACTTAAAATATTGGCGACATTGAAAGTTGTCACTGGGGGTATATCATCTGAATACATTTGAGATCACCTTGTGGTTCACCGGGAAACATGCGGGTTAGGTGAGCAATTCAATATCATGTCGGCATGTTGCCATTGTAACTTAGTGGTTAGAGCAACCGATGAGAGACAATTCTTTTTTATTATTATTAGGAATCCGGTGTTGGAGGCTTGTCGGAACTCCAGGAATGTATTTCTTTTTCTTCTTGTTTTCCAGTTTCTCTACATTACCGTTTGATTTACCGTTTGCTTTTTGCTTACATACATACATACATACATACATACATACATACATACATACATACATACATACATACATACATACATACATACATACATACATACATACATACATACATACATACATACATACATACATACATACATACATACATACATACATACATACATACATACATACATACATACATACATACATACATACATACATACATACATACATACATACATACATACATACATATATACATACATACATACATACATACACACACACATACATACATACATACATACATACATACATGCATTCATACATACATGCATGCATTCATACATACATGCATGCATACATACATGCATACATACTTACATACATGCATGCATACATGCATACATACATACATACATACGTACATACATACATGCATACATACATTAACAAACACTAATGTCCAAGGCGGGACTCAAACCACGATCCCGCGCACCACGAAGCACCGAAGCGAGACACTTTAGTGGCTACGGGGACAGTCATTCAAATCCCGGTTGTGACATTGCATTTTTTAGTCAGACTCTACCTGTATAAAAGTACAATTAATTACAATTTAATTGTAATTGTATTGTAGTATTAAAATTATGAATTTAAGCTAACATATTACTTCCAAAGCATTCTCTAATAGTTTAAGAAAGTATGACTGAAGTTCTACGCTAGCACATTCCGGAGTCGAACAATAGCTACGAACATGCAGTAATTATAAAATGACAATGAAGAATTAAAGGAGAAGAATTAAAATACGTATAAATGAAATTCATCAATTCCTTTTCATTACTTTACCACGTACATACTGGGTAGAGAATGTACTGCGATCCAACTAAATATTAGATATCGAGATTTCATTAGGATACCTACATGTTCCATTTGAGGTTCTATTAATAAAAAGTTTTAGAAAAACGTCCGCTCTCAGGCATTATGACACATAATTCAAATTGAAAAGTTCTTTAGTACCAAACTTGGTTCACTATCTTCCAAGGATGTGAAACGAAATTTTTCAAGATCTAGTAAACGGTAAGACATACCTAGTTAAAATCTAATTTAACAAAATATATACGTATCGTTAAGTTCACAATTGATGTCAAATAAATTCCTTGTGAAGCTAACCATATCACACACATCCCTTTTTATTTGTTTGAATTTTCAAATACTTGTACGATTCTCAAACGGGAGACTGTTATATTTTCTTCTGGCCATGCCAAAGGAACGGAATTTCAAAGCCATCACACAGTGACTAGCTCTTCAGAGATATGTTCGATTAAACTTAGTGTATTCTAATATTCTCGTTGCACCTATAAAACTTATGTTTATATTGATTAACATATGCAGATAGAAAAAAAAAACATCTGATGTGTTCCATTCACATGACTTTCTCTACATCTCTGTAAAAATTATTGTTAAAAAGCTTATATTTCTATCTACATGACACTAATCGAGATAAACATTAGCAGAAATTGTCCTTATTACCTGGTGGCTTGTAAGTAGAAGTGTTGTAAGTGTTCCATTCACATGATGTCCCCTAGCTGTTCAACAATCAAAAGGTTAATCTGTTATCTACACCATGCTAATCAAGATAAACATAAGCAGAATTAGTCTTATTACTAGATCCTTATAAGTAGAAGGGAAATATGAAAATGCACAGGCTAAAGCAATAGTCTCGTCCTTTAAAAGCCTGTTGCTATGTGAAAAAAATTGAAAGTCCAATCTTTTTGCATGCTAGGAGTAAACAAACGAGCAACGATAAGAAAAATGTCTCCGTTTGAGAAAATATTAAGTACCTAAAATTGAAACCAATAATGTGGAATATCTCGAATACGATTAACTCTACAAAAATAAATAAATAAATAAATAATTAAAAAAAAAACATAAAATGTGTGATTTAAAAAGATCTACATTTTTGTGTAGTACGCAAGTTTTGTATATCTCTTACGGTTTGCCAGTTATGCAAAAGTCATCCAGAATGAAGAGCTCTTCAGGGGATATTCCGAGAAAATTCACGATATGCATTTCGTTTATTCATAAAAATATATTAAACATAAGGTGTTTTAATCAAAGTCGTGGAGCCATTTTTGAGCAAATCAAAATGTTTGAAAAACGTTCCATAAAAATATCTTAAACATAAGGTGTTTTAATCAAAGTCGTGGAGCCATTTTTGAGAAAATCAAAATGTTTGAAAAACGTTCCATAAAAATATCTTAAACATAAGGTGTTTTAATCAAAGTCGTGGAGCCATTTTTGAGAAAATCAAAATGTTTGAAAAACGTTCCATAAAAATATCTTAAACATAAGGTGTTTTAATCAAAGTCGTGGAGCCATTTTTGAGAAAATCAAAATGTTTGAAAAACGTTCCATAAAAATATCTTAAACATAAGGTGTTTTAATCAAAGTCGTGGAGCCATTTTTGAGAAAATCAAAATGTTTGAAAAACGCTCCTTGTAAAGGTTAGTTGGGGGTGGGAGGGATTTTCTTGAAAATGTTTGTGTCGCAGCTTTGGTAGATATGTAACTTAAATGCCAATTTAACACACACACATACAGCGCGCACATATACACACACAAACATTTTTCTAAAATGCCTTTTTGGATTCATGGGGTTTCAAAACATATATATACGGTATCGAATTTTTGGATGCAATACAGTACTTCTCTATACACCAAGTACATTACGTGTAGAGAAAGTAATTTTTTATTTATTTTTGGAGCTTAACATCCTTTAACCTGGTTGGTCATATCGGACGATGAATGAAATTGGTGAAATGCTGCTCAAATGATCTCGGGGTCCATGGAGCTTTAAGTTACTCGACATTCGTCTTCTCAGGATAAGGGAAAACCCCGAAAAACACCTTATCCGTGTAACTCACCCTAAGCAAGAATTGAACTCACGACCTGTTGAATATGACGCAGACACGCAACCACCACATTTCTCAGGGGGCAAGAATGATTTGTTGAAGAATGTATAGGAAAATGTATATAAATGTGAACAATATATTTTATTTATTTATTTGTTTATTTTATATGCTCTCCCGGATAAAGATAGTGATACAAAGATTCACGAAAACCTTACTAAAGATCACCCACAAATTTGTTTTATCTCTGAAAAAATAAGATCAGAAGCTCTTCTCCAGGGATATTCTGGAACATTCACACAAGCAAAATTGTGCCGGTTTTTGTAACACAAATATAAATTAATTACACTCAATTCGAGTTTCATAAATCAGTGTCGCTTCCTTTCATGCATCATTGGGTGGACCCCAGTTGTTTTGTTTGACTTTTACCGCCAGTTAAAGACACATTTTGATGGATGAGCGTTATTAACTATTACCTGCAGACTTGTATTGCTTAATCCTCTGCTTGCATGGCCAGTCTCTCCACACATTCACTCTCTCAGACAAAGAAACGACATCTGCTGTTTCACTTCAACACTATGTTCTTTTCTAACATGTGGCTGTGTATTAAACGCTCCATTCGCTATTTAATCCTTTAATAAATTGCATTAGAAATCTGTACAATGGCGCTGCCTTTATCCTCCAGAGAAAATGACGATACTATTCACAAATGGAAATAGAATGCACTCTGTAAGAATAAACACATTCTTTATACCAGATGGCCGTACAGCGCCTAAGTTTTGATTTAAACCTACAGTGAATCAAGTCTAAATAAGAACAGCGCATTACATAAAAACAAAGCTTGGTGGATATTGATAGATGAAATATACTTGAGAATCTAAAATAATCTGATGTGTTCCATGTACATGACTTTCTCTAAGTTAATAAGCTTATTTTCCTATCCATTTCATGCTAATGAGATAAACATTATCAAAAAAACGCCTTATTACCTATTTCCATATAAGCTGAAGGGAAATAAGCGAATACACCAGACTAAACCGACAGACAAAAGTTTTATAATGGGGTTGTTATGGGATTGAAATCCGATTATTTGTGTGCCCAGGAGTTGATAAGATCCCGTGTGAGAAAAGTATAAGTATTTTATAACTGAAATCCATAACAAGAAATATCTCAAAAACGGTCACCAATAAAAAAATGAATATGATATAAATTGTGTCTTATATCGAGATCTATCTTTTTGTGTGGTAAATATTTGTCTATCTCTTATGGTTTACCTGTTGGGCAAAATTAAGTAAAAATTAACCAGGATAAAGGGGTCTTTAGAGGCAATTCCCTGAAAATTCAAGATAGATATTTTATTTGTCATGTAAATGCCTTATATATGAGATATTTTAATCAGAATCGTTAGAGCCATTTTTTAGAAAATCAAAATTTTCGAAAATGTTTCCATGTAGAGGGTAGCTTGGGGTGGGGTATTTTGTTGAAAATCTTCCTGTCGCGTCCTTGGAAGATACTGAACTTAAATATCAAGTTTGGTATTAACGGACTTTCCGTTTTTGAGCTATGCTGCACACAAACACACACACACACACACACACACAAGCAGACTCACACACAGACAGAAATACACTCGGACATTTTTTCTAAAAATACTTTTTTTTTATTCAGGCGGTCCCAAAACATGTACTTTCAGTGAAATCTCGATATCGAAATTTTGGGTCCAATAAAATAGTTCCTTTGTACACTGTACATAGTACGTGTAGAGAAAGTAATAAAGGCTCTGTAATTGAAGTGGAAAGCTTGTTAACTTTATCCGTGTGTCTTCACTGTTCTTGTATATCATCACGAACTCTAGTACAAGCCTAGAAGCCGCTTCTAAATAAGCCCGATTCCTTCACCGTTTACGCTGATATAAACGAGGAGAAGAACGAAAGCACTCACGCTTTTAACGTCACTGACTGGCTAATGCTTGGATGTACTCCGTGGAATTCTGCAGAAGTATCCCCAATTTAATAAACTTAATTAGTAGATAAGATAACTTTAAAATATTTACCAAACCCTAACACTAACACATTCAGATGTGTTAACAGCAACAAAATTATGTAGTTCACTCACATGACTTCCTTTATTTCTATCGCTTATTTTTATATAGAGTGTTAGGGGTACAGATACAGCTTTTTTAATAAATAGTACCATAATGTGTATCCACTTTATGTGTTAGCTGCTTACACGCTCTCTACTCGTACTATGTACATGATGTATAGAGAAGGTATTGCATTCCACTCAAAAATTCGATATCGATATTTCACCGTAATTACACGTCCTAGGGTCCCCTGTATCAAAAATAGTATTTTCAGAAAAAAGTTCAGGTGTGTGTGTGTGTCCGTGTGGCCTTGTATATGTGAAGACGATAACTCAAAAACGAAAAGTCTGTAAAATCCCAAACTTGGTATTTATTAATTCAATGATGCGACACAAAAAATCCCTCCACCCAAAAATACCTTTTATATGGAAAAAAATTCAAAAATTTTGATTTTCTCAAAAATGAACTAACGATTTTCATTAAAATGCAGTATATTAAATACATTTATAAGGCATATAAAATGTATGTCATGAATTTTTTGAGAAAAGCGTCTAAGATCTCTTTATTCTGAATGAATTTTGCTGAATTTTGCATAACTGGTAAACCGCAAGAGAGACAAAAACGTACTACACAAAAAAATTCAGATCACGTTAAAACACACAATTTATGTCACATGGAAAAATATTCGAAAATGTTGATTTCCTCAAAAATGGTTTTAACGATAGCGATTAAACTATAATACATATAAAAAATATATATCTTGAATTCTCTGGAAATATCCTCGGAATATCTCTTTATTGTGGATGAATTTTTCTGGGTTTTGCATAGCTAGTAAGCCGTAGGAGATAGGCAAAAACTTACTGCACACAAAATATAGATCTCGTTGAAACACTCAATTTATGTAATATGCGTGGAGTTGACCATTTTTACTTTCTCCATACGCACTATGTACATAGTGTATAGAGAAAGTATTGCACTCCACCAAAAATTCGATACCCAGATTTCACCGGAAGTATATGTTTTAGGGTCCCCAATATCCAAAAAAAGCATTTTCACAAAAAGGTCCGTGAGTGTGTGTGTGTCCGTGTGTCCGTGAACACGATAACTCAAAAACGAAAAGTCGATAAAATACCAAACTTGGTATTTAAGTTTAATATCTTCCAGGGATGCTACACGAAGATTTTGAGAAAAATCCCCCTACCCCTAACTACCCTTTACATGGAACTTTTTTTCGAAAATTTTGATTTTCTCAAAAATGGTTCTAACGATTTTGATTTAAATTTCGGATATTAAACACATTTACCTGACAAATGAAATGTATATCTTGAATTTTCTGGGAATAACCTCTGAAAAGTAGTTAATCTGAATGAATTTTACTAAATGTTGAATGACTGCTAAACCGTAAAAGATGGACAAAAACTTACTTCACAAAAAATGTAGATAACTTTAAAACACACAATTTATATTATATACATTTTTTTCGTGGAATTCGTCGTTTTTGTGACATTCCTTATTTTTGGTTTCTGCTATGAAAAACGTATACTTTTCTCATACAGGAACTTCATTGACATAGCAACCAGCTTTTGACTATCACTTTAACCTACGGTTGTCCCTTATTTCGCTTCTACTTACAAGGAAGCGAGTAATAAGACTATTTCTGCTAATTTTTTCTGATTAGCATAAAGTAAATAGAAGTATAAGCTTTTTAAGAATTATTTGTTGCAAGGATATGGAGAAAGTCATGTGAATGGTACACATCAGATTTTTGAATATTGCTTGTTAATGGTTTCAGCTTTAAAACACTTAAAACTTTTCACATTCGGGAGTTTGTCAACTCCTGGCAATGCAAAGAAGTGGATTTCATCCACTGGCAACCAGCGTTTAAAACAGTTGATTATCGGTTTAGCCTAGTGTATTCTCTTATTTTCCTTCCACTTACAACGAAACAAGGAATTAAGACAGTTTCTGCTAATGTTTATCTTTATTATCATATAGTAGACAGAATAATATGCTTTTTAACGGTATTGTTTTAAGGCGATGTAGAGAAAGTCATGTGAATAGAACTCATTAGATTTTTTCTCTTCGTTTAACATTTTGCCACAAAACAATCACAGAATTTAGTATCTAACGACATATCTGTTTTGCATGGTCTTAACTGTGCATATAGTTTATCCCTGTTGCATCCATGTTTTCACACCTCAATATGCGATTGCTTGTGTAGGTATGTAAGCTAGCAGAAGGCATTCAAACTCCATTCCGATACAACATTCGCTATAGCGAGGCACGTGCTTCAGAACCGTGGACTCCGGGAAATTAAACACGTGTGTACCAAGCCTTTTTGTAGGTCCTAACCGACTTGAAAACATACTACACGTAATAAGTAAACTTTTAAGTCCGCAAATGAAGCAAAACTTGAAGTAATGTTCATTACACTGTTCTTAATTAACGATATAAATACCCCTAAGAGTCTGTATAGTTAGCGCAAACTATTTCTATGTAAAGTATGATCATATTAATCGGGGTAAATTTTTGCAAAAATAGTTTGAATATGCATTCTTATATCGCTACAAGGCGTATACAGAAAATAAAATCGATAATCAGTAATTATTTTATGATGGGCTTTAAATTCAATTCTCTTTCCATGATATCCGGAGAAAGAACTAAATAGGAACAACCACTCTAAAAACATAGCCAGTATTGAATACTCCATACCGACCAAAAGTCTGACACTACAGAAAAGTTATGACTATATTTTTACTTTCTCTATACGAACTATGTACATAGTGTATAGAGAAGGTATTGCACTCCAACCAAAAATTCGATACAGAGATTTCAACGGAAATATATGTTTTAGGGTCTCCTGTATCCAAAATAAGCATTTTCACAAAAAGGTCCGTGTGTGTGTGTGTCCGTGTTTCAGTGTGTCCGTGTGTCTGTGAACACGATAACTCAAAAACGAAAAGTCGGTAAAATATCAAACTTGGTATTTAAGTTCAGTATCTTCCAGGGATGCGACACGAAGATTTTGAAAAAAAATCCCCCACCCCAAACTACCCTTTATTTGGAACTTTTTTCGAAAATTTTGATTTTCTTAAAAATGGCTCTAATGATTTTGATTAAAATTTCGTATATTAAAGATATTTACCTGACAAATAAAATGCATATCTTGAATTTTCTGGGAATAGCCTCTGAAGACTGCTTTATTCTGGATGAATTTTACGGAATTTTGAATAACTGCTAAACTTAAGAGATGGACAAAAACTTACTACACAAAAATGTTGAGCACGTTAAAACACACAATTTATGTTATATACATTTTTTTGGTGGAGTCATCACTTTTGAGTCATTCCTTGTTTTTGGTTTCTGCTATGAAGACATACTTTCCTCATTTGTCAACTGCCCTAATACAAACAAAGGATCTTCAGTGACATAGCAACCAGCAAGGAACAAAGCAAACATAGCAACAAGGAACCAAGTAATAAGACTATTTCTGCTATTTTAGTCTGATTAACATAAAGTAAATAGATGTATAAGCGTTTTAAGAGTAATTTGTTGCAGAGATGTAGAGAAAGTCATGTGAATGGTACACAACATATTTGTTTTTAATTGGAACTAAATACTTTGTAATAAGACTTTATCTATCTCATATGGTTTAGCAGTTATAGAACGTTATAAAAAATGTCTTCCAAACGAAGAGAACCCTTTAGGTTATTTTGAGCATTTCAAGGTTACATGTCACCTAGGTATAATATTACCCAAGAATTCCATTTCGAGATTTCACCGGATATATGTATATTATGTGTCTATGCTCCCGAATCAAAAAAGAAAGAAAGAAATATATAAAAAGAACTTTTACAAAACGATCCGCTCTTGCGGATGTATGTGTAGAAATGAAAATCTCCCACCTCAAACTAGCCTTTAGATGGAACATTTTCCATTTTTATTTTATAAAAATGGCTCTAACGGTTTTGGTTAAAGACGTTTACATCTCAAATAAAATAAATATGCTAAATTTCTTAGGAATAGCTCTAGAGGCTTATTCATTCTAAATATATTTTGTGAAAGGAACACATTCAGATTTTTTACTTTCTCTAGTTCGTATGTACAATGTACATATTAAGAAGAGAAGGTAATTCAATTCAAAAATTTATACCTGGTTTCCTCAGGAATACACGTTATAAGATCCCTAAATCAAAAAAGGAGTTTTATAAAAATGTCAGAATATGTGTGTTATGTGTGTCTGTCTGTGTGACTGGTTATTCTACTATTTACTTCATGCTAATCAACTACTTAGAAGCAGAAAAGAAATGAGAAAATATACTACGCTAAAACGATACTCAAATCTTTTAAAATCTGGTTGTTATGTGGTTGAAATTAGATTATTTTTGCATGAACAGGAGTAAAAGAAGAGAAAAAGGTACGGCAAATTCCTATTTGAGAAAAGTTTAACTACAAGATAACATTTAAACCAACAACAAGGAATATCTCGGAAATGGCTCATTTCACAAAGCATGCATATGGCATACATGTGTGTTTTAATGAGCCTACATTGTTTGTGTTGTAAATTTTTGTCTATCTTTTACGGTTTACCAGCTATGCAGAAGTCTTTCAGAATGAAGAGTTCTTAAGAGATCAGTTCCAGGAAGTTCAATGTATACATATTAATTGTGATATTAATATCTTTAATGTACACTATTTAAAAAAAGCATTTGAGGCACTTCGAAAATGTTTCCATGTACAGGTTAGTCGGATGGGGAATTTTCTTGAATAATTCTGTGACATATCGTTAGAAGATGAACCTAAATATCAAATTTGGCATTTAACCAACTTTTGAATTTTTAGTTATGCTGTCCACAGACACAAACACACACATAGACAACATACACACGGATCTTTTTCTAAATATTTTGTACGAGGGACTTCAAAATATGTATCTTGGTGAAATCTCTGTATCGAATTCTTGGGATGGAATACAGTACCTTCTCTATCTACTATGGTGCACATTCACTCGATAGAGTAAGTAAAAGATGTAACAATCAACAGTTCTTAATAATTAATATAATGATAGGAGGTAAAAGTCTAAAACTTGTATTATTTATTCCCAAAGGAAACAAATTTGCCCAAATTTTGATTTTGGAAGTATTTTAAAACATTGATTTCCTTAACAATACCTATAGTATTTTTTCATGCTACATAGACTCCATTTTTTTTTACTTTTATCAATAGGATTTGTTGATTTAGCTTTTATCATTTATTAGCTCAAAACACCTGGTAATAATCTTATAAATAATCAAAATAAAGTGGAAGAAAGGATTATACGTTATTATATTATTATTTCTATAATTAATATTACAACTATAAAAAGTATCGTATAGTTTACAAACATATTGGATGTTAATGGGAAAACTTCCTTGGCCAGTATCTATTTACTCCATCACAAAATAAATAAAATATCTTTCCATTGTGGATAGCATTTTCATAATTAGATATGACCGTAAGTTAGCTCAGTGACAGTGTTGTGATAGGCAAGAACTCAGGCACTAAGTCTACAGCAGTGAAACATATTCCTACCAGTTATAAATCTTGTAAGATAATTTAATTTAACTTAGTTCACAGATGTACGGTTGAAAAGCCGGAAAGCATGTAGCAAAACGCGAAATGTTCAGCACAATTGTACCAATCTGATATACTTTATAAGATAGGGACGTAAGCAACAATTTCGAACAATGCAGAACCATTTGATGATTGATAAATACAGAAATTTATGACTTGCTGCAAATTATGGCTCAATTGTAGTCTTGTGGTTGTCCAGAAAGCGATAAGTTATCAGATTTATAAACAACGAAGAGGTAAATCAACTGGAGCCAAAGAGGAATGTAGAACAGATTGGCGCTGAATTTACTCCTTTGTTGGGGTGAGAAATGCATTAAAGATGAAGTCGGGGAAAGAGAATATTTTAAGAAAAAATTACACAGCGAAGAGCTGTCCCTACCGTGATATCGTTATAGAAAATTATTGATACACTTGGGAATTTGAAGTCGTGTCTCAAGAACTGATTAAATTAATGTACCATCTTGGTCGTAAAATGTAAACAAAATATTTGTAAATTTTATGTATCTCTATGCTGAATTACATATTTTTTTAAATATTTCAGTTAACTTGCTGTATATTTTTATATCCAAAAGGTTGGGTAAAGGGATTGCATGTGGACGAAGCGACGTCTGGGCAAAATTTCACCAGGTTCTACGGTTACCCCCGCCATTCATTTGGCCAATAGCTCCATAATCATCTTTCCAGTCATTTCTTTCACCATCATTTTATATCATCCGCTTTCTCACTTTCATACTATGCATCGGGCTGATCACCCATCTATTCAGAACTCTGTTCCTCAGCATGAGTCTTATCCCAGACGTTGGCCTGTAGGCCCAGGGGGGTGCAAGAGAAATAAGAAGAGGATGGGTAAAAGTTTAGGAATGCAACAAAGCCTTACGACTGAAGTTTAGAGTTCCCTTTAAAGTATAATTATACAGACAAGAGCAGAACACATTCATTTGCATTCTTTCTCTCTTTATGTCTTTCTTTCTTTCTCTCACTTGCTTTCTTTCTGTCATACTTTCTAGTAATGATACAGGAGATAAAAGAAGAGGAAAAGGAGGAAGGAGTATCCGGCCTCTTTAGCCTACATCAAGTTAGGGAAGGATTGGATGAAGAATAACCCTGTGTAGAGAAATGAAGGAGCTCCACATAAACACGTATTAGCGTTATTTATTTGGGAGCGGTTCAAAGTATACCTCCTAGACTATGATAATGAGCAAGGCGTTAGCGCAGCCCAGGAAGCCTAAGAAAATTTGAGACAGAAGTGGAAAATTTTAGTCTCTCGTTCTGATATACCAACCGTGCCAAATGCAGAGATGTGTCCCTAAGGAAGATATTCTATAGCCATCAGAAGATGTCCAAAATCTCCGAAGAAACTAGTAAAACCTTTTTTACGAGTAGAAGGTATTTTAATCTTACGTTGTGAGCTTTATATTTGGATGGGAAGAAGTAAATGGTTTCGATGACATTTTACATGAAGATAGATTTTCAGACATTACCATAACAAAACAGGAGGAAGCACACTGTGGAGTAATTCTACTCAAATCACAATCATCAGTTTGAAATATAAAGATTAAATACTCTGTCGTTTGTGAAAATTGCAACACTAAGAAGGAAACTCATGATGCAATGAATTTAATATCACAGATTAAGTACATGACAAGTAACAAATGATAAACTTTTCAAATCTATACATGACCTTTGAGCCCTCATATTCAGTATTTGGTGTGGCCTCAATGCGCTGATATTAGAGCTGCTATACGCTGTGGCATTGAATCATAAAGGTTCTGAATAAGTTTCTGAAGGATTTTCCTCCACACAATTGAGCACACAAATCCGTGATACTGGTTACTCGAGGACCGTGACGCGCCAGGTGCCGAGCAACCATAACCCAGACATGTTCGATGGGTGACATGCAGGCCAGGGAAGCAATTGTACCCGTAGCTCTTCGAAGAAAGTTTGTACATTCCTCGCAATATGTGTTCGGGCAACGTCCTGCTGAAATGTGAACTTTGGAGAGGTCTGAAGTAGGGGGAGTACTTCGGGCTCTACAACCACTTTAGGTGCCGGTTGCTGTTCAAACTGCCCTCAATTTGTAGGTGGCGAGATCGGCCCAAACCATTACACCTGGTGATTGTCCGCTATACCGCTCAACAATGCAGTCCTCCAGGTTGCACTCATCACGGTACCGCCGGATACGTATGCGGCCTTCACTGTAGGACAAGTTGAAGTGGGACTCTCCGAAAAGACTACAGTGACGGTGTTCACGTGCCCATTACAGTCGGACGAGCTAGTGGTTTCTGGAAAATGGAAGCCGACGTAATGGCATATGTGCAAACGATCCAACCTGCAGCAGACGAACCGTTGATGCAGCCAAGTCGAGCTAACCTGTGTTTGAAGCTGTACGGTCCGTTATGGCCATGCGGGCAAGATGGTGGTCATCCCATGCTGCGGACATCCTCCACGGTCCAATACCCGCTTTTCGCTGCGTACGACCTTCATCTATCCACTGCTCACACACACACGCATCACTGTCGTAGCAGCATGCCCTGTATGAGCCGTAATGTCATAGAAGATAAACCCGCTTCACGGAGACCGACCATTCTGCCCCGTTCGAACTCACTCACATACCGATTTGGCTCCTTTTTACGTCTACAGTCATACTGGCACTCACTTCATTGTTTCCATCTTGTTTGACAGCTCTGCACTGACTACACGTGGTGCATCACTGACCTTGTCGGACCGACACGACAGGGCTCTGCTCGATCTACGCAAACATTACCTGCAAACATTACCTGTATACTCTTCTACAATTCCACCAAGTTTGGAGTTATTCGCAAATTTCTTGGTGTTGCAATTTTCACAAATGGCAGTGTAGATTGTAAATACTAAAATAGACACTAGATTCCAAATGCACCATTTGCTGACTTTCAGAATAATAGTAGAGTAATAATTAAAGGAACACAGAAAAAAATATGATATGGTAAATTTGTAACCTCACAAAACCGGTCTATCCATTTAGATTACATCTGCACCAATAACAAATCACATTATTTACATAAAATGTATGCTTGTCTCTTCTGTATTTTCTACAGAAAAATAGTTTCCTAGAAGTAATGTTATATTACCATATTCCTTTAGTTATTGATAGTCCTGAATGCTTATAGTCAGCTGTTTTATGTCGGGTTTTGTTTAATGTAAGTTAATGTGGGGAAAAAGAGAGTAGCACAGGTTCAAACGCTTATATATAATACTGTGTTTTGAAAATGGCTGGATAATGATACAAAAAGCTCTATTAATTTTGTTGAGCTTTTCATTTCTTATAAGGTTTTTCATCTCATATAGTTCCCAGCTTAAAATTCAAAATGAATAAGGAGTTTTTTAACTTCGCCTTTAGAAAATACAGGATGTGCTTTATTTGTCACATGAATACTCCTCTTCTTTCTCTGTTTAATGTCTTCAAATATGAGACTTAACCCCCGAAACTTACAAGGATCAGACGCCTGTGGAGGAGGTCAGGATACTTGATCGCCTGATGCCTGGTAGAAAGTGAAGAATAGGATATCACGAAATGGTGGGTAAATGGAAAATATGCTGGTGAAATGAATGGTGGTGGAAACCTGAGACCCAAAACAAATCCGCTCAGATATCGCTTTGGTCACACAGATCCCACAGGCGGTTTCTTGCGTTTGAATCTTGGTGAGAGGCGAGCCGCCTAGCTCAATATAAAAGGATTAGACTTCCTATATATGTTTCGCAGTCGAGGTTACCATTTTAAACACCTATTGTAATTTAGGTAAATAGGTTAGTTAGGCATTTCTTTCAGAGATATTGGTCGTAGATTCACGTCACGTAAAAGAACCTCAACCTGATAAAGAGACTTCTCAGCAAAAATAATCGGTCTTTCGCGCCCAATGGTGAATGGGACGCTGAGAATTACTGTAGTTAAAGAGCGTCCATAAATAAAACTCCATTTTCACAAATAAAACTCCCTTTGAATATAATTCGGCATGAGAGTGCACGGCCGCTGTGCAGTCAGTTTGTCTAGCTTTGAGATTCATACTGCTAAAAGATAGATTTTATTTAAATTGTTATTGATTTCTAAATGCTTGCTGATCCTACCTGATCAAATTTAACTTTTTTTTTTTGGTACTTGGATGGGCTATTTTCATATCAAACGAACTACCGAGCGGAATATTTAAGAGTAACCACTTGGCAACTAAATAAACATGATATAGAGAGAGAGCCAAACACACAGACAGAGAAAGAAGGCAAAAACTTTTGCGCAATATTTGGATCACAGTGCTCTTGAGTGACATGTTTATCTCAACAGTTGGTCGAAAATTCAGAAATAGAAACTACGTTGTATTTTGTCCGTCAAAATCCTTCACAAAAAATATTTGCAAAGTCAGTGACTTGTGATGTCGTGATGGCCACAGAGACTGCTACATCATGTGTTGAGTGTTAATGATATCTGAAATATTGAGGCCATATCCATTCAGACGTGATTGACGCGATTAGCTAAATACAAATTGATCATGTAACATCTCCTTTATCCTGTGATACAGGAATGAAGAGCCGAAAAGGTATTACTTTCTTTACTGCGTACTTAAGTAAATAAAGGTGGTATTGTAAAACTCCATGGCACACAAGGCTGAATCTCGGCCCGAATTAATGGGTTGCTGTGCTGGAGGGTGAGACGTGATCGGTACCTCGAGTCCCGCCCGGCCGGTTGATGCGGTCTTCTTGATTTGGAGCCGCTACTTCTCAATCAAGCATCTCCTCAATTTGCCTCCCAGTGCACCCCGGACCAGGTAACACAGTGAGGCAGAATTCCTCACGCCGATACTGAGAATCGAACCCAGGTCTCCCGCTTGGCAAGCAGCCGCATTACCACCGCACTAAGGAGACGATCCAGGAAGTATTGTACTTTATCCAAAAATTCTATCCTGAGATTTCTATGGAAATATCGCAAGAGATGGCTCAGGTGGTTTTGTCTGAATCCGCGTTTGGGAGGTCGCCGAATTTGCTGTCCCTCCAAAGTTATTTCTGTTGTCATTTCATTCATCCTTAATTACGTTGGTTTCTTTTAGGATTGCAAGTGTGGGCGATGGTGCTCGGTGCGGTGTAGCAGGAACAATAATGCACAAAGAGATTATTTCCGACCCCGATTTCGGCTATTTACCGGGATGAGGACCACCCAGTGTGCCTGTCCGACAGCCAGAGTAATTCAGTCTGAAAACTGTAGAGACCCTGTCATTGCTGTACCTTTGCTCCTGGTTCCGGGTGCCATGTGTGTCCTCTCGGCTTATCCCTCCCTCCAGGGGGCGCCCTCTAGTGGGGGTAAGTACAATAATCTCAGGCTCAGTACTGAGACCCCTCCAATCATATCCTATCAAAATCTCTAGGGAAATGTATGCTTTGAGACGGCCTATCGCAAAATGCATGTGTGAGAGAGCAGAATTACTCTAGATTGAAAAACCAAATTGATTCGGAAGTTGGTATTCGGTTTCAGTACCTTCTAAATATGTGAATCCAGGTTTTCAAAATAATACCACCACACCGAACTACCGTTTACATTGAAATTTTGTTTTCATTTACTCAAAAATTGCTCTATTTAGTAATCACACTATAAATATTTTAAATATTTAGTATATCGGGTTAAGCCTAAAATATGGAGAAAAACATACCGCATAGAACATGCAGATTTCTTTAAAACATACAATTTATTACAAATAACATTTTTGTGCCATAAGTCATTCTTATCACAATAACCATTTTAAATCAGATATTTTACTGAATTATTTTCATCAGGGGTTTTTTTTTTTTCGTTGTATTGTTTTGAATTTTTCAATTATTTGTCATTCTTACTTTCTCTACACATACTATGTACTTAATTTCTAAAGAACGTATTGCATTCCACCCAACATTTTGATACCGAAATACACGTTTTAAGGTCCACTGTATCCAAACATATAATTTTTAGAAAAAGAACTGTGCGTATGTGTGTGTGACCGTGTGTCTGTGAACACGATAACTCAAAAACGAAAAGTTGGTATAATGCCAAACTTGGTATTTAAGTATAATATCTTCATATCACATACATATCACATGATCCTGGTCTCACTGTGCCTTCTCCTTGGAAGCATTTGGAAAGGAATCGTCATCAGATTCTGAAAAAATTCTCAACACAGCAGCAGTTATTTAGATAAACAAGAACAGGATTTTCGTCAGCCTCAACTATTCACACCGGCAGAACTCAATGATTTCGTTAAAGATTTAAATCTTCCAAAGGATTCTACAGAATCATTGGGATCTAGACTAAATAAAACATCTCCTCTCTTCGGAAATTTCATTTTCTTGGCACCGTAAAGAGGAATTTGTTCCATATTTCTTTCAAGAAAAAAATCTTACATATTGTCACGATATTCATAGTTTCGTGATTGCCTTGGAACTATTTGAAGCAGGAGATTTTACAATTTTGATTGAAGAGCATACCTGACATCATTAATTACCTGTAAAATAGTATTGAAATATACGGCTTAGTCGAGCCATGTTCCGCAACGCGTTACTACAGGTTGTATACATGCGGCGCGTGCAGTCGCCAATGTAGGTATGCAACTGGTAACCTACATGTGTGCTATCAGCCTCAATATTCTATTGCTAATAATCAGTGTATGTATATTGGTATAAAACACTTTTTCATTCATTTAAAGAAGAATCAGCATATCATTATAAATGTAATTCCAAAACTCAAAAGAACGCCTTTCATTTTTACTTTCTCTACACGTACTATGAGTGCAATTTTTACCTAAGACTACCAACCCAAAACATTTTTTATAAAAATTATAATTCATACCAATGAATAAAAACATAGTGTATAGAGAAGGTATTGTATTGCACCCAAAAATTCGATACCGAGATTTCACCGGAAATATATGTTTTGGATCCCTCTGAATCCAAAAAAAGAATTTTTGGAAAAAGTTCCGTGTGTGTGTGTGCACGTGTGTGTTTATGGACAGCATAGATAAAAAACGAAAACACCGTAAAGTACCAAACTTGGTATTTAAATTTAGTATCTTCTAGGGATATGACACGAAGATATTGAGAAAAATACCCCCTCTCCAAACTACCCTTTACATGGAACTTTTTACGAAAATTTTGATTTTCTCAAAAATGGCTCTTACGATTTTGATTAAGATAACGTATAATAAAGATATTTACTTGACAACTAAAATGTATATTTTGAATTTTCTGGGAAGAGCCTCTGAAGACTACTTTATTCTGAGTAAATTTTATGGAATTTTGCATAAGTGCTAAACCGTAAGAGATAGACAAAAACTTAACACACAAAAAATGTAGAGTACATTAAAACACACAATTTATGTTGTATACATTTTATTCTTAAAGTTGATCGTTTTTGAGATATTCCTTGAGATATTCCTTGTTCATATTTTCAGGTTCGAAAAACTTAACTTTTCTCCTGTCCAAACAAACAAAGGAACTTATCACATAGCAACCAGCTTTTGTCTATCGCTTTAAACTATGCTACTGCCTTATTTCCCTTCTATTTACAAGGAAGCAAGTAATAAGACTATTTCTGCTAATTTTTTGTCGATTAGCATGAAGTAAATAGAAGCATGAGCTTTTTAAAACTAAATTGTTTCAGAGATGTAGAGGAAGTCATGTGAATGGAACACATTTCCTTCCTGAGCATTTTATACCATGACATTCATCCTGCCTTGTGTGCATATTTATGCCTGAGTCATAATTTTAACTGAACCTTTTCTGGAAGAGGTTGTTATTTTTTGTGAGTTATCTTAAGGCTTGAGGTCAATCTGTCAATATCCGTACGGAAACTGTCTCTAGTTGGGCAAAGTGTAGCTCTGATCTCATCCTTATCTGAAACTAATTGGTGCGCCTGTCCGTCAAAGATATCTCCTAGTGTCACATATCCGCCTCGCAGTTCATTCGGTCTTCCAAGAAAAGGAGGTGATGCCGCTCTTCCTTTGGTGCAGTTATATCACCAGTAGTTATCCCAGCACTCTCCCAACATTGTACATATGCTGACCTTACCAAAACTACAGACTACCAAAAGATACACATAATTTATAGCCTTTACACTCATCATTAAATGGCTTCCTGCTAACTTGCACCAAGAAAATCTGATGTGTTCCATTCATATGACTGTATCTACATCGCTGGAATAAATCATCTTCCATCTACTTCATGGTAATTGAGATTAGCATTAGCAGAAATTGTTTTAATTTCTTGCTTCCTTGTAAGTAGAAGGGAATACACTAGACTGAAACGATAGTCAAATCTTTTTAAAAGCTGGTTGTCATGTGGTTGTAAAGTTTTTTTAAATCTAAAACAAATAACAAGGAATATCTCAGAAATAGTCAATTTGACGATAAAAGTTTTTGTCTATTTCTTACGATTCACCAGTTACGCAAATTCAGCAAAATTCATTGAGAATAAAGAGGTCTTTAGAGGCTAATCCTAGAAAATGCAATATTACATTTTATTCCCCATATAAATATCTTTAATATAATTTTTTCAATGTAAAGGATAGTTTTGCGTGGTGTTTCTCAAAATCTTTGTGCCGTATCCCAGGAAGTTACTAAGCTTAAATACCAAGTTTGGTATTTTACCAACTTTTCCTTTTTGAGTTATCGTATTCACGGACATACACATACACACGGACGTTTTTTTGATAATGCTTTTTTGGGTACAGGGGACCAAAAACGTGTATTTTTGGTGAAACCTCCGTATCGAATTTTTGGGTGGAATACAATACCTTCTCTATACACTACGTACATAGTACGTGTAGAGAAAGTAAAAAATAAACTACATTAAAACCAACCAAACGATATGGCTTGGTGATAAAGTGTGATTTTTATAGTCGGGAGTATCGGATTCGAATCCTGGTAACCGCCCGCTCTGATCATAGGATTTTTCGTGGTTTACCGTGGTCACCAAGGCAAATGCTGGGGATTATGTATTCTACCATGTTAATTTTTACTTCTTTAACACAGTATGTACAATGTACATAGTGGATAGAGAAGGTATTGTATTTCATCTAAAAATTCGATGTCGAGATTTCATAGGAAATACATGTTTTGAAACCCACTGAATCCAGAAAAGGCATTTTTACAAAAGTTGAGAAAACTGGTTACACCCTCGAACTTTCCTCTGCAATATTTCTTGTTTTCATCATTTCTTTGTCATCTGTTTCAGGGTTGAAGAATCGGTTCGGCGGGTTGCGGCTAGACGATAAATTCTGCACGCAAAGAGTTTATGCTGGTGTCGTCATTGGTACCGTTCGATCGAGAACCGTCATTTTAGACTCGAGGCCTCTCGGGGAATCACAGGAGGCTCCGATCCATGAGTGGGACCGGGCATGTGTAGGAGGCGTTAGGGATCCGTCCATGTTTATGCGTCTCTGGTCGTCCTTTATGTCTCTCCCTGGTGCCCGTAAGTCGCAAAGAGTCCTAAAGGGCTACGTGTGGTGCTTATTGCCTGAAGTCCCCGTCCTTGTGTAGTCTTAAGGGAAGAGGTCGCATCGTAGCCTAGTGGTTAGACTGCTCGTCTCTGAGCTGGTCCAGGTAACCACATCTGGGATTTGTGGTGGACAAAGCGGCGCACGGACGAGTTTTCTCCGGATTCTCCTGTTTCCCGTGCCATCGCATTCCACCAGTGCTCCATCTTCATTCTATTTCATCTCCTGCGGTGCCACAAGTAGTAAAAGCGGGCGTTAAACATTACCAAAAATGGAAGAGAGGGATGAAGGGTGAGACATGAAAGGAAACCAGCTTCGGGAAACGATTTGTATAAGCACGTAACGTTCACATTTCGAACGCATCCAACGCCGTTCAACTTCACCCATTTCACCCCTAACTTCCAGGGATCCCCCGACTGAGAGCATCCGACCTAGCTGAGCAGGCCTACCAACACCACCAAGAAATCTCTACAAAGCGTAACTTCGCCATCGAGTCACAACACGCCTAACACTAACACCTGGCCCTACAACCCTGAAAAATATGACTTTAAAGCAAATTATGGGTTCAGAAAACCAGAAACAGGACAGATGTCATAAAAGGGATCCACTCCGGCATTCGGCTACCGCGTGAGACTCATAATCATACCTACGAATGCGAGGCTCACACGTTACAGCAACGCTCGCTTTGTGTTACAGTGAAAATAAAGGCCAAGCAATGGTGGAGGATACCTGCGACCTATATAAACATATTGCGCGTTAATAGCCCCTAGAAAGAATAAATGAAGTGAGGGAACCACAGGCAACCATAGGGCCTGTGCAGACAGGTCAGAGAGTCACGCGGAAGTCCCTAACTATTAGCTGACAGTTCATCTTTGCGCTAGAAACGCAAAGCAGTCATCGGCATTATGGGTTCTGGATGTCGGCAACGTGAAGACAGTGGCCTCAACGCTGATCCAACGCCGAAAACAACAATCACAAAACGCATTCATCCTAGCATCACCTACCATTATTGCCACAAACCACAAGCTCAGAGGCGTACACACCAGAAAGATGATAAAGAAAAGACATTTATGAGAGTGCGGGAAAGGAAGGTGTGGGTAACCACGTGAAACTCCAAACCAGAATGCATGGTGACGGAGATTGATACCGGGACTTCCCGAATACCAATCGCAATGTCACCTTGGCTTCACCTCGCTCAGTTTATGTTACCGTGTATGCACATTTTTTTTTTTTAAACTCAATTTATGCGCTTTCCAAATTCTACTGTATACCTATTGTGTAAAAGTTTGGATATACTACCTCGGTGGTCAAGTGGTCAGCAAGCTGACTTCTCGCCCGGAGGTCCCGGGTTTGATTCTCAGCTGTGGCGGGGAATTTTTCTTTAACCAGAATTATTCGCTATTCCCCACAGACTCTGGTAGTATGCATGCGAAAGTGAATGTGTATGTGTTTAAAGAAATAAAATGACTAACCTAATGTTCTAAACCTACAGTAAAATGAGTTGTTTCACATGTTAAAGCCCCCGATATGATCATTGAAGTTAAAGGGGGCTATTCAAATGAAACGATAAAATAAATAAATAAAATAATTTGGTTATATCATGTATATAATATGTATATTTGTAATTGGTATAGAAATAAGCGTGTGATACGTGGAATGTTTTAACTTGTTTTCAATTACTACTTTTATTTTAACAAAGCGGCTCATTAAGAAATGCCGTTATTTTGTAGTTTAATGGAACACGTTTTACCTCTTGAATATTGCTAATGATGATCATTAACTTTTTCATACTTCTCAATAACCGCACACAGATGCTAAACCATTCCCACACAAACCTCAGCTTTCAGTTTTTCTACCCTATACGGCCCTTTTTTTAATCTGCAGCTTTTATATTTCGATGAACCGAGAGACAATAAATGGGTTTTTATTTGACGCGTTAAACAATAGCAGGAGACCACAACACAAGTCTTTAAGAACCTGTTTCTCTATCTCTCTCTCTGGTTGTAGAACACGAACAGTTGTGTTCCAGTGGCACACTGGTACTTCCCAACACTACATTATACATTAACGTTGCGTCTTAAAAATATTTACGCGCGCACAAAAGAAATATGTGGTCATTACTGGCAATAAATTACAGATCCGCAGTTACATGTCACTGTTACCGGTAACTACTGGTTCGGAGATCGCATCTCCCCCACCCTGGCAACCACATCAAGGGCCACAGCCGCTTGTCATTCTCGCACCGCGATCTTTCGATTCGACTTCGCTTCGGAATCCACTCGACCGCTGTCACTGGCCGATACTAACCGCAACTGAGTTCAGCTTTGACTCGTTCTTCCTCACTTTAATGACTAGAAATAATGACTAAGTCCTTTAAACCAACCTAAAAATAATGCCTTTCTGAAAGACCTGATGTGCTCCATTCACATGATTTTCTCTACGTCTCTGTAAAAAATTATTGTAAATAAGTTACAATAATTTACAACAATTCAATGCCATATCCGGGATTTGAACCACGGATCTCCCGAACTCTATCCAGTTGTTCTGCCACTGAACTACCATGGCAACATGCCGGCAGAGCATTGAATTTCTCAACTGACTCTCATGTTTCCCGGTAAACCACAAGGTGTTCTCAAATTATTTTGAGATGACAACCCCAATGGAGCATTACAATGCTGGAAGTACTAGGCTGTCGCCATGGTAGCTCAGTGGCAGAGCAACCGGCTAGATTTCGGGAGATCCGTAGTTCAAATCCCGGCTATGGCATTGAATTTTTTGTCTGACTCTATCTATCCAACACACGGCTTGTGTGAAAAACAATTAATCGAAGTCTTTCTACTTCATGCTAATCGAGATAAGCATTAGTAGAAATGGTCTTATTACTTAGTTGAAATAGAAATGGAGCTTTTTTTGTTTATTTTTAAATGGATGTTCTTTAACTGCTGTGGTTCTTAGCTTCCCATTCTACATTGGGCGTGAAATACCGCTTAATTTTGCTCAGGCTTGAGGTTTTTTTACATGCCGTAAATCTACGACACGGGAACTACTTCCCTTACTTCCCTTACTTCCCTTCCAAAGGAAGCTATGCTAAGGATTTTAGTTCCTTATAAGTAGAAGGAACATAAGGGCATACGCTAGGCTAAACCGACAGTCAATTTATTTAAAATTTTGTTGCTATGGGATTGAAATCCGTTTCTTTGAGTGACTAGGAGTTGACAAGTTCCCGTTTGGGAAAAAAAGTATTTTAAAACTGAAACCAATAACAAGGAATATCTCCGAAACGGTTAATTCCACAACAAAAATGTAAATAACATAAATTGTGTGTTTTGACGAGAACTGCATTTTCTGTGTGGTAAGTTTTTGTCTAGCTCTTACTGTTTTTAGCAGTTAAGCAAAATTCGGAAAACTCATCCAGATTAAAGAGGTCTTCAGAGGCTATTGCCAGAAAATTTAAGATATACACTTTATTTGGGATGTAAATATCTTTAATATACTCGAATCTTATCAAAATCATTAGAGTCGTTTTTTTTTAGATTCCTCTTTGTTTGTTTTAAATGGCTCTCCGCAAACGTCATAAAGTACGAACGTCTTCAAAACAATGTCAGTGATCGTTTGAAATCATTGGCGGCAACATTTTTTGAAGCGGGTATTGCAAAGCTTGTGCACAGGTACAATAAATGTCTCAATATTTTCGGTGATTATGTTGAAAAGTAACCATAAGTGTACAAAACTTTTGGTAATAAAATAATTGTTTTCTATGAACTTGTCTTTTATTTATAGCCTGTCGGGAGTTGAAAATAAAAATGGCCCTCGTATATAATATCTATTTAAACATATAAATATACTTATAAATCAATTTCACTTAATATGGAGAATCAAAGTCAGCTTAAAGAACTCAAATTAAAAAAGGCACCCGAATATGGAACCTTCAGGCAGAAAAGATTATGAACACGTTATTGAATATCTTGCTTACAGCTAAAATGATTTTCAGGGGTAAAAACTTCATTGTACTAATTTTACGTGCAAAAGATAAATGATTTATAAATTTCAAGATTATATTAGAGATTGAAAAGAAGTTATATTGAGGATCAGCCTGAACAGCAATCTCACCACTGCGCTCGACTTGAGTAGAATAAGAATGTTACTTCTCGCCATTAGACAACAGAATGTGGGTTGAGTGAGGCCCTTCCCTCCCTCATACCTGATTTTAACAATCACACTTTTTGGAATGTAGTGGTTTACTTATCTGATTAGATTAATAATTAATATTATTTTTATCCTGTAATACATGATGTTATTATTATTATTATTATTATTATTATTATTATTATTATTATTATTATTATTATTATTATTACTTTCAATCCTTCTGTAGTATTTAATCGGTCTTTTCATTTGAACTTTACAGTTTTAAAAGAATACATAGACTTTAATTGTTTGGCTATTAGGTCAATATTTTATGGGACAGCTCTGTATTTGATCATTTCGCTCCGTTTTCTATCCAGGCTTGGCGATGTGAATTGGTGCTGGACAGATGGCGTGGGTACTGGTTCCAAGTAAAAAAGTAATCATTTATTTCAACTATTATATAACATAACTCTATGGCACGACAGCTCACGGGGAACCTTGGCCTACCGCCCGGCCGCTGCGTCCCCCATCTCGGTCCACTACAGACGTCATGGATGGGGTGCAGTATTGGAGGGTGAGACGTGGTCAGCGCCTCTGGCCCCTCCCGGCCGGCCGGTTAATGCGGTCCTCACGACCTGGAGCCGCTACTTCTCCACCAAGTAGCTCCTCAATTGGCTCCCCAGGGACCTCACGAGGCTGAGTGCACCCCGGTCCAGGTCTCCCAGCGGGGGAAAAATCCCCACGCCGGTACTGGGGACTATTATATACATAAATCGAAATTAGTGAACTTTTCATTATATTTCAGACAATAATAGTTAAAAGTTATTAGAGTATTTAGAAAAATATATGGTGTTGTTCGGACCCTAAACAACAATCAGTCAGTAACAACAGAAAATAAATATATATTTCTACTAATGAAACACAATCATAATGGCGTGCGACTCGCTTAACTGTGAAGAATATCGAGATTTCACTTGTTATACATTATTATACTAAATGGGGACTGATACTGTCAATATTATTAAACATTACAAGCTCTCAACCTTAATAACGGAATATTGATTTTACCTATGCATTCTATGGTGATGGTCATTGGTCATGGAGTCCCTACGACTCACACACCTTCTTCTTACGTTCGCTAGCAGAGGACGCCCCACGATGGTATGGGACATTATGTCCAGCAACGTCAAACTGCCTTATGCGCGTGCGCAGTACTGAACAAAGTATAACCAAACCTGATATTGGCTACCCAACTTGGCGTGTAATGTTCGAACCTACACAGCTAATCTAAACGCTTTTCAATAATACTTAGTTTATTGTTCTGCTTTGAATTTAATTGAAAGTCCCAGTACAATTTAAGTTTCAAAGATTGAAATAATCTCGAAATATAATTCCGAAAATATGGAACATTTGTGTGACTAGTATAAAATTATGCGTTCTTCTTTTTTCGCGTGTGAGAGAGTCAAATACGGAATAAGGGCCAAGTGTTACCTTTTAAAACATTCAGACTTAAAACTAATATTTAGTGTGTTTAGGATTGTTTTCTCTTTGTCTATGGGACAGTGAAATGTGTCAGATATCTGCAAAATATGTTCCATAAAGACAGAAGAGTTGGTAATTATTTACAGGTTGGGCCGCTAACTCTCTCCGCTGCGACTTATGCCAGTTTTGCACTCTAACGGGACCGGTGTGGTTAGAGAGGGATTATGGGTGGGGAGATGGTTTAAAAAACTAATGTTGTATCCATTGCGCCGTTAGGAGTTGTTGGAAATATCGATAGTGAGGTACTACCACGATATAAAATTAGAAACATAAATGTATATGCACACACTAACTTAAACGGATTGGAACCTAACCTCGCGCTAAATTTGAAATCCACAGGCTTTGAAATTGTCATCATAAATACAAAGTCAATCAATCGCACTTAGTTTCATTCGATTTTAGAGTGGCCGAAGTTCTGCATAATAAAATTCACTGAACAGCTGTGTCTGCGTGAAACATACTTATACATCAGCACAGCGTCTAGCGACATATGCCGGTGTTGCATTCCACAACACTGTTCGCCTGCCGCCGACAATGAAACTCAGGTTTTAAGCACCTAGTGTGTAGTATTATTATATATTTACATTGCAAAAGTACTACAAGCCTTCTTTATTTATATTCTACTCCTTCTAGGCAGCATACTTCATAAACATTCACAAAAAATGATCGCTACGCGCACGTAATAAATTAGCGTTTAACTTAATTACGGAGCTTTTCCGATAAAAAAAAAAATGGTGAAAACATAACAAGTATAAACCAAACTTACAGTCAAACCACAATTTGTTTAATTTCTAGAGGGGCCCAAGCTCTCTATAATAACCGAAGATTTGAATTAAAATCATTTACAGAAATTCAGTAGTAAATGTTTAAGCAAATTTAACTGATTGAAAAAGTGTTCATACTGGTGATAAAATACGTCGCATGCACCTTTAGTATGTAGGTAAAACAATTGAAGGTGATTCTCAGCGCTGAACTTCCAGCACATAGTTACGGCCCGCAGCCACCTCCATGGCGTAGTTGGTTAGAGCGTTGGGCAAGCATCAACTATATACGTGGAGGGCGCAGGTTCGAATCCTGCTTGGGTTAAGCTGTCCAGTTGAGGTTTTTCCCGGGGTTTTTCCTCAACTCTAGGGACGAATGTCGGACAGCTTCAGCGATTCGGTCCCCGGATTCATCTCGCAACTCTATCATTCGTGTTTCATTGTCGTGAATTCCACCGTCCGAAATGTCTAGTCAGTTGGCAAAGGACGCTAAGCAGCCATTTCTGGAAACCAGAGCACCTAGTTCAAACCCGTACTACTGAGTTCAAATTAAGTATACAATAAAACCAAAGAAAATTAACGCCAAAGATTAGGATACTTAAATTTTTAAAAATCTCTTCGGTAGTTTTTTTCTTTTTTTTTTTTTTTTTGATTAGCATGAAGTAAACAGAAGTATAAGCTTTTTAAGAATAATTTGTTGCAGAGAGTAGAGAAGGTTATGTGCATGGTATACATCAGATTTTTTAAAAGTATATTACATATAAACTTTTATATCCAATAAAACAGTTTCTATACTTCACAAAATAGTATTATTTTACATATATACATTTATTATCTTGTATAATAAAGGAAGAAAGGAAAATATAATATTATTGTTTTCTAGCATCTAGGAATGCCTATTGTGTGGAGCAAGATTTGCATTCTACCCAAAAATTAGATTCTGAGATATCATCGTAAACACATATTTTAAGCTTCCCTTAAAAAAATTAATTGTTTCTAAAGGTTGCGTGTGCCTGTGAATAGCATAGAGATGTGTCTATGTCTCTGAACAGCATAAAGATATATCTATGTCTCAGAGCAGCATAAATGTGCGTCTATGTCTTTGAACAGCATAAAGGTGTTTCTATGTCTTTGAACAGCATAAAGGTATGAGTATGTCATTGAACAGCATAAAGGTATGTGTATGTCTTTGAACAGCATAAAGGTGTGAGTATGTATTTGAACAGCATAAAGGTGTGTCTATGTCTTGAACAGCATAAAGGTGTGTATATCTCTTTGAACAGCATAAAGGTGTGAGTATGTATTGGAACATCATAAAGGTGTGTCTATGTCTTTGAACAGCATAAAGATGTGTCTATGTCTTTCAACAGCATAAAGGTGTGTCTTTGTCTTTGAACAGCATAAATGTGCGTCTATGTCTTTAAACAGCATAAAGGTGTTTCTATGTCTTTGAACAGCATAAAGGTGTGTGTATGTCTTTGAACAGCATAAAGGTGTGAGTATGTATTTGAACAGCATAAAGGTGTGTCTATGCTTTGAACAACATAAAGGTGTGTATATGTCTTTGAACAGCATAAAGGTGTGTCTAAGTCTTTGAACAGCATAAAGGTGAGTCTATGTCTTTGAAAAGCATAAAGGTGTCTGTCTTTGAACAGCATAAACGTGTGTGTATGTCTTTGAACAGCATAAAGGTGCGTGTATGACTTTGAGCAGCACAAAGGTGTGTGTATGTCTTTAATCAGCATAAATGTGTCTATGTCTTTGAACAGCATAAAGGTGTGTGTATGTCTTTGAACAGCATAAAGGTGTGTCTATGTCTTGAACAGCATAAAGGTGTGTATATGTCTTTGAACAGCATAAAGGTGTGAGTATGTATTGGAACAGCATAAAGGTGTGTCTATGTCTTTGAACAGCATAAAGATGTGTCTATGTCTTTCAACTGCATAAAGGTGTGTCTATGTCTTTGAACAGCATACAGGTGTGTCTATGTCTTTGAACAGCATACAGGTGTGTCTATGTCTTTCATTTGCATAAAGGCGTGTCTATGTCTTTGAACAGCATAAAGGTGTGTCTTTGTCTTTGAACAGCATAAATGTGCGTCTATGTCTTTGAACAGCATAAAGGTGTGTATATGTCTTTGAACAGCATAAACATGTGAGTATGTATTTGAACAGCATAAAGGTGTGTCTATGTCTTTGAACAAAATAAATATGTGTCTATGTCTTTCAACAGCGTAAAGGTGTGTCTATGTCTTTGAACAGCATAAAGCTGTGTATATGTCTTTGAACAGCATAAAGGTGTGTCTAAGTCTTTGAACAGCATAAAGGTGTGTCCATGTCTTTCAACGGCATAAAGGTGTATCTAGGTTTTGAACATCATAAAGATGTCTGTATGTCTTTGAACAGCATAAAGATATGTCTATGTCTTTGAACAGCACAAAGGTGTGTGTATGTCTTTGATCAGCATAAAGTGTGTGTATGTCTTTGATCAGCATAACGGTATGTATGTCTTTGAACAGAATAAAGGTGTGTCTATGTCTTTAAACAGCATAAAGGTGTCTCTATGTCTTTCAACAGCATATAGGTATGTGTATGTCTTTAAACAGCATAAAGGGGTGTCTATGCCTTTGAACAGCATAAAGGTGTGTCTATGTCTTTGAACAGCATAAAGGTGTGTCTATGTCTTTGAACAGCATAAAGGTGTGTCTATGTCTTTGAACAGCATAAAGGTGTGTCTATGTCTTTGAACAGCATAAATGTTTATCTATGTCTTTGAACAGCATAAAGGGGTGTCTATGTCTTTGAATAGCATAAAGGTGTGTCTATGTCTTTGAACAGCATAAAGGTTTATCTATGTCTTTGAACAGCATAAAGGTGTGTCTATGTCTTTGAATAGCATAAAGGTGTGTATATGTCTTTGAACAGCATAAAGGTGTGTCTATGTCTTTGAACAGCATAAAGGTGTGTCCATGTCTTTCAACAGCATAAAGGTGTGTCTAAGTTTTGAACATCATAAGGAGGTCTCTATGTCTTTGAACAGCATAAAGATGTGTCTATGTCTTTGAACAGCACAAAGGTGTGTGTATGTCTTTGATCAGCATAAAGGTGTGTGTATGTATTTGATCAGCATAACGGTATGTATGTCTTTATACAGCATAAAGGTGTCTCTATGTCTTTCAACAGCATAAAGGTATGTGTATGTCTTTAAACAGCATAAAGGGGTGTCTATGTCTTTGAACAGCATAAAGGGTGTCTATGTCTTTGAACAGCATAAAGGTGTGTCTATGTCTTTGAACAGCATAAAGGTTTATCTATGTCTTTGAACAGCATAAAGGTGTGTCTATGTCTTTGAACAGCATAAAGGTGTGTGTATGTCTTTGAACAGCATAAAGGTGTGTATATGGCTTTGAGCAGCATAAAGGTGCGTGTATGGCTTTAATCAGCATAAATGTGTGTCTATGTCTTTGAACAGCATAAAGGTGTGTGTATGTCTTTGAACAGCATAAAGATGTGTATATGTCTTGAACAGCATAAAGATGTGTATATCTCTTTGAACAGCATAAAGGTGTGAGTATGTATTGGAACAGCATAAAGGTGTGTCTATGTCTTTGAACAGCATAAATATGTGTGTATATCTTTGAACAGCATAAAGGTGTACCTATGTCTTTGAACAGCATAAAGGTGTGTCTATGTCTTTGAACAGCATACAGGTGTGTGTATGTCTTTGAACAGCATAAAGGTGTGTCTATGTCTTTGAACAGCATAAAGGTGTGTCTATGTCTTTGAACAGCAAAAAGGTTTATCTATGTCTTTGAACAGCATAAAGGGGTGTCTATGTCTTTGAATAGCATAAAGGTGTGTCTATGTCTTTGAACAGCATAAAGGTTTATCTATGTCTTTGAACAGCATAAAGGTGTGTCTATGTCTTTGAATAGCATAAAGGTGTGTATATGTCTTTGAACAGCATAAAGGTGTGTCTATGTCTTTGAACAGCATAAAGGTGTGTCCATGTCTTTCAACAGCATAAAGGTGTGTCTAAGTTTTGAACATCATAAAGATGTCTCTATGTCTTTGAACAGCATAAAGATGTGTCTATGTCTTTGAACAGCACAAAGGTGTGTGTATGTCTTTGATCAGCATAAAGGTGTGTGTATGTCTTTTATCAGCATAACGGTATGTATGTCTTTATACAGCATAAAGGTGTCTCTATGTCTTTCAACAGCATAAAGGTATGTGTATGTCTTTAAACAGCATAAAGGGGTGTCTATGTCTTTGAACAGCATAAAGGGTGTCTACGTCTTTGAACAGCATAAAGGTGTGTCTATGTCTTTGAACAGCATAAAGGTTTATCTATGTCTTTGAACAGCATAAAGGTGTGTCTATGTCTTTGAACAGCATAAAGGTGTGTGTATGTCTTTGAACAGCATAAAGGTGTGTATATGGCTTTGAGCAGCATAAAGGTGCGTGTATGGCTTTAATCAGCATAAATGTGTGTCTATGTCTTTGAACAGCATAAAGGTGTGTGTATGTCTTTGAACAGCATAACGATGTGTATATGTCTTGAACAGCATAAAGATGTGTATATCTCTTTGAACAGCATAAAGGTGTGAGTATGTATTGGAACAGCATAAAGGTGTGTCTATGTCTTTGAACAGCATAAATATGTGTGTATATCTTTGAACAGCATAAAGGTGTATCTATGTCTTTGAACAGCATAAAGGTGTGTCTATGTCTTTGAACAGCATAAAGGTGTGTCTATGTCTTTGAACAGCATAAAGGTGTGTCTATGTCTTTGAACAGCATAAAGGTGTGTGTATGTCTTTCATCAGCATAAAGGTGTGCGTATGTCTTTGAACAGCATAAAGGTGTGTCTATGTCTTTGAACAGCATAAAGGTGTGTCTATGTCTTTGAACAGCATAAAGGTGTGTCTATGTCTTTGAACAGCATAAAGGTGTGTCTATGTCTTTGAACAGCATAAAGGTGTGTGTATGTCTTTGAACAGCATAAAGGTGTGTCTATGTCTTTGAACAGCATACAGGTGTGTCTATGTCTTTGAACAGCATAAAGGTGTGTGTATGTCTTTCATCAGCATAAAGGTGTGCGTATGTCTTTGATCAGCATAACGGTATGTATGTCTTTGAACAGCATAAAGGAGTGTCTATGTCTTTGAACAGCATAAAGGTGTCTCTATGTGTTTCAACAGCATAAAGGTATGTGTATGTCTTTAAACAGCATAAAGGTGTGTCTATGTCTTTGAACAGCATGAAGGTGTGTCTATGTCTTTGAACAGCATTCAGGTGTGTCTATGTCTTTGAACAGCATAAAGCTGTGTCTATGTCTTTGGACAGCATAAAGGTGTGTGTATGTCTTTGATCAGCATAAAGGTGTGTGTATTTGTTTGATAAGCATAACGGTATGTATGTCTTTGAACAGCATTAAGGTGTGTCTATGTCTTTGAACAGCAAAAATCAGTCTCTATGTCTTTGAACAGCATAAAGGTGTGTATATGTCTTTGAACAGCATAAAGGTGTGTCTATGTCTTTGAACAGCATAAAGGTGTGTCTATGTCTTTGAACAGCATATAGGTGTGCCTATGTCTTTGAACGGCATAAAGGTGTATCTATGTCTTTGAACAGCATAAAGGTGTGTCTATGTCTTTGAACAGCATAAAGGTGTGTCTATGTCTTTGAACAGCATGAATGTGTCTATGTCTTTGAACAGTATAAAGGTGTGTGTATGTCTTTGAACAGCATGAATGTGTCTATGTCTTTGAACAGTATAAAGGTGTGTCTATGTCTTTGAACAGCATGAATGTGTCTATGTCTTTGAACAGCATAAAGGTGTGTCTATGTCTTTGAACAGCATGAATGTGTCTATGTCTTTGAACAGCATAAAGGTGTGTCTATGTCTTTGAACAGCATGAATGTGTCTATGTCTTTGAACAGTATAAAGGTGTGTGTATGTCTTTCAACAGCATAAAGGTGTGTCTATGTCTTTAAATAGCATAAAGGTGTTTCTATGTATTTGAACAGCATAAAGTTATCGCCTGTGGTGCCATGGTAGTAAAAGCAGGCGTTAAACACCTCAAACAAACAAACAAATAAATCATAAACATTCGATTCCGATAAAGAACCTGAAATATAAGATTTGAGGACAGATGCATCGTAGAAAAGTATTTCTACTTTCTCACCGGCGTACTATGCACATAGCAGACACAGAAGATATTGTATTCCACCCAGAAATCCGATGGCTATAGTTGGTCTAAAATAAGTTTTGAGGTCTCTTTTAGCCAAATAATATTTTTATAAAAAGGTCCGTATGTCAGTTTGTCTGTTAGCAGCATAACTCAAAACGAAATTAGTATCTAAGTTCAGTATCTTTCAAGCAATGAGTAAAATTTCCACCCCCAAACTAACCTATACTGGAGTATTTTTGAAAATTTTTGATTTTCTCACAGATGGCTCAAACGATTTTGATTAAAATACCATGTTTACATTGAACATTTTTGAAAAATTCTGATTTTTTCACTGATGGTTCTAACAATTTTGATTAAAATACCACATGTTTAAGATATTTTCTTTACAAATGGTGTGTGCCTTGAATATTCCGGCATCTAACTTCTGAAGTCCTCTTCATTCTGATAAATTTTGCATAACTAGCAAACCTTAAGAGATAGAGCAAATCTTGCTCGACAACACATCGAAACACAGGTTTCCAGCGAAGGAGCTTCTGGCACTCGTGGTGAGATATGAGGTGAGCGGACTACCTCAGCAAGTGGTGGTCTGCTCAGACTATTTTCTTTATGACTCTGGGAAACATGCACAGCATTAGGAATTCATTAATCTTGTGGATTAAAAGAGTAAAAACATCTATCTATTAACTGACGGTGACTCCAATGCCCAACATAGTGTATGGGGTAGCATGAAGATCAATGGGATAGTGGAGAAATACTCGATTTCCTTAACTTTACGAACCTGGAGATCGTGAATCAGGAAAACTTTGTAACTTTCAGAAGGAGGAGGTCCTAGAGTCCTTTGGGATTCTTGAGGACGTGAAGGATTAGTCTGGACCCCTCTTTATCCGACCACAGGAATACCCGCTTTGATCTTGAGGGAAAAGGAAAGAACAGCATTTACAGGAACCCTAGGAGAACTAATTGAGATTCCTTCCTGGTGGCCTGAAGGATGGGCTTGAGAATGGACCCTAGAACTGCCTGAGGAACACGTAGGTCCTAGAGTGTTATGTGAGCTTTTTCACTAAAATCTCTCTGGTCTTTGCTTATAAAGGAAACTGCCCTGTCCTGTCGGAGGTGCAGGCAAAAGACAGGTGAAATGGAACCCTTTTTAAGGGCAATCAATGCTTATAAAGTCAACAAGTGACAAGAAAAGCCACAGAATCGGCACTCCACCACCTAGTTATATGGAGAACTGGCATGCAGTTTTTCTGGACATTGAGGGTTGCATTTAGTCATATGACTCTGGGTACCATTAATAGATATCTGGAAGAATGGGGTATCATTTTGATCATTTCGGACTGGATCGGAAGATCACCAGGTGGTGGTGCCTCTGGGGAATATTACTATCAGAGCATCAGCATCCCGGGGCTTTCCCATAGCAGGAGTCTTGTCACTCACTCTATGGTGCCTGGTGGTGGATGATCTACTGAACTGGCTCAACAAAGGAGGAATCCATGCTCAAGGATATGCAGATGACATATGCCTTGTAGTAAAAGGAAAATTTCCTAGCACGGTCTCGGAGATTATTCAGGAGTGCTTGCTTGCTATAAAGAAAAAGTATAGAGAAACGGATTTGTATGTTAACCCATACAAGACCAATATCATGGTCTTCATAAGGAAAAGGACCCTGCCGGGACTGGCAGTTTCCCTCCTATTTGGGAATAGATTGAAGCTTTCTGAGTCGGTCGAGTATCTATGAGTTATATTGAATGCTGGGATTAGTTGGAAAAAGCATGTAGATTATAAAGTTAAGGAGGTCCAGAATTCCTTTTGGATATGTAGGATGGCAATCGACCTGAGGTGGGGCCTAAGGCCGAAAGTGCTCATCTGGCCACAAGGCCTAATGAACCCCATGAAGCGGCATGGCTAGATTCGCTGCCGAGATTGGCATGTATCGTGTTAAGTGGGACGATGCGGACACCTGCCTTAGGGATATTGGTGGACCTTTCTCATCCGCATTTGTTTGTAAAGGAGGTTGCAAGAGTGAGTGCGCCGCCTCTAAAGAAGCTCTAAACTACCTCATAGAGGACACTCACTGATTCTGAGTAAACTTCAAAAGGGGTGTTTCATCGCCCTGGTGGCAGATGATTTAATAAGGGCCAGATATAATCTAAGCCCAGCTTATAAGGTGGGGTTTCCGACAAGGAAGGAATGTCACCCAAGGACTGAGTTCCCTCTGAAGGCTGAACGCCAGATGTGGTACACTGGCGGTTCACGCTTCGGGGGCAGGACGGGGGCCGAAACCTCCCCAATGGAACCTCCCCTTGGAACCAATCTTGCCATTCTCCTTGGAAGGTTTACTACTGTGTGAGGCTAGCCTGACACATGCATATTTTAAACTTACCAAGCAAACGAGTGGACATCCATATCCATTCAGATAGTCAGACTGCTTTGAAAGCCCTTACGGAGTTAAACCGAGATATCCAGATTGGTGTGGGATGTTGAGCAGAGTTTATGCCCGCGGCCAGGTTACCTTTGTCTGGGTTCCTGGTCATGCGGGCATCAGACATAATGATATGGCGGAGGGGCTGTCTAAGCGGGCTGCAGTTATTACCTTTGTAGAACCCGAGCCTTTTTGGCGTGCCCCTAGAATAGTCGAGTTAAGATAACCCAGCATATAGCTAGGGCTCATCTTGAGATTTGGAGATTGAAAAATACCGGGAGATAGGTCCATGATTTTATTGCTGGACAATGTTGCAAACTAAGTCAAGCTATCTAATTAGCTCCACGCTCAGAGTGATTGTTGTCTATGTCACTAGACACAACACGCTTAGAAGGCATTTAAGCATAATGATGCTTACTGAGGATCCCATGAGTAGGAAATGTGGGAATGATTCTGAAACCTCCCAGCACATGTTATGTGAATGCGAGGCACTCGCTTTTCACAGTTATGTAACTCTGGGTTCCTTCTTTTTGGAGCCAGGGGATAAAGGAGAGGCATATCGGATTTATTGGGACCATCGGACTTGATCGAAAGCTAGTTTAGCAGGCACAAAAGGCTCTAGGAGCCTACATGTTAGATCTCGTGAGAGGCTACTTAGTTATCATCACTATCATCATAAACATTATCATTATACATGCGGTTAATAAAGTAAGCTGATCCTAAAACAATGAAACATGTATAACGTACACGACATTCAGTCAACGACATATATAAGGTATAATAAAGCTAATACTTGAAAACGTCTTTCTAAAAGCTTTATGAACATTCAAAACAAACCTGAATTTATTACCTATACAAATAGTATGTAATATAGAGTTCTATAAGTTCAGTGTGCATTATAAACTCCTAAGACCTCTAGAAAGCTTCTCTTTTAAACAAATAAATATATGATGTGGTAAATGGGTATCGGACATTAGACGTGCTGTTTAGAAAGCAGACATATTTCCGCTACGCTAATGGTCGCTTTCCCAGACGTGACTGGCCAAATTATGAAACAGCCACCACTAGAGACTTTACACTAACACGGGGAGCACAAGAGTTCAAATTACGGTACGGCCTGTGAATATGTGATATTGCAACTTAATAACGGATAAGGCAAACAGATATACACTTCGCTCGTGTTATTTTATTACATATTAATTGCAAATTTATGAATAAACGAGTAACAGAACGGCAAAGCCAGGAGTGCACATGACCAATCCAGAGGTTTGTATTAATTTCGAATCCGCACAAATATTCACCCTGAAGTCCAAATTCGTGAACATCGGAGGAATATGTTATACAAACATCATAGAGGCCCACTTTGGCAGTGTGGTATTAGCGTGTTGCCTCAGATACAACATGTCGCGACTTCGAGTCTCACTTAGGATGAGTTGTCCGAATAATTTTTTCCTCCCTCGGGGTTTTCCCTTTTGAGAAAGAGATATGAATAAAAATATATCAAGAATCCTAATAATATGTGGAATTATACATAGAACAATGAGAAATAAAACAAGACTACGAAACCAGATTAAAGTTTTACAAAACAATGGCGGTTCCTACACTATTATATGGATGTGAGACAAGGATCACCACAAAGAAAATGAAAACCAGTTTACAAAGTGCAGAAATGAACTTTTAAGGCAAACAAAAGGAGGTACAAAATTAGACCAAATCGGGGAGGAAGATATGAGAGCAGAACTTAATATAGAATCAATAAATTCCAACATATCAGAACCAGTGAATGCAACATGTTCAAAGAATGGCAGATTCAAGACTGCCTAGGATTGCATTTGGATATGAACCAAAAGGAAGGAGAGATGTTGGTCGACCCAGAAACAGGTGGTGGGAAAAACTGTAAGACGGAATGGGCGATGAAGAAGATGAAGAAGAAGAAGTTTTCCCCTTATCCTAAGAAGACGAATTTCGAGTTAACTTTAAGGTCCATGGATCTCGAGATCATTTGAGCATCATTTCACCAATTTCATTCACGTCCCACATGACCAACTAAGTTAATGGACGTTTAAATAAATAAATAAATAGATAAATAAAGCATGTTAGAAATATTATATTTATGAATTCAACCTTTCTGGAATGAAGATACACCACACACACACTCTCTCCCTCTCTCTTTCTGTCTCTCTCTCTCCCTCTCTCTTATACACACATACTCTCTCGCAAACACATACATTCTCTCTCATACATACACATAATCCCTCTCTCTCACACGAACACACACGTGCTAGTAACTGCATATAGGTTAATTTAGAAAATATATATATAAAGAATAAAAATTGTACAATTTTACAAAAATTATAAAACCTATATGCAAATATTGAAAATAACCAGATGTTGTGTTGTTTAATGTCTTTTAACCTGGTTGGTCATATCGGACAATGATAAAATCAGTAAAATGATGATGCTCAAATGATCTCGGGATCCATAAGCTTAAAGTTACTCGACATTCGTCTTCTCAGGATAAGGGAAATCTTCGTAAAAATGTATCCGTAACCGAGATTCGAACTCAGGACCTCTTGAATGTGAGAGGCATACTCACTACCCACCCCACAATTTGTTCTACTTGTACGGCATCACAACTCTAAATGTGAAAACATATTTCATACAGAATTTTAGAAAATGATAATTTTTCTGATATGTTTTTTAATTTACAATTTTTGATATAAATTAGATTTAATAATTCGTTATCACTGTGAAATTTATACATTTTCTTATTAAATGGAAAGCAGTAAGTTTCTTCTCTCTTACACTGCTGATCCAAGTTTAATTCCCGATAGGTGGCTGAAGGCGATGATTTTTCTGGTGTGTTTGCTCAATAATTAGGATAAATAACAGATTGATTTAATCCTTTAAAACCTCTGACTTCATATTTTCATTGATTTCATATTTCGATTCATTGTGTTTTGTGATCTGTTTGAACACCAAAGTTACATAGAGAATGGAGATAGGAGAAGGAGTGTGGAGCAGGAAGGTACCGGTAGTAAACGATAAAATTTTCGTAAAATTTTCAGTTTGAAAATGCTCTTGATCCAAGCAAAGTGCATATAACTATCCATTCCTCTCTAATGTAGCTCAAAATATTTATTTTCTTTGTCAATTATATGAGATATTAAAATACATATATACTTATTCAATTATTATATTTTCATTCAATTACTTGCAGAAAAATAAGGAATTTTTAATGTTTAAACAATGTTTTAATAGACTGGAGACAAAAGATAGAAACAGAAGGAAGTGAAAGCGAGAGGGTGAAGCTGAAAACATGGAAACATGTCACATGTAACGGATTCTGCTGATTTATTGCCCTCGCGAAGTCTGCACCATTATAGTTTATTTGTGTCCTCTACAAACCTATAAAGATATTACATTATGTTTAGCCGCAAATACAGGCGGAATTTAGGAGGCTGAATATATATTCAAATTTTTAACACACGGGTCGCTCTTTGGTGACCTTTAAACTCCACTCCTCGCGCGAACAAAATACATAAAAAACAAACAAAAAAAAACACTAATGCCTTTAATGGCTTGGAAATGGTTATTATTATAAAAATTATCTTTGGCACAAACTTATATTTTACGTTTACTAAGTTAGATTTACCAATTAATGAAAATTAAACAAAATTCATATAGAGTAATGAGGTATTAAGCATTTTGGTATAAAATTGAGTTAATATATTTTTGTCATAAATATAATACCTATACAATATTATAATCCATTTTTGAGAAAATAAAATATCGAAAAAGCATGTTTGTAAAAATGATTTGCTTTGTGAGAGTTTCTTGTATCTTTGGAGCTGAAATTAAATACTAAGTTTGGTATTTATTAAACTTGCTACTTGAGAACTATGTTGACGGAAGACCCATACAAACATGCTGGGAACATTTTATTAAAATTATATTTTATTTAGGGAATCTCAAAGCATATTTACAATGAAATATCAATATTGAAAATTAATTTTCTCCACGCGATATATATATTTTTATTTTATTTTATTTTTCAACCTCCAATAGGCTATACATAAAAGACAAATTCATAGAAAATAATTATTTTATTACTAAAAGTTTTGTACACTTATGGTTACCTTTCAACATAATCACCGAAAAGATTGAGACATTTATCGTACCTGGGCCAAGCTTTGCAATACCCGCTTCAAAAACTGTTGCCGCCAATGATTTCAAAAGAGCATCGACGTTGTTTAGAAGATCTTCGTTGGTTTGAAAGTGCTGCTCTCTTAGCCACGTCTTCTGTTTAGGGAAAAGGTGAAAGTCGCTAGGTGTCAGGTCAGGACTGTACGACAGGTGATCGAAAATGTTCCATTGAAATTGTTCAAGGAGACGATGGGTTATGCCAGCAGTATGTGGATGAGCGTTGTCATGGATCAACACAATTTCTGAAGTCAGTATTCCTCTTCGTTTGTTTTGAATGGCTCCCCGCAAACGTTGTTAAGTACGAACATCTTCAAAACAACGTCGATGCTCATTTGAAAGTTGTTTTACTTTTCACGTGAAAACGTGTTTATTTACAGTATGTAAATTTTTTCAAAAGCCACATTTTGTTCACAATTTACTATTTAAACACTTGTAAACTGTTTATTTAAAATAGGTTTCTTTGTTAAATATATTTTGAGACACTCTTGCTGCTTATTATTACTTTCTTTAGTGCGTATGAACAACGAACATAGTAGACAGATAAGGTATTGCATTCCACCCAAAATTTCGATACCGACGTTAAAGTTTTAGGATACCCTGAACCCAAAAAGAGCAGTTTTAAAAAAAGGTCGGTATGTTTGTGTGTGTATGTGAGCGCGCGTGCGCGTCTGTCTGTGTGTATGAGTATCTGTGTGTGTGTATATATGTCTGTGGAGAGCATAACTCAAAAATGAAAAGTTGTAAAATACCAAATGAATTTAAGTTCCGTATCTTTCAAGTTTATGAAACGAGTATTTTCTGGAAACGCTCCTCCTAACCCAACAGCAGCCTCCGTTTATATAGAACATTGTCCGAAAATTTTGATTTTCTCAAAAATGGCTCCTGCGATTGTAATTAAAATAGCATATATTAATGTAGTTTTGTGACAAATGAATGTGTAACTTTAATTTTATGGGAATAACCTCTAGTTTCATACGTATTTCGTTTCACTGACCGTACAAATCAAATGAATTTGATTGTTTTACATATCACCCAGCATTTAAAAACGTTGACTATTACTTTAGTCTAGTGTATTCCCCAAATTTCCCTTCTAATCACAAGGAAGCAAATAATAAGACCAATTTTACTAAAGTTTATCTGGATTGGCATGATGTAGGTAAAAGAATAATCTTTTGTAAGAATTATTTGTGAAACATGTGCAAAAAGTCATGTGAATGGAACATAAAAATTTTACTTTCTCTACTAGTACACACTACATAGGTAGAAAAGTTATTGCATTCCACCCCCTAAAGTATACCTGTTTATAAAGAGTTCCTTTTGTGTGTGTCCGTGTGTCTGTGAACAAGACGAAAAGTCTATTAAACACCAAAATCTTTATATATAAGTTCAGCATGTTCTAAGGAATGTGATACGAAGATTTTCAAGAAAGTTCCTCACAAAAAACTACCCTATATATGGAAAGAATTTCGAAAATTCTGATTTTGGGACAAAATGGTTGTAAGGAGTTTCATTAAAATCATACTTGTATAACAAATAAAACATATATTTTGAATTTTCAGTAAATAGGCTTCTTTATTCTGAATGACTTTTGCATAACTGAAAACCATAAGAGATGGACAAAAAGTTGCTGCACAAAAATGATGAGCTTCTTAAAATATTCAATTTATGTCATCATACATAATTATTTGTGGAGTTAAACACTCCCAGAGCATTTATTATTGTTGGCTTCTATATTAATCTACTTACAATTTTCTCAAACGGGAAGTCCTTTCGTGCAAATAGAACCAAATTTCAATTGTTTCACATACCAATCAGCTTTAAAAGAATTGACTATCGCTTTAGTCTAGAGAAATCCTTTATATCCCTTCGGCACATATCCAAAATGTTTTCCTTTAGAAATTTTAAAGTTCATACATTTCAGTGTTATACGCTATATAAGATATTTGAATAAATTATAAACAAAGCAAGTAATAAGAGCAACTATGCTATTGTTTATCTCGATTAGCATGATGTAAATTACAGAATTATCTTTTGTATGTATTTTTGTGAAACAGGCACAGAAAGACCTGTGAATAGAATCATCAGATATTTATTTAATTTGTTTGTAATAAAGTGTTTCCTGATTTCATAGATAAAGGGAATATGCTGGTTCTTTGAGGAACTATTCTTAACAGGCAGTTGGGATTAATTTCATAATGCTCAATGATCTACAGAGATCATCAATGTTTTCATACTCAATGGGCTAATTCCGTACAGAGTCTGACCCCTTGTCCAGGTCTGAAAATACGTAATATACTCGTCTCGTAAATGTCCGCATTTTCAAAAATATAATGTGAGAACAAATAATCATTGAAACTTAGATATGTTATTCTTTGTTTTCAATAAATTACAAAATAGAATGATTCAATATTCTAATAGTATCTAAATATCTTTAACACAATTACATTTGGAAATGTAAATTGAGTCCTAAATTAAGCAATAGAAATAGTGTTATTCTTCTTCTTATCATTATTATAGATATTATTATTATTAATAGTAGTACTAGTAGTAGTAGTGGCAGTGGTAGTGGTAGTGGTGGTAATAGTAGGGTACCTAGTAGTAGTAGTAGTAGTAGTAGTGGTGATAGTGGTGGTAGCGGCGGTAGTGGCAGTAGCAGTAGTATCTAATTGATCTATTACCTTGATCTTTAAGGTCCTATGAAATAGGTAAGAGTGATGACAATGGAAGCAATATAATAGTAGTGGTTATAATAATAATAGTAGTAATAATGTTTTTCTCGTGCTAGTAATTTAACGTCATTTAACCGGTAGGTAATATCGGACAATGAATGAAAGCGATGAAATGATTCTCAAATGAGCTCAAGGTCAATAAAGCTTTAAGTTACTCAACATTTCTTTTCTTAGGATAAGCGAAAGCCCCGAAAAAATTCTTATTAACTCACTCTAATTGAGGTTCGAACTTGGGACCTCTTCACTGCAAGGCAGACGCAGCACCACTACTGAAGCTGAGACAGTAGATAGCTGTAGATTGAGTAATCTTTGAATATACTTATAAAAATTAAAGTTTTATTTAATAAAATAAATACGAAGGTCGGCTAATAATTCCCGGGCTTATGAATGAAAACAGCATTTGATTTTTTTTTTTATTTCTCAACATAATCTCGAGAAAGGCTAACACATTTGTCATATCGGCGTTCTAATTAAAGTATACCATATCCGTTGTGCAATTTATAAAGGTCCTCAAAATACCACTTTACCACATCAATGACCTCCTTGTTGCTGTGAAATCTTCGTCCTCCAAGAAATGTTTTGAGGTTTGGGAACAGATGGTGGTCACTGGGTAGCAGATCTGGCGAATAGGGTGGATGTTCGAGCAATTCGAACTTGAACGACTGAACGATGGGTATTGTGATGAAACAGATTTTCAAGATTTTTTTTTTTTTGCCAAATGAGTTATTTTTCTTTTCACCTCATCACTCAAACGTTGCAGTAAGCTTGCGTAGAAGTCACCAGTGATACTTTTACCCTTTTCCAAGTAATCAATAAAATAATTCCCTGTGCATCCCAGAAAACACTCGCCATAAGCTTGTTAGCTGACAAAATTAACTTTGTCTTTTTGGAGTTGGTTCATCTGGCGCATTCCAGTGTTTTGACTGTGATTTACTTTCTGGAGTGTAGTGATATATCCAAGTTTCATCCATGGTAATAAGCCGTCTCAAAAATTCATTGGCTCCACATTCTTAACTGAAACAGTTTTTCTTTGCAAATTTTCATCAGATATCAACAAACTCGGCTACAATATTACACAGAGCTTGTGAAAGCCCAAAACATTACTTAAAATATTACCTGCATGTCCTTTTGATATGTTTGCAGCCTCTACTATCTCAAACAACTTTAATCTGCGGTCTTCCAGTACTAAACAATGAATTTTTTCAATGATCTCTGGAGTTGGCATTTCTATTACGTCCCATTTTAATCTCTGCATCCCACCTTTTAATCATTGAATATGAAGGGGCAGAGTCTTTCATTGTTCTGTACACTTTCTCTTTGATTTATTTAGGCGTTAAACCTTTCAAATGGAAATGGAAATCACTGCTCGTTTTTCCAAATTTCCCATTTTCGTAAAAACTCTAAAGTTGTCTTGTTTAAACTAAAACTAAAACAAGCTATTGACCTGTGACTATAGATACAAGCTAGTATAGATGTAAATTGTACGATACTACCGTCCAACTGGCCTAGTGGCGCCATATCTGTGTGAGGCTCAGGACTTATAAGCATAACAAACTATTAATCTCGAAGCAAAAATTTAAAAAAAAATAAAATGTGTTCCATTCCATTAATTTCTCCAGCTGTTCCAAATACGAACTGTTCTTACAAAAGACTACTCTTTTATTTACATCTTGCTATACGAGATAAACATGAGCAGAGTTTGTCTTATTACTTGCTTCATTGTAAGTAGAAGGGAGTACTTATGCTCAAGCGATAGTCAAATCTTTTAAAAGCCCATCGCTATGTGAAACGATTGAGGTTCGGTCCGCTTTGCATGGTAGTTTAAAACTGAAAACAATAACAACAAATATCTAAAAAAAACGGTCAACTCTACAAGAAAATACGTATTACGTAAATTATGTGCTCTAATGTGAGCTACATGTTTTAAGTTTTTGTCTAACTTAAACGGTTTAACCGTTATGTAAAATTCTACAAACCTCATTCAGAATAAAAAGGTCTTCAGAGGCTATTCCCAGAAAATTCAAAATATACATTTTATTTGTAATGTAAATATCTTTCGTATATAATGTTTGAATAAAAACACTTGAGCCACTTTTCTAAAAACAGCACTATCAAAACCTTTTCCATGTAAGAGGTAGTTTGTGATGAGGAATTTTTTAATAATCCTCGTGTCAAATCTTGGAAATTTTAATTAAAATATGAAGTTTAGATGAATGTTAAATATATTTTAAAAACTAACCTGCACGAAAACATAAAAAGGAGTGCTACTTTCTCTACATAATATTGAACTTTCTACAAATTATCCTCATAAAAGCTTACTTTATGGTTTTAACTTGAAATCGAGCTAAGCGTTTGCAGAAATTGTTTCACTATACATTTCCCTTTCAATAAAAAGCTACCGGGTGCTGAAAGGATAGTCAGATACTTATAAAGCGAGTTACTATAGAGCACACTGGCTTTGAAATTCTCTGCCCGTTGCATCAATTTACGAGAAACAAACCTATGGTGACTTAGCATAGGAGAATTCAAACCAATAAAACGAATATATCTGAAATACTATAAGAGCTTATTTGACATACATTGGTGTTTTAATGAGGTGTACATTTTTAATTTCTCTATTAAGTACATAGATGGAGAAGGTATTACATGCCATCCAAAATATATGCTGAGATTTCAGTGGAAATACAGTTTAAATCCCCTAAATAAAAAAAAAATATTTTTAGAAAAAAATCCATATGTGTGAGTACTCGTGTGAGTCTCAATGAACAACATGACTCAAAACAAAACCTGGTATTTAAGTTCAACAGTTTTTAAAAGAAAATCCTCTCATCCCAAACTATCCATTACATGGAAAATTGTTGATTTTATCAAAAATTGTGCTAACATTTTGATTATAAAGCATATATTAAATATATTGACATAGCAAACAAGATAAAGATCTTGAATTTTCTGGAAATAGCCTCTGAATCCCTCTGAAAATAATATAACCGGTAAACCACAAGAGATGGACAAGATCTTACTACACAAAAATTGTAGAGCATATAAAACAGACAATTTATATCATATACGTTTTTTGTGGAGTTAACCATTTCCGATATATACTTGATAGTTGCTTCTCAAGCGGAACTCTTCATTCGTCTCATTTCACTTTTGTTTTACTCCTTGTTATGCAAAGAGTGCCGAATTTTAATGCCAATTGCATAGCAACGGCCTTTAAAACTTTGACGTTAGCTTCAGCCTAGTGTATTCCCATATTTCCACTCCAGTTATAAGGAACTAAATAATAAGATAATTTCTGCTAAAGTTTATCTCGATTAGTAAGAAGTAGATAGAAGAATAATTACTTTGTCTAGCGCGTACGTACATACAATTTACATAATACATATAGAAGGTAATGTGAGACCGAGATTACACCGAAAATACATCCTTTGAGACTCCCTAAATCAGAAACATGTGGCGAGCGCGCGTGTTTGTAAGTCTGTGGACAGCTTAGCTCAAAAACGAAAGTGGGTATTCAACTATATCTAAATATTCAACTATACCAAAGTTGGTATTTAACTTCAGTATTTTCCAAGGACGAGATACCAAGAGTTTCAAGAAAATTCCCCATCAATAACTACCCTTTATATGGAGCATTTTTCGAAAATGTTTTTCTTCTCAAAAATGTCTCGATTTAGATTGAAATGTCATATGTTTAAGATATTTTCATGATAAACGAAATGCATATCTTGAAAATTTCTTGAAATACCCTCTGGATACCTCTTCATTCAGCATGACTTTTGTATAACTCGTAAACCGTGAGAGAGAAAAAAACTTACTACGCAAATATGTAGATTTCATTAAAACACATGTCATATAGCTTTTTACTGTAGAATTAAGCATTTCCGAGATATTCCTTGTTAATTCTTTCAATTTTAAATTGCTTAAACCTTTCTCAAGCGGAAGTCATCTTTCGTTTCATCTCTTTTGTTCTACTCCCGGAAACGCAAAGCAGAACTGAATTTCTTCTTTTTCACAAAGCTTTATAAAAGATTTCACTCTTCTATCACCACATTTCTCTTTTATATTCAAGTAAGCAAGTAATAAGACTAACATTTAAATCGATTAGCATTTTTGTAGGGAAAGTTTGTTTGTGGAACAGTTAGAGAAAGTCATGTGAATGGAACACATCATATTTGTTTTACTTTCTCTACACGTTCTATGTGCGTAGTGTATAGGGAGAGTATTGAATTCCACCAAAAAATTCGATAGCAAGATTTCACCGGAAATATATGTTCTAGGACCCCCTGAATTCAAAAAAAGCATTTCAGAAAAACTAGCGCGCGCGCGCGCGTGTATGTGTGTGTGTCTGTGGACAGCATTGCTCTTAAACGAAAAGACCGTTAATTATCAAACTTGATATTTAAGTTTGGTATCTTCCATGGATGCAACACCCCCCTCCCCATCTCAAACTATCCTTTACATGGAAAATGTTTCGAACATTTTTGTTTATCTCTAACGATTTTGATTAAAATCTCTTGTATTTAAGGTAATTTTCACGACAAATACAATATATTTCTTGTACTTTCAGGGAATATCCTCTGAAGACCTCTTTATTGTGGATGAATTTTGCCGAATTTTGTTTAACTGCTAAACCGTAAGAGATAGAAAAAAACTTACCACTCAAAAAACTGCAGACGTCATAACACACAATTTATATCTATTATGTTTTTGTTGTGGAGGTTTCTGAGATATTCCTTGTTATTGGTTTCAATTGTAAGGTACTTATACTTTTCTCAGACAGGAAGTGTCCGTTTTCCTTTTGTTCTACTTCTGGCCAAGCCAAAAAGCTATTTGTGTTGACAATCGCATAACATAGCTTAAAATATTCACTATCACTTTAGCAGAGCGCATTCCTTAAGTTCCCTTCTACTTATAAAGAGCTATGTATAAGAACGTTCTGCTAATGTTTATCTCGATTAGCATTGTGTGGAAAGAAGAATTTTGTATTGAATTTGAAGAGCAGCTAGAGAAAGTCATGTGGGTGTAACGCATCAGATTTTTTATGATAATGATTTGTTTGCAGAACAGAATAGGAAAGTTATGTAAATAGAATACATTTTAATTCTTTTCTAAAGGTTTTTGTCTATTTCTTATATTTAATATATTTCTTATATAATAATAATAATAATAATAATAATAATAATAATAATAATCATAATAATAATAAAGTATTTTAGGTTTTAGAGTATGCAGGCAAAATGATTACTCATTGGCGTTTTGTTTATGGACGCTCTTTAACTGCTGTGGTTCTCAGCGTCCCATTCTGGGCGTCAAAGTCCTCTTAATTTTGCTCAGAGGCCTTTCTATCAGGCTTGAGGTTCTTTTACGTGCCGTAAATCTGGACACGGGACCCTTTTCCCTTCCAAAGGAAGCCATGCTAAGGATTTTTACGCCCGAAAAAATCCATCGGCCTCCGCTGGGTTTGAACCCGCGACCTGGGTATATGAAGTTAGCATGGTAACCATTACACTACGGAGGGCGACTAGGCAATTATTATTATAATTCTTGTACTTCTTTCCTACTTCATAATTACAAACCACGAACTTAACATTACACAGTATTTTATTATTTTTATTATTATTTTTATTATTACTATTATTATTAATAATATTATTAATATTATTACTATTAAAGTAGTTTAGGTTTCAGCGATGTAGGCAAAACGTGTACTCAATGTTACCTAGGGAACTATAATTCTTGTACTTTTTTCCCACTTCATAATTACCAGTCACGAACCTAGAGGTACACAGCACTTCGAGCTATATATTTATGAACAATCAATTGCGACATCCGCTATAACAATACCTTTTAATAATTTGCTATTCCCAACGCATACCTTTTACCGCAACTGGCCGCCGGCTATACGGACATCACAATTCGATCTTTGGTGGCCACAGCGACCGGTTTTACATCTTTTTGGTCCGTTATGAAAACGGCATACTTTATTAATACAGACACCGTGTTATACGACTCATTTAAATAACCATACGGTTGGTCGCGATAAAGTTGAATGTTATCTTCATTGTATGTGACTACCGCCGCAATAATTCCAGCAGGAACGTGAGGTTACGGGTGATAAACCGGCTGGTGATGAGTCATCACGTATGCTTGTTTCGGAATATTAAACACCTCAACCTCCGGCACTTTTACAATCTCGGTCACTTTTGCATGTGGCTATACTAATGCATGTGGGAGTATAGGAAAGCTGTTGGACGCGGATCTGCTTTATATGTCTCGCTTTTATTGACGTTTCGACCTCATATCATAAAGTTAACTTCGAGCAAAAACGGGTTTTGTGGCTGGTGCTAGAATGGCTACATTCATAGGCTCATGTAAGAAAGACAGTTGTGAATCTTGTATTTTATGGCCATCAGAAACAGTGCATCAAAAGCGGTCTTGTCCCGGGACTTCTACACTTGAATAAAGATGGTCACGTCTTGTACGTAGAACAAACCTACAAGCACCATCATAAACACAGAAGTCGGTGTGCCGCACTGTTAGATACTTACTTGTAACGGCTGGCTTAACGCACAAAATAGAGGATTTCGGAGGCCTTTCGGTGTTATGCCGCTGTCTACGTCAAGAACGTGGATAGATGGATAACCTATACTTAACTTATTACACGACAAGAAACTAACACATTTTGCATTATTACAGCTTGATAAGCAAATAACGGAAGAAATTCTAATAAAGACGAAAGAGAATAGTTTTAATAATTCACCCATTACTTTATATATTTGTATTTACTTTTTCAACCACGCATATACAGTCACATAGTATTGCGTTCCACCGAGAAATTCAATACCGATATTTCACCGGAAATACATTTTTGAGGTCCCCTGAATAAAATCCTTTTTAGAAAAATGCCCATGTAGGTATCCATGTGTGTGTATGTGTGTGGACAGGCTATTCCCAGAAAAGACCAGATATTCATTTTATTTGTTATACATGTTTGTTTAGTGTACGATATTTTAATTAAAAATGGTTTGAGTCATTTTTCAGAAAAAAAAAACGAAAATTTGAACATGTAAAGCATATTTGTCCATGTAAAGTTTGGAATAAGGGAGGATTTTCCTGAAAATGCATACTTCTGGTAAAATCCGCTAGCGAAATTTCTAGGTGGAATAAAATACCTTCTCTACCTATGTACTATGCTCTAAGTAGAGAAAGTAAAACTGGAAAGAGATGCAATAATAGGAAACAAGCAAGTGAGGAAGAAGATTCCTAGGTTCAAATTCGTTTGCTAGCTGCAGAGCAGCATCACTTTGTCCTCCGCCTGGAGGAATTAAACTACTCACTACTCGCTTCAGCTAGAAAGTTTCAAATTTTCATGAAGAAAAGTTGTCCCTATATTCAAATTCTGTAGTAATGACTGAGGTTTATTTGGATCTCCTCCTATACATGTTAAATGTTTACTTTCTCTAACGCCGTATATAAATGTACATAGGGATAGAGAAGCATGGCATTCCACCCAAAAATTCCATGTTTTAGGACCCCCTGAATCCAAAAAAAAAAAAAAGCATTTTCAGAAACAGGTGCCTGTGTGTGTGTGCCTGTGGACAGCATAGCTCAAAAACGGAAAGAGGGTTAAATACCAAACTTGTGTTTAAGTTTGGTATCTTCCAAGATACGAAGATTTTCAAGAAAATCCTCCCAACCCTAACCACCCTCTGCATGGAAACATTTTAGATTTTTTTTTCTTAAAAATGCTCTAACGATTTTGATTAAAATACCACATATTAAAACCATTTCTACCATAAATAAAATCTATATACTGACTTTTCTGGAAGCAGCTTCTAAAGACCTGTTTATTCTGGATGAATTTTGCTTAATTTGGCATAACTAATAAACTGTAAGAGATAGATAAAAACTTAATCTACAAAAAACATAGTTCTTGTTAAAATACCAAGTTATGTCATTTTTATTTTTTTCGTGGAGCTTACCGTTTTCAAGGTATTCCTTGTTATTAGTTTCAATTTTAAAGTACTTATACTTTTCTCAGGCGGAAGTGTCCGTTTTTCTTTTGTTCTATTCCTGGCCAAGCGATTTGCAATGACAACTTTCAAAACATTTGACTATCACTTTAGCATAGGGCATCCACTCTCTTTTGTTTTCAGTTTGTCTATCATTCAAGCAATTCATATTATGCCAGCACTAAATCGCCGTAAAGTCCGGCTACCCGCAAAACACAAAGGGGATAAGAATTGGGGATTTTCACCGAGTGACAAAAACGGCATGTCAGATTGACTACTGACGATGTTTAACTGAACTGTTTTAAGGATGTAGGATATTGGAGCACCTTGCTCGCAGTGATACCATGATGTGGCTGCACTCCCTCGGAAGGCAGGGATGAGGTGAAGGAGCCTCAGCAGGTCCCAGATCTGCAGTCACATACACCCACAGAAACACGCAGAAATCTCTTACATTTCCAGAGCAAACACCTGCGCAACATTAGATAGCAATTAGCAATCCCTAAGAGAGCGACGCAGTGACCCCAGTAGTAACACAACTCACTCTGGCGTTTACGATATAACCATACCGCAAAGATAGTAGAAAGCATTCGCCTTGGCGGTCAAGGCAAACCACGAAAAACCCTACGGTCAGAGTGGGTAGTCACCAGGTTGCCGGTTGAAAACCTCATATTCTACCATGGAGTTATCTTCTAAGTTTGTTGCCATGATTGAGATCTAAAATATCTCAGGTGCATTGGCTTACGCTTAGAATTGCCCACTTTATTTGGCGACATCTAAACGTACATTTAACCCTGGAACACTTACCGGGGTTTTGAGTGCTCCAGCGGTTTAAAGAATTATCGTTAGGTTGCAATAAACTCCAATTATTGGACTTGGGTTCCTTCATTTAAGATTTTATTATTAAGTTTTATTGTTCTGGGTAACCAAGAGGTATGAAATGTTAAATTATTGAGACAAAGTAGTGTGTGGGGTGTCGTAGTATGCCGGTATGCTCTTTTAAAGGTAATTTGCATATCTATCACTCTGCCGGAAACAGTGCTCAAAAACTAGTCTTAGGGTTGTGGGGACAATGCAGCGAAACAAGGAGGGGATTCCTGCCCCATTTCTTCCTGACAGAAAGAAGGTAGTATAAAGTTCTGAATTCATGTTTGACGCAGAGAAGACGCTGTTTTCATATTGTCGAAGAAAGGCAAAAGAGTAATTCCACTTTCAACTATGCAATATAAGAAAAGCATAAATGAATCAGAAAATAAACTTGAGACCATTCGCATCTACATCCAAATTTGGTGTTGATACCCTGGATCAACTAGTAAATACATATACAGTACCTTAAAAGCCAGACGCTTGCCTCTGGGGTTTCTTTATTGCATTTTGGACAAAACTGGAGTGAATAACATGATGCTATTTACGTTTTTGCCTAACGGAATGAACAGTAAACTGGGGCGACATCACTTCCTGGGGTACCTGGGGTTAGAGCCGCAAGGTTACTTATGGAGCATCGTGTGTTCAAATCCAATAAATAGACAGCTGAAAGAAGAGATCAGGTTTACTCTAGGTATCACTGATTCTGAAACTACGCCAGATTTCCAGAGGAATGGCTAGTAGGCGAACTTTTTTGTTCGAGGGCAAAAGACAGAAAAACTCAGACAACTGTAATAGTGGCATAAACCTGTCTGTTATTGAGCATTAGTATATTGTTTGTAATAATTGCGTATAAAATATGATGTATTGCTTTTCCCCCTGAGATTATATATAGGTAATAAGATATTCCAATGTCCATGATCATATTGCGTAGTGGTAGTCTTTTTAACACGACGGCTAGTATGCTCAGATATTATCTGATCTCGGATAATATTATTTATTTACACCGAACAATGTTATATTGACTTATACGTTTAATTTTATCAAGAATAGTATGTTCATACAGTTGATGATGATGGTTGGTGTTTAAGGGCATACAATACTGAGGTCATTAGCACTCTTTCAAGCAGTTAACAAAACAAAATATACGTTTAATGAAAATTTGTTGGATTATTATCTGGAGTACTCAAATACTTCAGGTAAGCGTTAAAATATGTAAAATACGGATATATGTTCCAGGGTTAAAAATTAGAGTAAAACAAAATAACCATAAAAATAATCTGTGTTCCATTCACATGACTTTCCCTACATCTCTGCAACAAATTATTGTTAAAAAGCTTATGCTTCTATTTACTTCATGCTAATCGAGAAAAATTCGCACAAATAGTCTATTACTTGCTTCGTTGTAAGTAGAAGCGAAAAAAGGGAGTACCATAGGTTAAAGTGGTAGTCAAAAGCTGGTTGCTATGTGACTGAAGTTCCTTTGTTTGTACGGACATGAAAATATGTTTTACAAGGCTGAAACCAAAAATAAGCAATATCTAAAAAACGACCATCTCCACGAAAAAAAAATGTATAGAACATAAATTGTGTGTTTTAATGTGCTCTACGATTTTTGTGTGGTAGGTTTTTGTCTATCTGTTACGGTTTACCAGTTATACACAATTCCGTAAAATTCATCCAGAATAAAGTAGTCTTCAGAGGCTAATCCCAGAAAATTCAAGATATACCTATGGATTGTCAGGTATATTACCTTTAATATACGATATTTTAATCAAAATCGACAGACATTTTTTAGAAAACAAAAATTTTCGAAAATTTTTCCATGTGAAAGGTAGTTTGGGGCGGAGGGAATTTCTTGAAATTCTTCGTGTCGCATCCTTGGAAGATACTGAACTTAAACACCAAGTTTGATATTTAATGGTCTTTTCGCTTTTGAGCTATGCTGCCCACAGATACACACACAAATACACGCACAGAGAGACAGACAGACACACACACGGACATGTTTCTAAAAATGCTTTTTTTGTGTATTCAGGATGTCTTAAAACATATATTTCCGGTGAAATCTCGGTATCGAATTTTTGGGTGCATTACAATTCCTTCTCTATACACTATGTACATAGTACGTATAGAGAAAGTAATAATAACATTTTGTAGAAACTCATAAAACAATTTTATTATTTGAACTGAGAATTTGAAAACATAAACTTTGCCTGAAAATGCCTCTTAAAGACCTGTAAATATCCAAAATGGACCTAAACGTACAAAACCGGGGTGATGTAAATTCATGTCAGTTTTGATGATATATGAAATGAATATATTTCAAAAATACACAATGCTAGTGGTATACAATATAGTGCGAAAAACTACAGGAATGAAATGTTTTTTCTGATTCATGAATCAGTAATGCACTCAAATCATATTGGCATCCATCAGCAGAAAATACTTCTCCTTCAAATAAAAAAATAAATAAATAAAAAAATCCACGAGCCTTAAGTAAGTACTTTTCTACTGAGCTTGTCTAAACCTTGAGTTTCTGTCCTTTAGAAGATCAGTAATTTTAAAACCTTTATTACGCTACCTAATTACCTGCGGTGATATAAGGGTAAGGAGACATCAATGGCGTTGCATCTCTTGGAAGTGAAGTAAGATGTAGACCGGGTGAGGAAGGAACATCTGTCATTGTCGTTTCTATCGTGCCTGGTTTGTCTTGAGAAAGATGATGTAGAAAGAAGGATATGGTGAGTATTTCCTTCTTTTTGAATAAAAAACAAAGGGTTAACTTAGAGCTGGTACATTAGTACGAGTTAGTAGTCAAACACAATATGAATACAACCTGCCCACTCCACCCTGGTTGATGGCATTATCAAGATGCTGGTCAAAAATAACGGTGTAATTAGAGAAGTTTTAGTGATTTCTTTCGGGACGTCACCCCTGTTGGTGATAACATGAATGCAATAGAAAGGATTCTCTCAACTGTTAACTGTCATAGGCGATCTTAACAGTGTGTATTACTTAAAATATACTGGAATTGAGACTAAATTCTGGTGCACAGGGTAAAGAAAAGTATAATGAAAGTGTGAGGAGTAACAATGATGTTATAAAGTTGATCCTCGGCCAAAAGGGTAAAGTTACACAAAAAAATCGTAATATGCTTTTTACTTTCTCTACACGCACTATGTGCATAGTATATAGAGAAGGTATTCCACTCCATCAAAATATTCAATACCGAGATTTCACCAGAAATATAAGTTTTAGTGTCCCTTATATCCAAAAAAAGCATTTTCACAAAAAGGTCCGCGTGTGTCCGTATGTCCGTGTGTCAGTGTGTCCGTATGCCTGTGAACACGATAACTCAAAAACGAAAAGTCGCTAAAATATCAAACTTGGTATTTAAGTTTAGTATCTTCCAGAGATGCGATACGAAGATTTTGAGAAAAATCTCCATACCCCAAGCTACCCTTTACATGGAACTTGTTTTGAAAAATTTGATTTGCTTAAAAATGTCTCTAACGATTTTGATTAAAATATCGTATATTAAAGACATTTACCTGACAAATAAAATGTATATCTTGAATTTTCTGGGAATATCCTCTTAAGACTACTTTATTCTGGATCAATTTTACGGAATTTTGCATAACTGTTAAAGCGTAAGAGATGGACAAATATTTACCACAAAAAAATGTAGTGCACGTTAAAACAAACTATTTATGCAATATACATTTTTTCGTGGAATTGATCGTTTTTAAGATATTTCTTGTTTTTAGTTTCAGCTTTGAAAATCATACAGAATTTGTCAACTCCTGTCCATACAAACAAACAAACTTCAGTCACATAGCAACGAGCTTTTGTCTTTCACTTTAACCTATGATACTCCCTTATTTCGCTTCTACTTACAAGGTAACAGAATGTTTGGGCTAATTGTTTCTCGATTAGCGTGAAGTAAATAGAAGTATAAGCTTTTTCACAATAAATTGTTGCAGAGATGTAGAGAAAGTCATGTGAATGGAACACATCAGATTTTTTCTATAACTTACTGTTGCGAATACTATTAAATCACACCGGTAAGTACAGGAAATACTCACATATTCACAAACACAAGTTACGTTCTCCTAGCAGTCCATCTAGCTGGGGGATTTTTCTTAAAGATCTTTCTTAAAGATCGCATCCTTGAAAGAATAGACTTACACAACGCAGCCTAAGCTATGCTATCTCGTTGAATCTGGACGGTAGCCGCTGGAAAACTGATAGCATGTTCTCTTGTCCGGCCGATTCCTGGGCTGCGCAGCGATGACGTACCTTCTCTAACAAAGTCAGCTAGATAAGTCTGGTGCGAGCAATTATTCACAACTGAAACTAATTACAATGAGTACCTCGAAAACGGTAAGCTCCACGAGAAAGATGTATAACATAACTTGTGTACTTTAAAATAACCTACATTTTTTGTATAGTAAGTTTTTGTCTATCTCTTACGGTTTACTAGTTATGCCAAATTAAGCAAAATTCATCCAGAATAAACAGCTCTTCAGAAGCTATTCCCAGAAAATTCAAGATATACATTTTATTTGTCATGTAAATATCTTTAATATACAATATTTTTCATCAAAATCGTTAGAGCCATTTTTAAGAAAATCAAATTTTTTTAAAAAAGTTCCATGTAAAGGGTAGTTTGGGGTGGGGGGATTTTTCTCAAAATCTTCGTGTCGTATCCCTGGAAGATACTAAACTTAAATACCAAGTTTGGTATTTTAGCTACTATTCGTTTTTGAGTTTTCGTGTTCACAGATACACGGACACACGGACACACACACGGACTTTTTTCTGAAAATGCTTTTTATGGATACAGGGGGTCCTAAAACATGTATTTCCGGTGAAATCTCGCTATCGAATTTTTGGGTGGAATACAATACTTCTCTATCCCTATGTACATTGTACATACGGGGCTAGAGAAAGTAAAAAAAACATTGTAGCACCCAAAGGAGTGCAAAAATTTGCAGCCTAATTTCTGCCGAGAGATAGCTGTTATAAATGCTATCGGGAATCATAGGCCACCAATGCTAATTTATCCTTTTGTGAATTTAAAGAACGCAGTTTGGTGCACTACCAGAAACTTCAGGGGTAATAACGCCATCTTGATGGTAGAACGAAGGAATTTTCATGAAAATCCTACTAATTTTATACGCTTTATCAAATGTTCCAAGGATGAGCGTGTTCTTATAATCCTTGACAACCACGATACACACCTTTCGGTGAAAACTATCACAAGCGCTTCTGACGCTGGTGTTTAATAATAACTCTCCCGCCTCACACATCAAATAAATGACAGTCCTTATGTCACCTACTGCAGTCAAAATATAGATACTTAGCTTCTTAATCATCCTGGAGACACTTTTGACATCTATAGTGTATCTGGAGGGGTGGGCACAGCGTTATACGATCATTTTCGATGAGCATCATTGTTAGTGGCTTCAGAAAGTCTGGTGTCTTCTCATTAGATTGGGCATTACTTTCCGAATATGACTTTCTCTGGCGTTATGTGAGTGTCAGAGTACATAATAAGGTTCCAGAAAATTCAGAAATTAGTTTTCTTCCAGAATCTCACGAAATAATATATCCAGTCAATGAATGTGAAACGATTACTTCTGAGAAAATACAACCACTTCCCAAGTTCAACAACAGGGAATCGAGGAATCGTGGAGGAAATCGGAAAACCAAGAATTGCAAAGGACACATTTGAGAAAATGATATTAAGAAAATGAAGGCGAACAAAAACAAGCCAAAGGGTGAGTCGGCAGTCCGTAAAATTAATTTAGTAGAGAAAGTGAGGGTCTTCAAGAGACAAAGAACATCATGTACATATAATGGCAAGCCAATAAAAACGACAGAAAGTAAAAAAACAGCGTGTCATGTCGTCTTTCTCATTCTCTGAGGATGAGCTTGTCCCACTAGTGTTAACTGGTGATCAAGACGACGTGAATAAGAATGCATTTTTTTTTTCAGTTAACCGTTTCACCAGGACAATAGTGGCGAGCAGTGGATTTCCTGTGTAAAATGTCTTCAATGGCCACATGAATTGTGTGCTGCCACTCAGGATAAAGAATGGTGCGATGTTTGCAGAAAATTAACACTTAAAAAAACATTAAATTATAAAAGGGTTCTATCAGTAATTCATATTATTGAGTGATTTTTATTTGTTTGTTTTGGCTTTTTTTTTTTTTGCTAAAATTTCTAGATTTACTGAATTGTTAGTGTGAATTCCTTTGTATTTAATATTATGTTGGAGTAATATATTTATAAAGAAAATTTAGATTAAAACGTTTCTGTTCATTGTATAGCTGTTTCAAGGTACAAAATGAGTTTCCAGATGCGGGAATGTTACATAAATTGAAACAAAAATCACTATTGGATATATATATATATATATATATATATATATATATATATATATATATATATATATATATATATATATATAAGTCTTTGCAGTAATCAAAAAATGTTATGCTCTTGATTGGGAATGTTTCTCTTGATAAATATTCTGCAACACAAGATGAAAAATCAACCTATTATTTTTCTCAAGAAAAATTCTAAATGTGCTTTAAGATAAAAGAGTCTGTCCTGGACTTAGGTGATGGTCAAATAAGTATTTTAAGAGCGAATCGCTTTGAGAGTCCGCCTCTTTCCATAACCAGTGGAAAAAATGGACAATTTTTCTATTGGCGAATTCAAACCAATAACAGGAACATATTTGAAAGGTTAAATTCACAAGAAAACGTATTTAATTAAAAATAGCAGGCTACAAGGCATCTATATGCTTTGTGAAGTAAAATTTGATCTGTATCTTATGGCCTAATAATAGTACAACGATGTTTGAAGGATAGGTCTTTCTCTGTTTTTCTTAATTCAGCTCCCACAAACCGATCCAATTATCTTCCACAAAATTCAGAAAGAAGAAGATTTCAAAGATTAATCTCAAAAATTCAAAATATACATTTTATTTTTCATTAAAATATTTTAAACAAAATCCTTAATTAAATGCGTTAAACCACTTTAAGAAAAAAAAATTGCGAAAATTTTCCATAAAAAGAATTATTTAGGCAGAAGGATTTTCTATAAGAATTTCGTGTTGCATCCTTGGATGGCACTGAAAATACATAGCAAGTTTCAAATTTAGCCGACTTTTCGTATTTGATTTTTGCTGTTCATAGACACACACACACACACACACACACACACACACGCCCTCGCCTAATATATTTTTCTGTAAATTCGTTTTTTTTCTTTAATGTTTTTATCTTGTCTGTAAACATGCATTTCCGTAAAATCTCGACATGAAGTTTTTGGGTCATGCCAGGTTTATACGTTTTCCTCAAAAGTAGTACAAGAAAAAAGGGCTGGTCTAAATCTTAGAGGGTTCAAAGATATACCGTCCCTATTAAGCAACGGTAAGGAATTTTGCCTTCGAAAAAAATCCATCGCGCTCCGACGGATTTTAGTTGAGCAACCTTGGGTGTTAGAGGCTAGAACATGGTAACTGCTTCACCACGGGTGGTGACACGAAACCTAGAAGCATAACTGAAATTGAGATGGAAACCGGGTGGAAGGGAAATGATGAGTAAAAAATCGTGGCAGATGAAAAATCACTCCAACCTTAGCCTACCGACTAAGGTTTACCACGAAAAAAAAGCTGATGTATTCCATTCACGTAACTTTCTGTACATCTCTGTAATAAATTATTGGTAAAAAGCTTATTCTTCTATCTACTTCATGCCAATTGAGATAAACATAAACGGAAATGCTTTCTTGTAAATAGAGGGTAAATAATGGAATACACTAGGCTAATACGATAGTCAAATATTTTAAAAGCTGGTTGCCATTTAGCTGTAACACGTTTATTTGCATTACTCTGTGAAAAACCTTAAGTATTTTAAAACTGAAGCCTATAATAAGGAACATTTCAAAAATGGTCAACTCCACGAAAAAACGTGTATGACTAACTGTGTGTTTCAAGAGATCTACATTGTTTGTGTAGTAAATGTTTCTCTACATCTTATGATTTACTAGTTATACAAAAATCCAGTAAATTCATCCCGAAAAAGAGCTCTTCAGAGGCTATTCCCAGAAAATTCAAGATATACATTTTATTTGTCGTGTAAATATGTTTAATATAGGCATTTCAATCAAAATCAATATAGCCATTTTTGAGAAAATCAAAATTTTCCAAAAGTTTTCCATGTAAAGGGTAGTTTTTACTGGGGGAATTTTTCTCAAAAACGTCGTATCACGTCCTTGGAAAATACTGAACTTATATACCAAGTCTGGTATTTTATAGACTTTTCATTTTTGGGTTATCGTGTTCATAAGCACATGGACACACGGACAATCTAGCACACTGACACACGGACAATCTAGCACACTGACACACGGACACAAACGGACCTTTTTCTAAACATTTTTTGGATACTGGGGACCCTAAAACTTCTATTTCAGGTGAAATCTCGGGATTGAATTTTTGGGTGGAATGTAATATAGTCGTGTAGAGAAAGTAAAAAAAAAAATAGAAAACACGAAAATCCCCCATGAAAAACCACAGCAGATGATCGATAGAAATCGAACTATATGCGAGCCTCAAATGTAGAACTTATCAGCGAAAAGTCTGAATTGCCAAAGTAAATAAATACTTAAAAATTCAAATGAGCAGAAATGGGCAAATTATAGCATAGGCAGAAGGGATGGTTAGCTTACAACATCTGTGAAATAATCACTGACATTCAACATTGTTATGTAAATTGTAATACTGCTTCATACTGATAACATAATATACTAGCTTACTCTGGTGTTTGCCCTGAAATGCCAAGAAAGTAGAGTATCGTGCAAAAGAGAAACTGTTTTTAAACTTGAATGCTAAATGCTGTAATTAAAATTCCATTTTACCTAGCAACTTACACAAGAACTTAACATTTACTTATTTTTTCACGGGGATCCTTTAGCCTTACTTATGAATGGCTTCTAATCATCCGGAAATCAAATCAGACTCAATAGCATAGCTTATTTATTAGTTCGTGGACTCCAAAAGTTTGCACCTTTCTCCTGCAATTAAAGTCCTATTAAAACTTCATAAATCATGAATTAAAAATCTGATGTGTTCCATTCACATGACATTCTCTACATCTCTGCCACAAAGTATTGTTAAAAACCTTATGCTTCTATTTAACTCGTGTTAATCGAGAAAAAAGTTAGCAGAAGTAGTCTTATTATTTACTTCCTTGTAAGTATAAGCGAAATAATGGAGTACCATAGATTAAAGTGATAGTCAAAAGCTGGTTGTTATGCAACTGAAGTTCGTTTGTTTGTATGGGCAGGAGTTTACAAATTCCTGCATGAGAGAAGTATGTTTTTCAAAGCTGAAACCCAAAACAAGAAATATCTAAAAAACGATCAACTCCACGAAAAATGTATATTACATAAATTGTGTGTTTTGACATGCTATACATTTTTTGTGTGGAGGGTTTTTGTCTATCTCTTACAGTTTAGCATTTATGCAAAATTCCGTAAGATTCATCCAGAATAAAGTAGCCTTCAAAGACTATTCCCATAAAATTCAAGATATACATTTTATCTGTCAGGTAAATGGCTTTAATACGCGATATTTTAATCGAAATCGTTAGTGCCATTTTTGGTAAAATCAAAATCTTTGAAAAAAGTTCCATGTAAAGGGTAGTTTGGGGTGGGTGGGTTTTTCTCAAAATCTTCGTGTCGCATCCCTGGAAGATACTAAACTTAAATACCAAGTTTGGTATTTTACCGACGTTTCGTTTTTGAGTTATCGTGTTCACAGACACACGGACACACAAACACATACACGGACCTTTTTCTGTAAATGCTTTCTTTGGATACAGGTGACCCTAAAACATATATTTCCGGTAAAATATCGGTATCGAATTTTTGGGTGTACTGTAATACCTTGTCTATACACTATGTACATAGTACGTGCAGAGAAAGTAAAATGAAGGTATTTCCCTTCTATAAGTTTATGTGCTTTCGCACTGTACCACAAACAACATGCGCAGTTAATTGAGAAAATTCCCAGTGTAGACAATAGTGTGCTTCTTCTGTGAAAACCTCTCGCTTGAATTAATATGTCACGTAATGTTTGTAACACAAAAAGTTTATATAGAAATCTGATGTATTCCATTCACATGACTTTCTCTACATCTCTGCAACAAATTATTCTATTTACTTCATCTAATTGAGAAAAAATTACCAGAAATAGTCTTAATACTTGCTTCCTTGTTAGTAGAAGCGAAATAAGGGGGTACCATAGGTTAAACTGATTATCAAAAGCTGGTTGCTATGTGAATGAAGTTTCTTTGTTTGTATGCACACGATTTACAAGTCTTGTATGAGAAAAGTATAAGTTTTTATAGCTGAAACCAAAAACAAGGAATATCTAAAAACCAACCAACTCCACGAAAAAAATGTATATAACATATGTTGTGTGTTTTAAAGTGCTCTACATTTCTTGTGTGTTAAGTTTTTGTCCATCTTTTACGGTTTAACAGTTATGCAAAATTCCGTAAAATTTACCCAAAATAAAGTAGTCTTCAAAGGCTATTCCCAGAGAATTCAAAATATACATTTTATTTGTCAGGTAAATATCTTTAATTAAAATCGTTAGAGCCATTTTTGAGAAAAACAAAATTTTCGAAAAAAGTTCCATGTAAAAAAAATGCAAATGGCATGTTATTTATGGACGCGTGAAAGACCGCTTAATTTTGCTCAGAGGCCTCTGTATCAGGCTTGAGGTTCTTTTACGTGCCGTAAATCTACAACACGGGACCCACGGCTTTACTTCTCTTCCGAAGGAAGCCATGCTAAGGATTTTTACACCCGAAAAAATCCATCGTCCTGCGCCGGGTTTGAACCCGCGACCTTGGGTATATGAAGTCAGCATGGTAACCATTACACCACGGAGGGCGACAAAAGTTCCATGTAAAGGATAGTTTGGGATAGGGGGATTTTTCTCAAAATCTTCGGGTCGCATCCCTGGGAGGTACTAAACTTAAATACCAAGTTTGGTATTTTACCGACTTTTCCTTTTTGAATTATCGTGTTCACAGACACACGGATACACACACACGGACCTTTTTCTGAAAATACTTTTTTTTTGGATACAGGGAACCCTAAAGATTTCGGTGAAATCTTGGTGGAGCGCAATATATTCTCTATACACTATGTACATAGTGCGTATAGAGAAAGTAAAAATCGCAGGAAGCTGAATGTGCATTATCGTTCAGCAATTTCGGAGAGGCTTTGATGGAAGTCTGTCCGTCTGAATTGCAATATACCTGATGTGCCATAATCCAGCGTTGAAAAACATTGTTGGTTATGTATTGCTTGATCCTGGAACAAAGGTTGAAATGTTCTTTAACATGCTTTTAGAAAGAAGTTTTATTATCCTCACAATTGAAACTACTATGGGCATTCCCTGCTCAGCGCTACATACCCGGATGACCTACGGGTGACGAAATGTTAACATTATTTTACTAGACGAAAATCTAATATGTTCCATTCACAAAGCTTCCTCTGTCTCTTCTTACTAAAGAATATACTTTTATCTACACCGTATTAATAAGAATAAACATCGTCAGGAATGATTTTATTACTTGGTTCCTTATAATTAGAATGCAAATAGAAAATACACTAGGCTAAAGCGATAGTCAATTCTTTTAAAAGCGATTGTCATGGCCAGGAGAAATATACGAAGGCTTCCCGTTTGAGATAAGTTTAAGTATTTTAAAATTGAAACTAATAACATTTTATCTGTCAGGTAATATGCCTTTAATATACTGCATTATAGTTAAGATCGTTGTAGTCATTTTTACTTAGATTTAAATCTCGAAAAGTCTTCCGAGTAAAGTGTAGTTTGGGGTAGGAGGATTCTCCTGGAAATCTGTGCTGCATTCTTGGAAAATACACAACTTATCAAGTTTGGCATTTAGTCGACCTCTACACGTACTATGTACATACATAGTGTATAGAGAAGGTATTTCACTCCACCAAAAAAAATTCGATACCGAGATTTCACCGGAAATATATGTTTTAAGGTCTCCTGTATCCAAAAAAAGTATTTTCATAAAAAGGTCCGTGTGTGTGTGTGTATGTGTGTGTCCGTGTGTCCGTGTGTCCGTGTGTCTGTGAACAAGAATACTCAGAAACGAAAAGTCAGTAAAATACCAAACTTGGTATTTAAGTTTAGTATCTTCCACGAATGCGACACGAAGATTTTGAGACAAATCCCTCTACTCGAAACTACCCTTTACATGGAACTTTTTTCGAAATTTTTGATTTTCTAAAAAATGGCTCTAAGGGTTTGGATTAAAATGTCGTATATTAAAGTTATTTACCTGACAAATAAAATGTATATTTTGAATTTTCTGGGAATAGCCTCTGAAGACTACTTTATTCTGGATAAATTTTTCATAACTACTAAACCGTAAGAGATGGACAAAAAATGTAGAGCACGTTAAAACACACAATTTATGCTATATACATTTTTTTCGTGGAGTTGATCGTTTTTTGAGATATTCCTTATTTTTGGTTTCAGCTTTGAAAAACTTATACTTTTCTCATACAGGAACTTGTCAACTCCTGTCAATACAAACAAAGACATCAGTCACATAGCAACCAGCTTTTGGCTTTCACTTTAACCTATGGTACTCCCTTATTTCGCTTCTACTTACAATAAAGCAAGAAATAAGACTATTTCTGCTAATTTTTCTCGATTAGCATGAAATAAATAAAAGATAAGCTTATTAACAATAATTTGTTACAGAAATAAGAGAAAGTCGTGTGAATGGAGCACATCAGATTTTTTTAGAGTAATGATGTTCACAGGCACATACAAACACACACGCACATACATATAGACAGACAAACCTTTTTTTATATATGTACATTTACAGGATAAATTAATATTGCCCACTCATGTGTGCCTCACATTCCGAAGTTCCTGAGTTCAAATCTCGATTGGAGCGTTGCATTTGAATAAGCCTTTCTCGGAGTTTTCCCTTAACTAAAAAAAAAAACAAAAAATGAATGTCGGATAACTCAAAGTTCTAGGAACTCCAAACCCGTTTGACCATTATTTCAATCGTTTCGCTTATTTATTGCTGATTATGCCGCCGGTTAAAGGATGTTAAACTTCAATAATTAATAATAATAATATATAAAGTTAATGTATTATTATTATTATTATTTGAGATCTAAATTGTCCACCAAGTCGGTATGTTGTCATGGTAGCTCATTAATCAGAGCAACTGGACGGGAATCAGGACATCCGTAGTTCAAATCCCGTCTATGGCATTGAGTTTTTCAGTCAAATCTACCTCTTCAACTGCGTAATGTTTCAAACATTTTAGGTCACATTTTATGTCAACAAAATCCTTGCCTCTTGAACTTACGTCAGGTGCTTAACGAAATACTATTGGAGACTTTCTATGAAGACTTACTTTTAACTTTCTTTAACCCGATTGGTCATATTGGACAAGGAATGAAATTGGGTGACTGATGCTCAAATGTTCTCGGGGCCTTGGAGCATAAAGTTATTCGAAATTCGTATTTTCAAGATAAAGGAAAAATGGAATAAAACCTTATCCGGGTATCTCATCCTAATCGAGATCGGAACTCGTAAGCTCCTGAACGTTAAGTAGACAGACACCTCATACTACCAAAGCGGGCTTGAAGATTCTCAGTAGCCTCAACACAGACACATTTACTTGTCAACCAGGGCCCCAAAATTCGGTGAGACTTGAAAGTGTATCATTTTCTTAGAAACGCAATTTATGTTGATGAGTAGCCATAAAGCTGGCTGGGCTGGCGCAGTGGCCATAGTGCTCGCTGAGGGAAAGTGAACACAGCTGTTGAATTATTAATACGAGCAGCTTCACTTAATGACCAGGTGACCTCCTCGTAGCGCTGCGGTGGCGGTATATGGATGAACCTGATTATTTTGCCGCCGGCGTTCTCGTGAGTCTTTTTTACTCATTCCTTCAGCCTGCTCACTAGAAAGAAAAAACAACTACTAACGGGGTTAGCGATTTCTACCGAAGAAACGTGTTCACCGCTTGTTGGCGAGGTCGGCAATACCGTCTTAGATTGATGGAATTTGCCTCGAGGAGGCGCTCTAACAATTGCAACACGTTCATTTCTACTTCTAATAATTGTTTAAGCTTTCTTTCACAAGATCACATATTTACAAAAGCTTATTAGCTGTTTTATTTATACTTCACCTATTTAGTATATAACGCATAGGTAGAAAAGTATTGTATTCCACCAAACAATTTGACACCGGTCTTTCATTGAAAATATACGCTTTAAGATCCTCTATATCAAAAAAGCATTTTTCTTTCTCTACACGTACACTACAAGAAGGTATTGTAATGGACCCAAAAATTCAATACCGAGATTTTACCGGAAATACATGTTTTGAGACATTTTTTAGAAAAATGCCCGAGTGTGTGTGTTAGTGCGTCTGTGGGCAGCATATCTCAAAAAACGAAAATCCGTTAAATACCAAACTTGGTACTTAAGTTTGGTATCTTTCAGGGATGCGACACAAAGATCTTCAAGAAAATCCCCCAGTCCAACTACCCTTTACATGGAACATTTTTCGCAATTTTGTTATTTTCTCAAGAATGGCTCTAAAATTTTTATTAAAATGCCTCGTTAAAATGTTTATATCACAAGTAAAATGTGTTGTTTATATTTTAGGAGAATTACCTCCGAGAACCTCTTCATTCTCAATGACCAGTGTAACGGTAAACTGAAGGATATTTTTACCTTTTTTTTTTATTTCTTTATTTGCGTTTAAAAATTTTCTTTTAAAGGTTTAGTTAAGTATCAAAAAACTTAATGCACAAAAATAAAGATCTCCTAAAAGACACCATTTATTTGGTATGCATTTTTTGTAGAGTTGACTGTTTCTAAGATTTTCCTTGTTATTGCGTTCAATTTGAACAATTAAACTTTTGCAAAGGGAAACCATCCTTCTTTTCATACCTCTATTGTTTTAACCCTAGCCACGCAATAAAAGTCGAATGTAAAGCGCAGTTGAGGATGGAGGTATTTTCTATAAAACTTCCATGTCGCATCCTTGAAAGACACTGAAATTAAATACCAAATTTGGTATATAACGAACATTTCATTTTTTATTTATGCTGTCCACAGTCTCTCTCACACACACACGGATAGTTTTCATAAAATGCATTTTTTTGATTCAGGAGTCTTAAAACATGCATTTCCACTGAAATTTGGATATCGAAATTATGGGTGGAATGTAATACCTACTCTAAGTACTAGTTAGAGAACACACGTGCTAGAGAAATAAAACATTGAAAAGCAATTGAGTTATAAGAGAAATGCCGTATACCTGTATGATGAATTTGTGTTGAGTTGTAAGGGCACTCTTAAGTTCGCATTTAGTCGTAAGCGCTGATGAACATAAAATTGGGTATTTAATTAGCATATATAATGTGACTATATCCTGCGACTGTAAGCGTCGAAAGTGCATGTGCGGCTAGCTTTGTAAGTCATAGCTTGTTATTAGCATCCATTGTTACACTCCGTTAGTGGACTTCTGTGCTGGCGGCAAAGACTTATGACATCGCAGATTTGTTTTACCTGTGCGAATGAACACTGCTCTGTCATAAGATTTTTTGAAGTCGAAGCCGTAATCTTTCACCGGATTGAGTTTGTGATCACCTGCAGCGTATGCACGTGCGAGGCTTCTGTAAATTTACAATCACGTGATCAACAGGCGTAAAACAGCGAACGAAGCCTTACCCAGAGCACAATTTTTACTGGGATACATCACGTGCAACAGTTGAGTGAGTTTCGACATGAACCTCGTAGCGAGCTGTATCATCGCCGCATTGAACGTCGAAAAGAAACTATGCGCCAGAATTTTATAAAAGCATCTAAGAAATTATTTTTTATCAGATTCAGATTCTATTCAGTTTGTGAAATAAATAAAGAGTTGTTTGTTTGCTGGAATAAAAGAGAGTTTTTCGTTAGGTACACTGGTGTCAGAAGTGGGATTTAACGCCACTCTCACAAGTGCTGCAATATCAAAAGAACTTTCCGCCGATACCGGTCTACTAAAGCAGTGTATGCCATAAATCAGCTATGACTTACGAAGCAAGTCGTACACACACGTTCGGCGTTTATGGCCTCAGGATAGTCACAATAAGTAGCAAGTATACATGCACGTAAAGTAATACCAATTACTCTTCTGAGGAACAAGGACTTATGAGTATAAATGTTATCAGATACAATAATATATTATGAAACAAGAGTATAATTTCAGTAATTAAGAGCGAGCGTGATTATGAAACGAGCGTATTTCAATATAAAGTTTCGCATGCTATTTATGTTTGACCATGTGTTTAAGTCCATGCATTTTGATTTTCTTCACTTTTTTTTTTCTGGCAATAAGTTATTTCTCACATCGTGTACTTTGCAGGAACTTTTGGCATTTTAAGTTGCTCCTCACTGTGTCCGACATTTTTTATTTTTTATAAACTCGCACGAGTTGTCCTTCGATTGAACGTACGAGCATAATAGATAGCTGTGCTTTCAAAAGCTGGTGCCTGGTAGCGTTACGAGATTTGCGCAGACGCAAAAGTATTGATTGTTACATATGGGTCATCTGATTGATTGTAACCTTACTTGGTATATTTTAATGAGGTCCAAAGTGCAGCTATCAAACACACAATTACTACTTTTAGGCATGGTTGAGCACAAAAGCTGTTTAAAACTTATATAAGAAGCAAGAAGTATAGCCCTTGTATTTAAGTTATACAGAAGTATATGTTGACTATGATCAAATTTTTCATTTAAGATCAAATATTTCCGTAAATAAAATGTAATACACAAAATATGTATATAATAGTTTGAACACATATAAACACCGAGCGTAGCCGCGCCCTGGCAGAGTGGTTAGACCACTCGCCTCTCATCAAGGTGCTCGAGGTCCATCCCAGGCGACCGCAAGTGTATTTGTTGTGTACAAAGTGCAGCAGGGGCGGGTTTTCTTCAGGTTCTCCGGTATCCCCCGTCACCGATGCTACATCTTCATTCTGTACCATCAAAAGTCGTCGCCTGCGGTGCCACAGTAGTAAAAGCGGGCGTGAAGCACAATTTAAAAGTAAAATAAACACCAAGCGAGGTAGCGCCGCGATAACGTCTGCGGCTCATGTTCGAGGACTCGGATCTGATGCCCGACCACCAAACCTTCTGACACATTACTTGTCCCTGATTTCTGCAGGTGACCAGAAGGATAACATTTAATGTGATGTACAATTGACCAGGCTGGACTCGGACCGCAGGGAAAGAGCAACCCTTTAGGTCCCTAATATAGTCTTCATCTCGATGTTCCCTAGGTCTGATAGAACTCCTTAGGTCCTCAGACGGCTCCAACATCACTAGCTGCCGAGAACTGCATCTCCAAAACGCATGCGTTACTTCGGAATGGCGCCACCACCGCAGTATTCGCCGACATTTACAACCCTAAAAGAGACCGGTTTGAATGAAATTAAATTGAAATAAAGGAACCTCTCCAGTGTTCGTCCAGTGATCCGGGAAACCCCTGAAAAAATCTGATGTGTTCCATTCACATCTACATCTCTGCAACAAATTATTGTTAAAAAGCTTATTGTTCTATTTACTTAATGCTAATCGAAAAAAGTTAACAGAAGTGGTCTTATTACTTACTTCCATGTAAGTAGAAGCGAAATAAGGGAGTACCACAGGTTAAAATGATAGTCAAAAGCTGGTTGCTATGTGACTGAAGTTTCTTTGTTTGTATGGACAGGAGTTGACAAATTCCCGTATGAGAAAAGTGTTTTTCAAAGCTGAAACTAAAAACAAGGAATATCTAGAAAACGATCACTACACGAAAATATATATAACATAAAATGTGTGTTTTAATGTGTTCTACATTTTTTTTTTTTTTGTGGTAAGTTTTGTATATCTCTTACGGGTTGCCAGTTATGCAAAATTCCGTAAAATTCTTCCAGAACAAAGTAGTCTTCAGAGGCTATTCCCATGAAATTCAAGATATACACTTTGTCAGGTAAATATCTTTAATATACGATATTTTAATCAAAATCGTTAGAGCCATTTTTAATAAAATCAAACTTTTCGAAAAAAAGTTCCATGTAAAGGGTAGTTTGGGGTGGGGGGATTTTTCTCAAAATCTTCGTGTCGCATCCCTGGAAGATACTAAACTTAAATACCAAGTTATCGTGTTCACAGACACACGGACACACGGACACACACACACACACACACTCACGGACCTTTTTATCAAAATGCATTTTTTGGATACAGGGTACCCTAAAACATATATTTCCGGTGAAATCTCGGTATCGAATTTTTGGGTGGAGTGCAATACATTCTCTATACACTATATATATAGTACGTGTAGAGAGAGTAAAAAGGAAGGTGGGCCGCAGTAATCAAATCCACACCTCCCGAAGCCAGTCCCAGACGCAATGCCTCAACCATCGGCTCGGTTACTTTTAGATAAATAAACATCCTTATCCTAAATACATACATGTTGGTTACTTAGATTACGACGCAGTACTAATTAATTCAAGAAGCTGTAAACCATATGCAGGATAATGTAAACAAATATATGTAATATAGAAATAAGATTATATTATTAGAGGATGTAAGCATAAACTTATTTATAAGAAAGACGAGATAGCTGAAGCTGCACATGGTCATAAAAAATGAATCTTTTACAATTTATTTTAGATAATAGCCTGAAAGATGGGGTGAAGTGTATAAAAGAATGTGCTTGAGTTAGAAAAAAAAAAAAAAAAGACAACGTACCCTTGAGGGGGTGGTGAGATTGTGAAAGTTACTGGAAAGTTACTGAGCAGCCTAAGTGAAACAGTAGTCTATTGGTTCACGAAACGAGACGCTACTGGGAGCGGAAAAACAATCCATTTAGAACATAATTTTAAAGCTTATGCAGAACAAGATTGCTCGATATATATTTTACGGAAATGCAAATTCTCAGTTCTGTCCGAGCTTATTTACTGCACAACACAGTTTGTCTTCATTTGCTGTGCAAGTCAGTTCGTCTTTAATTAGAAGTTTAGTCAGTTGTTTGCTACATTACCTTGGTCCTAGAAATTATTTAGTAAGAAATGTGATACACGATATCTAAGTTTCATTTTTAAGTGAACGCGTATGATACAGTTTCAGCTAGGCCTCAGGGGGTTATAAAGGGTATATAAGTTGTGAATACTTCTGGTAACAGGTTAAATAGATTACTCAAATTAAAAATTACGAAAGAGTTATCTCTGAAACAGTTTCTTTTACCGTTCATGCCCTGTTAAGGGACACTAGCGGCTCGACCGAAGAACCTAACTAGCCGGAGCAAATATAAATAATATATTAAAATCATAATTAATAACAAAAATCTGATGTTATACGCCCACATAGCTTTCTCTAGCTGCTCTACAAACTTCTTACAAAAGGTTATTCTTCTTTTCACACAGCAGTAATCGAGATAAACATTAGCAGAATGTTCTTATTATTTAGTTCCTTATAAGTAGAACGGAACGCACTGGGCTAAAGTGATAGTCAAATGTTTTAAAAGATGTCGTTAAGCTATTGGCATTGCAAATGCTTGAGCAGAACGAAAGAAAAACGGACACTTCCGGTCTGAAAATAGTATAAGTACTTCACAATTGAAACCAATAAGAAGGAATATCTCGGAAACGGCTACCTCAACAACAAAAACGTAAAGGACATAATTTGTGTCTACATTTTTGTAGTAAGCTTTTGTCTATCTCTTACGGTTTAGCACTATAGCGAAATTCGGCAAAATTTATCCAGAATAAACAGGTCTTCACAGGATATTCCCAGAAAATTCAAGATATATATTTTATTTGGGATGTAAATAGCTTTAATATATTGAATAAGTCAATATATTTAGCATGAAAGAGATTTTTACTTTTGTCTTTAAATGTTTTATTTTTATTTTCTCTACGCGTACTATATACATAGTATATAGAGAAGGTATTGCACTCCACCAAAAAATTCGATACCGAGATTTTGCCGGAAATATACGTTTTAGGGTCCCCTGTATCCAGAAAAAGTATTTTCAGAAAAAAGTCCGCGTGTGTGTGTGTGCTCATGTGCCCGTGTGTCTGTGAAGACGATAACTCAAAAACGAATAGTTGGTAAAATAATAAATTTCGTATTTAAGTTTAATATCTTCCAGGGATGCGACTCGAAGATTTTGAGAAAAATCCTTCCACCCCAAACTACCCTTTACATAGAACTTTTTTCGAAAATTTTTATTTTCTAAAAAATGGCTCTAACGATTTTGATTAAAATATCGTAGATTAAAGATATTTACCTGATAAATAAAATGTATATTTTGAATTTTCTGGAAATATCCTCTGAAGACCACTTTATGCTGAGTGAATACTACGGAATTTTGCATAGCTGCTAAACCGTAAAAGATAGACAAAAACTTGCCACCAATAAATGTAGAGCACATTAAAACACACAATTTATGTTGTACACATTTTTTCGTGGAGTTGATCTTTTTTGAGATATTCCTTGTTTTTGTTTTCAGGTTCGAAAAACTTAACTTTTCTAATAAGGAATTTGTCAACTCCTGTCCGTACAAACAAAGGAACTTCAGTCACATAGCAACCAGCTTTTGACTATCACTTTAACCTATGCTACTCCCTTATTTCGCTTCTACTTACAGGGAAGCAAGTAATAAGCTTTTTAAAACTTATTTGTTGCAGGGATGTAGAGAAAGTTAAGTGAATGGAACACATCAGATTTTTTTATTTAGGTTTAAAATTTTTCTTTTAAAGGTTTAGTTAAGTAAATAAGGGGATCGAACCCTTAATGAAAATCGTTAGTCATTTTAAAAAAATCAAAATTTTCGCAAATTGTTCCATGTAAAGGGTAGTTTGTGGTGGGGTATTTCTTGAAAATCTTCGTGTCGCATCTTTGGAAGATACTAAACCTAAATACTAAGTTTGATATTTAACGGTCTTTTCGTTTTTGACCTATGCTGTCTACAGATATACACACGGACTATTTCTAAAAAAACTATGTACATTGTGTGTATGAGGCTAGAGAAGTAATAATCAGGGCTAACAAGGAGCAGATGTAACTTTCACAAATAATATGAATTACACATAAAAGTTGTACATTAACTTCACATTGTTCCAAGTTACTACATTTTACTGTCTCTGTGTTGTCTAAAGCAACTAACTACATTACGAAATAAATACTGTTTAACCGTTAAAGAATCCTTGTGGTTACGCCTAATACTTAATTAACATTAAACCACAATATAAACAAAACACACGGGCTACTCGTACAGTCATGCGCAAGCGCAGTCACGACTGACAACAGCAAACTAAACAAAAGCATAATTACACTCCATCTTTCTGTTTCTGCTCATGGCTAAGAGAGTCTGCCGAATGACGTCATGTTACCACAGCTCACTATATATTTTGTACATCACAAAGTCATATCCCCATTCTTGTTTTTCACTCGCAGCTTTAATTGGCGTACAGGGAAATACAGGTGAGGCAGCTCTTCAGCATGACAGCAACGTATGTACTAACCTATCTGGAGAAGCTGTTTAATGACCATAACCTACGCGGCGTTTTTCGTTTTGTTATAATATTCATGAACAGTATTAATGAATAGAGACTATATAACTTCCTTACCGAGCGAAGTGATCCACGAAAATTTCTGGCCCATGGATTTTTTCTGGATATTCCCTGGTCGTCAGGCGAAAGCATTTCCGAATGTTCCTATCCACCATTTCCTATTCCCGTCACTTCCTTGACATCTGTTTCATATTCTTCGCCTGTTGAAGGATCGCGACGATGTTACCGGAATAAATCTGCAGTTTTATTCCTAGTGTCGTCGCAATATCGCCCGATCGGGACCGCCTTCGGAGGCATTCAATCTGAATCCGTTAGGGAGGGCCCATGTTTTTACTCATTGTTATCCCGATCTGGTTGTCCTCGGGTCTCTTCCCTCGGGACATGTAAGTTGCAAAGGGCGTCAAGGGTCTACATGCGGTGTTTTTTCGACTATTTCACTGATTAAATGCATATGTTGTTTCTTTGAATGCGTGAATCTGTATTGTTACTTTTTACTTTCTCTATACTACTATGTACATAGCATATAGGGAAGGTATTGTATTGCACCCAAAATTCAATATCCAGATTTCACCGGAAATCCCAGTTTTGGGACTCCCTGAATCCAAATAAAAAAGCATTTTTAGACAAATATCTCTGTGTGTGTCTATGAACATCGCAAATAAAATGTATATCTTCAATTTTTTGGGAATAGCCTCTGAAGAGCTCTTCATTCTGGATGAATCTTTCTGAATGTTGCATAACTGGTAAACTGTAAGAAATAGAAAAAACTTATTGCACAAAATTGTAGATCTCCTTAAAACACAAAATTTATGACATATAGGTTTAAAGATGTCACAAACTAAAATGTGCTCTCATCCACCCGACAACATAGTGTATTTTATAGCAGCCGTTTGTTTATTTTCTGAATCATAGTCGTCATTCATTGTTTCACTCTTGCAGGAGTTGGTCCTTTTGTTTTTCAACTTGATCTATTCTTGTCGCCACAGGTGTGAAGGCGCAGATACGAGGGTCAGTTCAGAAGTCATGGCAACTATTTTATATATTCCGAATAACTGAATATGCGGTTATTGCAATATATAACTTTGAAAACATGTAATACACAGTACGGGATGCCACCACCAGATGACATTTGAGTGCATTGTTAAGTGCTAGTTTTTTTTTTTTTTTTTTTTTTTTTTAAAGAGGGGGAAAACCCTCATGGGCATCAGGGGAGATAGCCCTGATGTGCCGGACTCATACCGACTAAAAAAAGCCCTCTTTTATTCACTTGCTCACATTGCGGAAACTGCTTCACAGCATTACTTCACAATGAAGCAATCATGTTTATCTCTCCTCTTCATACAATTCTTTAGCTTTTATAATTTTGATCTTGAAGAATTTTCCAGCATTAATGTTATAATATTTTTAGCAGTCATTTCTTGTCCAATTTGTCTGATGACTGCTTGACTTATATTATTCCATTTTTTACATTTTAATACAGTATGTTCAGGAGTATCCTTTTCCTGACAATAGAGACAGTTTTCACTATTAGTGATAGCCATTTTAAACAAATAGGTTTTGAAGCGTCCGTGCGTTAAATAATATTCAACTTGTCCATGTTTCCGGTTTATCCAGGGTTCAATATCTGGTACCAGTTTCTTGGCTTCCTGTGCCCATTGTTAAGTGCTAGTAGACACATCTAACGTTAGTAACCAAGAGGCTCTGTTCCATGATGGATGTCTCTAAAGTTGATGGTATTCAGTTCGTTTCTCATCGTTGGCAAAGATTTTTGGAAGCCTTGAGGGATTATTTTGATTATTGGGGGATGGTTTGCTCATAAGAGTATTACGCGCACCTACGCGTGCTTGTTTGTGCACATGTGCATAATAGGAATAAAATAATGATCACTATTCACGCACCTTTCAATGACCTTACGCATAGCCCCCTGCACTCGGATCTTAGTTTAGTATCAGCATTGCGAAGAACATTCCAGCAACTTTCAATTGTATATCCTGAGTTTTGTTTCCTGCAGCTTTATTGACATACTTGCCATGACTTTTGGAATGATCGTATATTTTCGTTCGAAGGCTTTAAAGAATACATGGCTTGAGAAGAAAGAAACCGAGAAAATAGGAAATCAACAGCCTAAGAATAAAATGAGATGTCTATTACACCAACCATCAGCGTTTGCTGGATACTATTACCGGAATTTATAATGGGACTTGAAATATGAGGCCCAGTTTCTGATTAAATAATAGTCAATCGTAAAGCCCCTTAGATATGCATCTGGTTATTTTTTGTCTATGTAACCCCTCTCGCAATCTGAATAATAGTTTGTTGTTAACAATGTCTTTTATAACATTCCAAAGATGCCCAATGACAAGGCTATGTATCCCTATAAGATCAACTATGACAGAAGAACTGATAATCAGATTACCAAAGTAATTTCATTATTTTAAAAATTATTTATATACATATATCTCGATATATATGGCACTCCATGGAATTATAACATTGTTTAAAGAACAGTTTTTGTAGAAATTAATATTACAAAACATAAATAATAAAGATATTGAATCCAATAATAAAGTTATAACAATAGATGAATACCTTAATCTAACTAATTCAATAAAATAAATTATATTATGTACTTTACAGTATATTCTAAAAATAAATCTTAATTTTAAATTGCAAAACCCATTTATAATTTGCTCAATTGATTGATATACCACTAAGGTTCTGTACAATGACATGTTCTGTTCATATGAATATGGATTGATTGCAGGTTATGAGTACCAAACGAGCGTTGCCGAAACTATGCACAGGTATTATAATTTAGTACTGAGGAGTTTTATGACTTAATACAGATATACTTTATCTGTATTAATAATAGTGACAGTAACATTTTATGGTTCTTGCTCCGAGTTTGATGTTTGATTATAGACATTAAATGTTAATATCCTGATAAAGTAAACCATAACCTAAATGACAACTAGTATGCCTCTGATATGAATTATGTAAGCTTTGCTCTCCAAGTCACTTCTCCCTCGCCTTCTCTCTTTTCTCTTGGCTTGCACAGTCTTGATGACTCCAATCAATAAAAATCTAAGTATTCCATTCGCAAGCCTTTCTCTACCTATTCTGCAAACAAGTTATTCTTACAAAAATTGTTCGTTTAATGAATCTTGCTAATGATCTTATTACTTGTTTACTTTTTAAGAATGCGCTAGGCAAAAGCGATTGCCAAATTTAATGGCCGGTCGATATGTGAACAATTGAAGTTCTGTTCGCTTTGCATTTTCAGTAAAACAAAAGAGAGATGAAACGAAAAGTGACCCCATTTGAAAAGTAAAGCAGTTTAAAACTAAAACCAACAACAAAGAATATATATCGCCAACTGTATAACAAAAATACAAATTCTGTTTTTAATAAGATCTACATTTTTTGAGCGACACGCTTTTTTCTATCTCTTAAGATTTACCGGCTATACAACATTCATCAAAATTCATCCAGGATGAACAGGTCTTCAAAAGATATTGCCAGAAAATTCAAGATATGCATTTTATTTTTGATTTAAATACCTTTAATGGATAAATCGTTAAAGTTATTTTTGAAAAAAACAACAACACTGTTTTCAAAGAATTGTTCATGTAAATGATAGTTTTGGGTGGCGGGATTTTCTTGAAAACCTTTGTGTCGCATCCTTGAAAGATGTCAAACTTAAATACCAAGCTTGGTATTTAACAGACGTTCAGTTTTAGAGCAATGCTCCCAAAAGCACAGACACACACATATACTCATTGAACTTTTTTTTAAAACTAATACATTCGGACTCGTGGGACTTCAGAACATATATTTTCCTGAAATGGCCACATCGAATTTTTGGGTGGAATACGATACCTTCTCTACTCACTAAGTACAGAGTACGCGAAGAGAAATATAAACAGTAATTATGGCAGTTCAGCTGATTTCTGTGAAGCAGACTTTATTAAACTTTCGACTGAGTTAACAGAAACAAAATCTATTTGTTTCGTTCATATGACTTTTTGTGACTATTCTGCAGCAGAATATTCTCACAAAACTAATCCTTCTCTCTGCTTCGCGCTAATTAATATAAACAGAAGAACCACAAATGATCGTGTTAACTACTTCCTTATATGTAGAAAGTAAATAAGTGAATGCCTAGGCTAAAGCGATAGTCGAATGTTTTAAAAGATGTTGCTATGTGATTGAAATTGCAACAGTATATTAGCCCGCCTTGTATTTTATTAGTTTAAATATTATTCCTGCATAGGTTTAATATAAGAAATATATCTGCTTCAGTAGCCAAGACTGAGCAGATAGGAGAACACAAAACCTTAGGGTGAGGAGGTTGGTTACTTTCTTTGTTAAGCTTAGTAACACAAATACCTTTGTAATAACTAGATTTTAGCGCATTAGAGACATAAAGAACAGGAACTTTGATAGAGAAAGGTTTTCCCTAAAAGTTAGCAGCTCGGGACTTTTCCATTATAAAGAGCGGTCACGTGAGTCAAAGAACTTACAAAATTAATCACGTGACAACGTTACACAAGTTTTACAAAGCCTATGGACATACGTACCCAAACTCCTTTGTACTCCGTTCAGGACTAAGCAAATGTATTCCGCGTGTTTCTACTGTTTAGCCTATATCCACATAAGAGAAATTACAAGAAAATAATAATTGATGTTAGAACTAAAATCTGAGTATTCCATTCACATGCTTTCTCTACATCTAGCCAAAAAATTATTGTTAAAAAGCTTAATCATCAATTTACTTCATAGGTACTAGTTGACAAAAATTATCAGAAATGGCCTTATTACTTGCTTCCTTAAAGTAGAAGGGAAATAAGGGCGTACCGTATACTAGAGCAATAGTCAGATCTGGTTATCATGTGACTGAAGTTCCTTTGTTTGTATGGCGAGGAGTTGACAAATTCCTGTATGAGAAAAGTATAAGTATTTTAAAACTGAAACCAATAACAAGGAATATCTCAAAAACAGTAGATTCACGAAAAATATATATAACACAAATTGTCTGTTTTAACGAGATCTACATTTTTGTTAAGTAAGTTTTTTTTTCTATCTCTTATGGTTTACCAGCTATGTGCAATTCCGCATAGAACATCCACAATAAAGATGTTTTCAGAGACCATTCCTAGAAAATGTAAGATATGTATTTTATTTGTCATGTAAATATCTTTAATATTTGAAATTTTAATCAAAATCGTTAAAGCCATTTTTGAGAAAATTAAAATTTTCGAAAAATGTTCCAGGTAAAAGATATTTGGGGGTAGGGAGATTTTCTTGAAAATCTTCGTGTCGCATTCTTGTAAGATACTGTACTTAAATGCAAATTTGGTAGCCAGATATATTATTTTCAGTCATTAAGTATAAAACATACATAGACTGCATCAAGAGAGAAAAAAAACTAATTAAACATTCTACATACAATAATGTTACAATAATACATTTAAAATTGGATAAGATTAATCCCATTTCAGGTCATACATTTCTGAAATGCTATAAAGAGGATTTGCCTTCAAGATTGTTTTGATCTTCCTCTTAAAGTTGAACAACGGATGAGTCTTGATGTTCTGAGATAAGGTGTTGAAAATTTTAACTTACATGCACGAGAAACTGTAAAGGGATTTACTATATTTGCATTTGTCAATATAAATATCAGAGTATTTTCGAGTGGGATAGTTATGGACAGTAGAACATATTGAGAAACGGTTGATATATATATATATATAAATATAGGAGGGAATCCAAAACAAACATTGAAGGCAATGTCAGTATACCAAGTTGCATACAAGGTGGTTTACAGTGAGTTCTTGGTGAAGCTCCAAATATTATACGTAAAGATTTCTTCTGAAGAATAAATAACTGATGGCAGAGGTATGATTGCCCCATAACAGGGTACCACAACTTAGGTAACTATGAACATGAGCATAATACACTGTAACAAGAGTACAACGGGAGACACTATATCTAAGTGACCTTAATAGGAATAAACTTTTGTTTATTTTACTTGATAAGTAGTTAATATGAGTCTGCCAACCCGAGTCAGTTTCGAAATGGATGCCCAGAAACTTAACTGATAACGAGGAGAAAGAATTTATAGAGAAAATGGCGTCTACAGCTTTATTATGATTAATACAAAGTTTATTGGCCTTACACCATTTCTGCAGATTACAGACTAAATTGTGACTTTTAATAGAAACGTTTTAATTATCGTGAGAAAGACTAGTAGTCAGATCATCTGCAAATAGAAAGTCTCTAGACATTCATCATCGATACTGACAGGTAGATCATTAATATATATGTGAAAAAGAACAGGTCCAAGTGTAGACCCCTGTGGAACACCATACTTCACCTGCCTAAAACTGGACATTTTGTCATTTAAGGATACTAACTGATACCTATTTTAGAAATAAGAGCATAAAAAGTGTACACTGTCTTTATGAAAGCTATAATATAGAAGTTTTGCTATAAGAATATCATGCTAAATGTGTCAAAGGCCTTACTAAGATCGAAAAAACGGCTGCTGACTTTGCTGCTTCTTTCAAAACAATCAAAGCATCGCTTTATAAATCCAGTTACAGCTTCTATAGTACTACGAGTAGCCCTGAAACCATAATGACAGTTAGAAAAAAGAGAATTTCTTTCAAAGTAATCTATTATTTGTTTATTTACTAAGACCTCAAACACTTTTGATATACTTGATATTATGCTAATTGACCTATAATTCTCACAGTCATTTGCAAGCGTCAGGAAAAGTGCAAGTGTCTAAACAACAATTAAAAATATGAGTTAAGCATTCATAAATGTAAGTAGAAGCAATTTTAAGAACTTCAATTTCAACGTAACGAATGTTCGTTTTTGAGCTATGCTACCCACAGACATACACACATACATACACCCGCGCGCGCGGACATTTTTCTAAAAATGCTTTTTTTGAATTAAAGAGTCTCAAAACATATATTTCCGGTGAAATCCCGGTGTTGAATTTTAGGGTGCAATACAATACCTCTATGTACATAGTACGTATTGGAAAGGTCCAAATATATATCAGTAAATTTTTTAAAATACTTTTACTTAATCAACCGAAAAAAATAATACATTTTCAGATACCTACCATAACGGGTTTTCGAAACATGTGAATACGTTTCTTATCTGCTGCCAATGAAACAATGGCTATAAAAAGGAAGAGAAGAAAAATCATAAGATGGAATAAGATTTGAAGCTTTCATGGTGATGGATTCAGATGAGAGCTTCTAGACTTGCCAGACCTATTGCTCTATGGCCTTCTTCAGGTAATAGAGTACCATGGCCAAAAGTTTGGAGAGCTTTATTAATAGAAGAAGGCCATAAAGTATCATGGCAGAGAGCTTTGTTAATATCACACGGATGGTTACCCGAGAAGCTATCATTCAAAATCATAAGTATTTTTCAAACAAAAATAGTACTCTATGGAACTTTATACAGGGTGATTTATACAGAGCTGACACATTTCTTTCATTAATTGTTTCAAAACGTGTTATGCTATCGACAACTTATTATACATAACTTGTAGAGGAATTTTGGGAGATTATTTACCTCTATAGTAAATGTTGAAAATGTCCTCCATCCTGCATAAGGCACAACTCAACAGTCCTTCTATGTTACTGGCCACTCGTTGGAGGACTCTGTTTCCAAACCTTGAATCTCCTTTGTGATGTGCTTCAGATCGTCCAATGTCTGGAGACATGTGGCGAAAACCCTGTCTTTTAAGTAACCCCCATAGAAAGAAGTCCGGCGATTCAAATCCGGAGATCTCGGTGGCCACAGGTTTCTGAAAATTATCCAGTCGTCAAAGAAAGTTGCAATTAGGTTCATGGATTCATTTGATGTATGGCATGTAGCGCCATCTTGCTGAAAATATCCTTGACTACATCGGCCCTACATCGTACTGCATTTTCACATTGGTTACTAGAACAAAATGTCGAAACAGTGCCAACAATGCAATTAGGAATAAAACAACATCTGTGCTTCTAGTGACAAGGAATTGAAACTCCAGAACATTCTGCTTAATTTTGTGCTAAAATTGGATCATTGATTAAATTTCCAACGGAATAATTAAAAAAAGAAATGTGTCCGTTCTACATAAATCACTCTGTATTTTAAAAACGTAGTGTATTAAATGTATTCTAATGCATTAGCTTGCCTTTATTAAATACTTTGTTAACATTGTATATGTATACTTAATTTATTTTCACTTAAAACTTCAAAAGCGTACCTTAATCATTAAACATTACATATTTTATTTGAAAGTCAGTTTTTCTGATTTTCCGAAACCGTCTTTACCCACTTTCTTCGATTAATAGAGGTTTTACTGCATTATATTCACATACATATAAAGCTGAAAATAACTAGGTATTGGTGATAAAGTTAAACATTTATATTATCTCCTATATGGCATTAATAACAGAAATAAAAGATATGGGATAAAATTAAATCAGATGTTGTTATAAAATTGATACATACATATTTTTAAAAAGTATTTGACGCAAAATAAATTTTATAAAGCAACAACGCTGCACAATGGCTCTGAAAATTTAATTCTGAATAAAAACTATGAACAATTATAGAGTGTCTAGATATTTCTTCTAAGAAGCATTATAAAGTTAATATTTATAAAATAAATGTTTATATTGTAACGTTTAAAAATAAAGAGAGGAGAATCGCAATCAAATTGCGGGCCCTAGCACTATCATCATTCTTTAAACGATACCAGGAACATAGATAAAAAAAAATCTGATGTGTTACACTCACATGACTTTCTTTTGCTGTTCTACAAACTTCATACATAAGGTTCTTCTTTCTGCATCTTGCTAATCGTGGTACTCATTAGCACAATGTTCTTATTATTTAGTTCCGTATAAGTAGGAAGAAAATAAGGGAATACACTAGGCTAAACCAATAGTAAAATGTTTTAAAAGCTGTCATTACGCGATTGTCATCACAAATCGCTTCTTTTCTTGGCCAGGAGTAGAACAAAAGAAAAACGGACACTCCCGTTTGAGAAAAGTATAAGTACTTCACAACTGAAACTAATAACAATGAATAGCTCGAAAACGGTAAGCTCCACGAGAAAAATGTATATGATATAACTTGTGTATTTTAACAAGACCAAAATTTTTTGTATCGTAAGTTTTTGTCTATCTCTTACGGTTTACTAGTTATGCCAAATTAAGCAAAATTCATCCAGAATAAACAGGTCTTCAGAAGCTATTCCCAGAAAATTCAAGATATACATTTTATTTTCTTGTATATGATATTTTAATCAAAATCGTTAGAGCCATTTTTAAGAAAATCAAAATTTTCGTAAAAAGTTCCATGTAAAGAGTAGTTTGGGGTGGGTGGATTTTTCTCAAAATTTTCGTGTTGCATCCCTGGAAGATACTAATTTTAAATACCAAGTTTGGTATTTTAGCTACTTTTCGTTTTTGAGTTGTGTTCACAGGCACACGGACACACACATACGGACCTTTTTCTGAAAATGCTTTTTTTGAATACAGGAGGTCCTAAAACATGTATTTCCGGTGAAATCTCGGTATCGAATTTTTGGATGGAATACAATACTTCTCTATCCCTATGTACATTGTACATATGGGGATAGAGAAAGTAATAGATAAAGAGGGCACATAATAGAGCGAGCGATATACAGTAAAATTGCTAGAGTTGCTTGTAGTTTATTATTACGAAATCCTAAAAATGTCAGTCTTGCATTGTGCTGCAGTTACCGAATGTAAGGCTGATGTAAGCTGCTAGTCAGTTTGGCAAGAGCTTTTAAGTCGAGGCCGAAACTTAACGCGTGCATCACGCACTAATTTCTAAGTTCTTAAGCGCCAAAAATAACGACATGCCTTCACATGGCTGTGAAACCGAGAGCCAATTGAAGTAAACCTAGATCGATGGCGCGTGTTTGGTTAAGGTTTTGTTCAGGCAACTCAAGGAAGTGGGGATTGGCGAAGTTTTACAAAAGTGTATCACTGATAAATAAGTGAGGAACATCTCTTTTGTTATTTATAACTACACTTTTCTCTTGATATACTAAACACTGCTTTAACAAATTCCTTTCTTCCAATTTCAATATTCTATGCCAAAATCTATGCAAGGAAAAGATTTGAGGATATAGAAAATATTTAGTGAAATAACTGAAAAGAGATCTTTAGTTTTCTATATACCAATGAAAGTCTCATGGGGAAGGGAAAAGTACATTGATGTGACCAATAAAGAGGAGCGAGAAGGTATTGCATGGCTGAAAGCAGGGGTATGTAGATTAAAAGGTTTAAGGGAAGGTATTCCACAAAATCAATGTCCTATATGTGGCGGAAATGAAGATATGGAACACATTTTATTTAAATGTAAAGGGACTAAAATTTGGAGAAAAGAGTATATTAATAAGAAATGGTTTAAAATACATAGAAATGTAGCAGTAGTTGAAATGTTTCAAAAAGATAGTAAGAAGATTGGACAATTCTTATGCAAAGTGAAAAATAAATGGATATGGACAGTAAATAGACAAAATGGTGTAATAAACTAGAATTAATAAACTATTGTAAAATATGAGTATGACCGGTAAAGAGCCACGCTGAACACCGGTCATATTCACCTGTATAAAACTTAGTATAAATAAATAAATAAATAAAAACTACACTTTATGTAAACAAAATTTTACTTAAAGCTGACATGAAAATAATAAGCTTGTTTATGCAAATGTTTTTCCCAAATATATTTCAATTCAGAACATGAAAAGGGAAGAAAATTTCAAAAAAATGTTATGTGTTTCATTTTTATGACTTTCTCTACATCTCAGTAACAAATTATTGCTAAAAAGTATTCTTCTACTTCATATTAATCGAGATAAACATTAGCAGAAATCGATTTATTACATGCTTTCTTCTAATTAGAAGACAAATAAGGTAATGCACTAGGCAAAAGTGATAGACATATCTTTTAAAAGCCGGTTATCATGTGGATAAAATCCGTTTATTTGCACGCCCAGAGTTGACAAATTCCCGCATGTGAAAAAATTAAGTATTTTAAAACCGAAACAAATGACAGGGAATATCTAAAAAATTGTAAATTTCACGAAAAAAGATTAATTATATAAATTGTATACTTAAACAAGATCTACATTTTTTGTGTAGTAAGTTTCTGAGTAACTTTTTCGATTTAACAGTCATGTAAAATTCAGCAAAATTTATTCAAAATAAAGAGGTTATTAGAGGCTATTTCCAGAAAATTCAAGATGTACATTTTATTTTTCATGTAAATATTTTAATATACGATATTTTAACCAAAATCGTTTGAGGCATTTTTCAGAAATAAAAAGCTACGAATGTTTTTCCTTGTAAAGGGTAGTTAGGTGAGGGGGATTTTCCTCAAAATTTTCGTGTAGCATCCTTAGAAGATACTAAACTTAAATACCAAGTTTGGTATTTTGCCAACTCTTCGTTTTTGAGTTTTTGTGTTCACAGACATGCGGACACACATACACACACGTATTTCCTGCGAAATCTCGTATCAAATTTTGAGTATAGTGCTATAACCTCTCTAAGTACCATACTCTATGTAAAAAAAAGTAATAATTTATTCTCAGCTACGCACGCTACAATTTAATATGATTTGCTCAAATGCTTATGAAAGAACACATATTCAAACCGAACTGATGTGCCAGGTTGTCGTCTGGGATTGGCATTCAGGAGGTTGCCCGACCACTCTGACCTATGGTTTTTTCCATGGTTTTCCGGGTAACCAGACGATCGCTGGGGAAGTTTCTTCATTCCCCCGAACATCCACTCCCTCCATACCTCCATTTCATTCGAACCGGAAATACAGCTTGGAAATACAGCTCTCGGAGGAAGGATGGCGTTGGATTCGTCTGTAGGACTTGGAAAGTTCAATCAGGCCCAGGCGGTGAGCTCCTAGCGCTCCCGCGTTGAGATGCATAACTGCTTGGATATATTGGGTACCATGATGGCTCTTTCCCCGGGTCGGTTTCGGCTGCCCGTTGGGCACACTCGTGGCATATTATTCTCCAGGGATCTGAAGCAACCATTGTGGTCGCAGTGCAGTATACCCTGCAGTAGAGCCCCGACATTTCGAGATTCCGTGTATTTCGAGTTGGTCTTAAGAGAGTTAAAACTTTACATACAACTAAAGTAAAATCCTATACTTTTCTAATGTACGTTTTATACATTTCCAAAAGTATTACATTTTGTACTTTCTTTCCATTTCTACGCACAATACGTAAAACGTTCCACTTACAGGTTTCGTTCACAATGCAGAGAGGTAACTTTGGCCTCAGACGATTTCTGTTATGGATTGACAGGTACAGGTAGGTTTGGAGGAATCCCTTTACTAATTGGGACCGTGTGTCAATTAATTGTACGGTACATACCATCTTTTCAGAAAAAAACAAACAAAAAAAAAACACTGTATCGATACAGTAATCCCTACTCAGTGGTCATTAAAATATGCTTAAATAAAAAAGCGTACACAGTTTACACCAGTAACATATTTGACTGCAGTGGTAGATGTACAAGCTCTACTGTAGTAAGCTCATCTGTGTCACGTTAATCTGAAATGTTTTACAGAAAAATCTGATGTGTGCCATTCACATGACTTCTCTACAACTCTGCAATAAATGATTGTTAAAAAGTTTATACTTCCATTTACTTCCTGCTAATGGAGAAAAAACTAGCAAAAATAGTCTTATTACTTGCTTCCTTGTAAGTAGAAGCGAAATAAGGGAGTACCATAGGTTAAAGTGATGGTCAAAAGCTGGTTGCTATGTGACTGAAGTTCCTTTATTTGTATGGACACGAGTTCACAAAGTCCTGTATGAGAAAAGTATGTTTTTATAACTGAAATCAAAAACAAGGAATATCTCAAAAACAATCAACTCCACGAAAAAAATGCATGTAACATAAATTGTGTGTTTTAAAGTGCTCTACATTTGTTGTACGGTAAGTTTTTGTCCATCTCTTACGGTTTAGCAGTTATGCAAAATTCCGTAAAATTGACCCAGAATAAAGTAGTCCTCAGAGGCTATTCCCAGAAAATTCAAAATATACATTTTATTTGTCAGGTAAATATCTTTAGTATACGATATTTTAATCAAAATCATTAGAGCCATTTTTTAGAAAATCAAAATTTTCGAAAAAATTCCATGTAAAGGGTAGATTGAGGCGGGGGGATTTTTCTCAAAATCTTCGTGTCGCATCCGTGGAAAATACTAAACTTAAATACCAAGTTTGGTATTTTACCGACTTTTCTTTTTTGAGTTATCGTGTTCACGGACACACGGACACACACGCGGACCTTTTTCTGAAAATACTTTTTTTGGATACAGGGGACCCTAAAACATATATTTCCGGTGAAATCTCGGTATCTAATTTTTTGGTGGAGTGCAATACCTTCTCTATACACTATGTACATAGTGCGTATAGAGCAAGTAAAAATACGTGTTGTGTTTCTAAGTGTTTTAATTATGTACATTAGAATGAGTGGTGTGTGGTTAGACCGCTCTCCTCCCAAGTGGTGGATGAAGCGGGGATTTCTCCGGGTCCTCCGGTTTCCCCCGCCACTCATTGCTCTTCATCACCTTTCCAATCATTAATTTCTCTAACATTTCACATCGGCCACTTCCTGATGTTCATTCCTGGCTATTAGCCGACCCCTCATAAGAGGTTCTCCATTCTGTGGTTTCGTACGTGCTTCTGACCCCTAGGCATTGGCTTGTAAGTCGTAGGGGAGTGTCAGTCCTACAAATACGGGGAGTGTAAGCCGATTACAAAACGAAAGAATGAATGGTAAGATTAAGAGAAAATATGTGCCATTGAAGGTGAAACTAATGGTTTTAAAAAGATTGCTGCTGAGTAGATTGGCGAAAGAGCAAAGATAAAATTGAGACGTTTTTATCTAACAAGTGTACAGATATTTCGTCACATAGTAATGTTTACCCATATGTATATATGTATATACACACACACATACACAGGCCTTTCAAAACGACACCAAACGAAGACAGCAGTCGATTAGCTTACACTTTGACTTGTGCGAAACTTGATGTCGCAACTTTCAAACTCTTCTACTTAAAGTTTTATGTGTGTTTAAAAATCGCACATATTTGGTATTATGCAGTGATTGAACAACGGTTGTCATACGCCACACCAACATGCTACGTTTTCCATTACTAAGGTAACTTGTGCCGCGCCGGCGTGTCTATCAAACCGCGCGACTCGAACCTTCGCTGCCAACCGGCATCTCCATTGGAGTGGGCCAGGCACTGCCATTTGGTTATGTACGGCTGCCTAATCCATGGTGATTTTATGGCAGTTTTTGTATGTGCCGAATTTAGAGCTGATAATTATATTCGCCTATCAGGTATGGTATGATCAACAAGGATCACATCTTCGTTTAGTGTCGTTTTGAAGCACCCTATATATGTAATACATATAACACAGGTATGCGTCATATGTTTTATTTATTTTGTTCCGTTCTGTGCTCGTTAAACATTTATTCATGATTTACGCAATGATTTAGTGATATTTAGGTATAATCTAAATATTTTGTAATTCGGGGTAGCCTCAGCGAAATTAGCTCGAATGCTTGGGCTCTACTGTACACAACACACACGCACACACACACACACAAACACACTCACTTTCTACACATAAAAGAAAAAATAATAAATGTCTCTTTATCTCTGTGGCAAATTATTGTTAATAAGCTTATTCTTCTATCTACTTCATGCTAATCGAGATAAACATTAGCAGAACGGTCTTATTATTTACTTTCTTATAAGTAGAAGGAAAATAAGGTAATACACTAGGCTAAAACGACAGTCAAATGTTTTAAAATGTGGTTATTATGGGATTGGAATCCGTTTCTTTGCGTTGCCAGGTGTTAACAAGTTCCCGTGTGAAAATTTTATAAGTTTTTTAGAACTGAAACCAATAAAAGAATATATCGAAAACGGCCTACCTTAGGAAAAAAAAATGTTTATGACATAAATTGTGTGTTTTAATGAGTCTACACTTTTTGTATAGTAAGATTTTGTATATCTCTTACGGTCTGCCAGTTACTTAGCAAGCTTATCCAGAATAAAAAGGTCTTCACAGCCTATTCCCAGACAATTCAAGATATACATTTTATTTGTCATGTAAATATCTTAAATATAGGAGATTTTAATCTAAATTGTTACACCCATTTTTCAAAAAATGAAAATTTTGGCAATTTTTTTCCATGTAAAGGATATTTGGAAGTGGGAGGATTTGCTTGAAAATCGTCATGCTGCATCCTTGGAAGATACTGAACTTAAATGTCAAGGTTACTGTTTAACGGACTATTCATTTGAGCTATGGTACCCATAGACACACACACACACACACACAGACACACACTTACTTGAACATCTTACTAAAAATATATTTTTTGATCATGGGTCCCAAAACATATATTTTTCGTGAAATCTCGGTACAGAATTTTTGGGTGCAATACAATATTTTCTCTATACACTATCTACATGGTACGAGTAGAGAAAATAAAAAGATTAACAAAGAATATATTTGGTCAGAAAACAAATACACTAGAGAAATTGGTAGGTCCCAAATACACTTGAGTTTTATTTATGGACGCTGTTTAACTGCTCTGTTCTCAGAGTCCCATTCTATTTTGGGAGTAAGAGACCGTTTAATTTTGTTCAGATGCCTCGTTATCAGGGTTTAGGTTCTTTTACGTGCCGTAAGTCTATGATACAAGATAACCAACTTTACTCCCCTTCCGAAGTAAAACATACTAACATTTACATATTACCCTAAGATCTCGGACGACGACCATGCTGAGAAAATTGATAAATAGAGGGAGCACAGCAATCTAACGTAACATGAAGGAGAAGGCAAAAGAGCAGTAAAAGAACAAGACACTTTCGTTGCAAATATTCTACTACTACTCGTAGGTATATTTATGTTGATGGACACTTTTGAAATCCGTAAGTATAGATACCGTGCTGATGTTTTGTGTCCATGCAACCGATAATGATATTTAATGCTCGTGAATAGCTGTGGTATTCAAGGCAGATTGTTATACAGATTCAACTTTCTCTTCCATGAATTCCTTTTCCAAACTTGGGGTCGAACACGGGTAAATTAATTCAGCCACTCTCCATTGCATTAACTCTGCAAGTGAACTTTCCGATGAGAATACATTCCCCTGCATTGTTGTAATTTATCTCTACAAGGTAAAAATACTTAATAACATATTAAGAAAACTGGTGAACAATATTTCTTTTATCTTCATTAATTATTGCACAAATCGTCTTTTAACTTTAGAATCTGCAGTAGCTATTCCTTGCAGTCCAAGAGCATTATATTCTAAGAGAAGTTAATTAATAATAGCATACAACAATCATAAAAGATATTATTGTCTCCCTTCGTGGTGTAATGATTACCTTTACGCGGGTTCAAATCCGGCGGTCGGTGGATTTTTTCGGGCGTAAAAATCCTTAGTATAGAATGGGACGCTGAGAACCACAGCAAGAGCGACCATAAATAAAAAGCTTAATGTCATCAACATGGGAAAACAGCTTTCGGGTTTTTATTCATGTTATTTTACACTATGCTTAATTTGCTGAGAATCACAGCAGTTATAGAATGTCCGAAAATAAAGCCATTTGATTTCATTTATATTATTTATGAAATTAAAATCTATATGACATTGTAAATCACATGAATTCGCATATGTGAAAATAGAAATTATAAAATATTATATAAACTTAATACTTTATAATTTCATTCAACATACTTACATAATATAATTGATTCTATCATCTTGTGAAATGTATAATAACTAGACAACAATGGATTTATAAACTTTTAAAAAAAACTGTTCTTCACTAGTTTACATTCTTAATTCACCTCACTTTCGATCAACTAAGATCTGTCCCATATACTTTATGGAACTTCCCTACTTCCCAAGAACGTTAAAAATCAGCACTTAACCGTATTAATCAATTTAAAAGCTACGCCTATATATATATATATATATATATATGTGTGTGTGTGTGTGTGTGTGTGTGTATGGGCGTAGCTTTTAAATATATAGAGAGGGTTCTTTAAGTTTTTCGCACTTTATATATTAATAAGTTCAATAATTGTCTATCTCTTTTGGTTTGCTGGTTATCCAAAAGTTATACAAAGCATTCAGAATAAAGAGGCTGTAACATCCGTTTTGCAAAAAATTCAAAAGATAAATTTTGTTATTAAAACAAATATCGTCAACTACTAGGAGCTTCAATAAGTTCTTACAAAGAGATAGATTTTTTTTTGTAGTTTAACGTCCTTTAAGGGAAAACCGCGAAAAAAAAAAACCTTATCCGGGTAACTCACCCTAAGCGAAATTCGAACTCACGACCTTTTGAATGTGAGGCAGACACTCTACCACCACACTACTCAGGCGGGCAGATTTTGTTTTATTTTTCAAATAATCTCCTTTTAGCTCAATACACTTTTCCCAGCTTAAGCATTCCAAAAGTATGATTTTAGAGGGTGAATTGTTTTCCGTCGAGTCACTTTTTCAAGTTTAGCAATAAAAAAATCTCTGGGGGTCAAACCTGGTGAATACGGTGGATGTTGTAATTCGAACCTGAATTCTAAAATTTTCGTATCGAAACTGCGCAGATGTAAACCTGGCATTGTCTTGATGAAAAGAATTTATTTCTTGCCAGATGAGGACATCTTTTCTTGATTTCTCCGTTCAACCGGTACAATAACGATGCATAATACTCTCTATTTATCGTTCTTCCTTTCTGCAAATAATCAATGTAGAAGATTCCGCGTGCACTCCAAAAAAACCGAGGCCATCATTTTGTCTTCTTCGAAGTCGGTTCATCCTTTAAAACCCACTATTTCTTCTGTGCTTTTGTCTCTGGAGTGCAGTATTGTATCCATGTTTCATCTACAGTTATGTACCAACGTAGAAACTCTTCAGGATTGCGACGGAAAAGTGCCAGATCGATCACGCGATCAATTTTATCCTCCATTGAGAGCAAACGCGGTACCCATCTTGCTGATACCTTTGCCAGACCAAATTTTTGGTGCAAAATTGGAACACTGTACCTTGTGATAGGCCTGTGCCTCTACTATTTCGCGAACTTTAATTCGTTGATCACTCAATACCAAATACTGGAATTTGTCAATAATTTCGGAGGAAGTCACTTCTATTGAATGTCCGGAACGATGTTCATCATTTGTGGATGTACAGCAAATTTTAAATTCATGTATCTAATTGCAAATTGTTGAAAAAGCAGGAGAGATATGCCATGAACTTCATCCAACTCGGCTTTCGTCTCTTTCGGTGTTGAGTTTTTTAAACATAAGTGTTTAATCACCGCATGAAACTCGTTTTTTTTTGTTTTTTTTTTTTTTCATATTTCTAAAGAAGCACAAGATTGTTGATTCAATCGCCTATGGCAACGAAACCACTTGATGGATATAGCTGAAACTTTAACTGTTATCTAGTAACAGACGACGGTTACTAAATCCAAACTTTATTCAATGCTATGAGTGTAAATTCGTGTATTTCATAAGGATTCATTGAACGCTCCTTGTAGTCGATATTTTATTCAAAATTGTAGAACCCATTTTTGGTAAAATGAAAAAATAACAATTTTTTTCCATATGGAAGATAACTTCGAGGTTGATAAATTCCGTTGAAAATCCTTGTAGCAATACATAATTTCTATTTTAAGAATATATAATTCAAATACAACAATGGTATTTTGCTCTGTTATTCTATTAACAGACAGACAAACATGCGCAGACCGTTTTCTAATAGGTAATTATTTTCTGGGATGGGGAGATGAGTTTCCAATGAAATATCGATATTCAATGCCTACCTAGCTATCACAACTATACCAGGCAACCTATATGTTCCATTCATGACGTGTGCAGATATCCCTTCATGCGTTAAACGAATTTCAGAAGTCAACAGACACTTCAGGTTACTTTAAGTTAAAACTCACCAATGGAAAACAGGCGGGAGTGACCTTCGCTTCATGTGCATAAGGTATATTGGCAGAAATGTTCTCTTGCGTGTAATAGCTGGACTATGGGACACAGAACCTTTTTACCCCTTCTATATTTGATATCTGGACAATGACTTTGTGGAATGACAAAAATTAGCTTTCTAAAGAAGCTATTTACTACCACATATGCGAAACAGAAAAATAATTTGCAGGACCAGTGAGATAATCGAATGAGGTATGGAGTAGAGTAAAGAAACACTCTTTATTCGTGAGCAAAGGATTATATTATTATTATAATTATTATTATATTTATTATTATTAACATTGTGATGATAGATGACCAAGCCGGTAATCACGATAAAGCTTATTATATTAAATGTGCAGATATTTATGGCACTGAATATGGAATACTTGATGCGTTTGGTGATTAGGAAACTAAAATAACCATAATAAATCTTATTAAGTTGAAGATATTGTTGTTGTTGTAGGTGACGAAGATTGAGATCTTGGCCGTTGTAATGGAGAACAGGAAGAAGAATGAGCTGATGATGATAATGATAATAAACATCAAGGATTCGGTATTGCTAAAACTGAAAATGCTAAAGAAACAATATGATGGTTATTTTTATTGTTGTTATTATTATTATTTCTGTTTTGATAATATTTATTGTTGATTTCGTAAACATGGCAATGAAATCATGTTCTAAATGAATTTAGTACTGTCGTTGAAGCTGAAGAGGATGTTTCCGTTTATGAAGTTGATTGCGATTATGAATATGGTAATCGCTAGATTGATAATGACGATTCTGTACCATTGGTACGATCAAAGGACTCCAGTATAGTGTGGTCATTTAAACAGTCCTGATAAATATACACACGTACACACACAACACGTTGTACCAGAACTGGCATCCAGAAACACAAAAATGTTTTCCATGTGCAATGACAGTTGTTAGCAGTTAATGGATAATTGTGTGTTTGTTGAACATACCATCTCCTCACGTTGATTACCTGCCAGAATATTCGTTTAAGAAATTGTTCTTTTGCTAATTAAATACGATGTTGCATCCTGAAAGAAGAATAATTTTCAACGGATAGGATATACGTAATATTCGTTAGACATGCCTACTGATGCCTTACTGGTAGTGTCCACTTGTAGGGTTTCATCATATTTTCAGTGCATGGAAGTACGAGAAGAAACTAATGTTTGCAATTTTATGAAACGTTAATCTCTCTCTTTCTCCCTCTGTGTGTTTGTGTGATTCCGGAGAGGGTTCCACACTGCAGTTACCATGGCTTATTGTCCATCAGACTCCAGGACGATATGATAACATTAGATTGTCTAACAGTCATGGCCTGTTATTAGTCTAAAAGTTGCTATCCCATGATTTTCCTTTTGTTTTTAATATATTATCTTCTTTAATTTTTACTTTCTCTATACGAACTATGTACATAGTGTATAGAGAAGGTATTTTATGCACTCAAAAATTCGATACCGAGATTTCCCGGAAAATATATGTTTTGAGTCCCCCAGAATCCAAAAAAAAAGCGTTTTTAGAGAAATGTCCATGTGTGTGCCTGTCTGTCTGTCTGTTTGTGTGTGTCTGTGTATGTGTGTGTGGGAGCTGCATAGATCAAAAATGAAAAGACCGTCTGAAACCAAATTTGGTATTTAAGTTTGGTATCTTCCAAGGATGCGACACGAAGATTGTCAAGAAAATGCCCCCACCCCAAACTACTCATTTTTACATGGAAAAATTCTCGAAAATTTTGATTTTCTTAAAAATTGCTCTAACGATTTTGATTAAAATCTGGTATATTTCAGATGTTTACTTGACAAATAAAATGTATATCTTGAATTTTCTGGGAATAGCCACTGAAGACTACTTTATTCTGGATGAATTTTACGGATTTTTGCATAACTGCTAAACCGTAAGGGACGGACAAACACATACCACACAGAAAATGTATAGCACATTAAAACACACTATTTATGTTATATGTGCTGTAAATAAAGTAGTGACAACATTGATAGAACACAATATTTATTGAACTCACAAGTATAATTGCATTACATTCCTTCAATGGCAAAGTCCCTGACCTTTTGCTAAATATAGGACAGTCGTTGGGGACTGTTGGCAAGGTGACTACGCGGACTACAGCTGCCACCTCAGGAAATCGGCGGCCTCTGAGGGGTTCCTTCAACTTCGGAAACAGGTCGAAGTCACAAGGATTCATGTCTGGTGAGTACGGAGGATGTTCCAAAACCTGCCAACGTGCGTTGTCGTGCAGTACTATGGGGTGATCGTCTCGCAATAAATGTGGACGTTTGCGCCGCATAGCCGGACGAAGATGTCGTTCCAGAAATTGGCAAAAGCAGTCACTGTTGCCAGTTTGTCCCTCAGACACAGCAAGTGTAAGAATAACCCCCTCATAGTCGTATGCCACAATCAGCATCAGCTTCACCAGACTGGGTTCCTGTCCAACTTTCTGTGGACGTGGTGAACCTGGGTCACGCCATTCATTCGACTGACATTTCAATTCCGGCTCATAGGCTCGTGCCCACGTCTCATCAATGGCGACAATACGCTGCAGAAATGCGTCTCCTTCGTTGCGGTATCTGTCCAGGTGGATGCCAGCCAGTGCATACCGGTGCCATTTCTGTACTGAGTGAATCGATGTGGAACCCAACGGGACGTAATTTTCCTCAGGTGAAGACATTTCGTCAGGATATTCCACCCAGTTTGATGACTGAGACCAACCTCTACGGATAACTCCCGGACAGTCCATCGATGGTCCATGGCAACGAGACCACTCACGATGTCAATCTGACCTTGCGGAATAGACGGCCGACCTGAGCGGTGCAAATCCACAACCTCAGTCCGACCTGCACGAAACGCCTTGACCCATCGTGCAACTGTCCTGTACGACAATGTATTCCCACCACAGGCTTCATGTAATCCCCGATAACATACTGATGCAGTTTTTCCACGGGCAACCTCGATTTTAATCCACGCCTTTGGTAAACATGCTTTAGAACGGTGCACTTGACACTATTCACTTCAACGCTACACAGCAACAACACTCTCAACTGGCAGCCCGACCAATGCATAACACACATCGACACTAGTCACCTGATCGCTCCCATATCCTATTGGCTCATACCCGCTCTCCTGTGAATATGGGACCATGTTGCTACTACTTTGTTTACAGCGCTCGTACATTTTTTTCGTGGAGTTGATCGTTTTTAAGATATTCCTTGTTTTTAGTCTCAGCTTTGAAAAACATACTTTTCTCATACAGAAATTTGTCAGCTCCATGTGCATACAAAGGAACTTCAGTGACATAGCAACCAGCTTTTGACTAGCACTTTAACCTATGTTACTCCCTTATTTCGCTTCTACTTACAAGGAAGCAAGTAATAAGACTATTTCTGCTAATGTTTTCTCGAGTAGCATGAAGTAAATAGAAGCATAAGCTTTTTAACAATAATTTG